>JAZKJV010001338.1:423385-526428 GCA_037367405.1 Ottelia alismoides | reverse complement strand
TGCTATTTTTCTTGGCAAATTACCATGCATATAGTTGTGAATACAATAAGTAACCAAATAGGCATGCTTTTGTAAATATCAATAATTAGCATGTATTTGTGCAAAAATAAAAGAATAAAGAAATAAAGAAAAAGAAGGAAATATTTAGAATAAATATTGAGTGACCTAAACCCAAGAGAAGGCCCAATATGGGCCTGATCGCCAAATAAAACAAGTAGAGAGAGATGGGGGTCAATCAACCTTCTATATATTCCTTCTATGTGTACATATTTTATTTTCACAAAAATAAAAATAAATGTGTGTTTCTATCATCTTGTATATATTTCTAAAAATAAAAAAATGAGGAAAATAAAATTAAAATAAAAACCAAATAATTTCTCTCTCACCCTTGTACATACCATGTATATATGTATCTATATCTATTTATTTCCCTCTTGTAAATAAACAATAAAAATAAATAAACATTTTATACTCTAAGTTTTATGTTATAAATAAAAATATAAAATTAGAGTATTTACACAAAAATAAGAAAATAAAAATAAAAATATAAAATACATTGGTGTTTTATACCTGTATATAATATAATATAATGTAAAACCCTAATTTATTTTTCATAAAAATAAATAAAAATCACTAAAAAATAGTTTGAAAATAAATAAACAATTTTCATTTTGTAAATATTTTAAAATAAAATCATTTGCTATTTTTATTTATTTTACAAATCTTTTTATTTCCTTTTTTCTGATTGGTCCAGAGGGGTCATTGACCCTCGGTCAACTCCCCCTCCCGGACCGATCGTTGCCCGAATCCAAGTTTTGCCCCAATTTCTCAAATTTCTCCCACTCGGATCTTAGCTCCTTTCGCCCCGATTCCACCTCTCGCCTCTTCCCCATGGATCAGCCACCCTCGCGGATCCCTAGGGAGTAGAAGATCTCCTTCGGTTCGCGTTCCCGTGCCCGTTCATCATCGCCTCCTGGGAAGACCTATAAAATCTAAAATACATTGCACAGCTCATTAGCCCGCGCCGCAAGCCTTCCTTTTGCCCTAGAGACCTTCCCTTAGGTGACAGCTACCGAAAGCACCCTTTGGTGGTCGAAGAGAGTGCATGCAGCCATCGCTCAATGCACGTGGCCGAAGAGCCGTCGCGTTCAAGCCTCCCCGCCCACTGCAGCATGGTCGAGGCGACAAACCATCTCGACTTCATCTCCTGAAGCTCAGGATTGATCTTGGACCCTCAGGTAGACCTCTCATCGATCCTAGTTTCGTTTATCTCCGATTTTGCATCTGCCGCTCCGCCGGCTCCGAACCGATGGTTGGAGCTCCATCGATTACCCCTAGCCACTCCGATCGACTCCCCGTTCCACCATCATCCTTCCCTCGCAGCCTGATCTTCCCAATCTTGGCTAATTGAGCCAATATCAGGCTAGGTTCCTTCCACCACCTTCGTCGGAACCTCCCCTCACCATTCCCTGTCGCTTCACTTAGTTGTTCATCCAATAACCTTGGTCAGAGCAAGCTTCCGAGCAGTAGCGTTTATCTGCTGGTCAAAGAGTGCACGATTACCCCCCAACTCGCATCTCATTCACCTTGCCGGAGCTATCCCAGGTCACCACCACCGTCCCGGAGATCCGACTGGTGGATGCTCCATCCGCCACCGCCACCTGACGCGGAGGAGCGTCGCGAGTCGAACCCCTCTTATGATGGGTCATTAGACACCCGGAGCGACACCAGTTCTCCGGCGAACTTCGCCAGGGAGGAGTTCTTCCAGCTGCCTTCTCCACCGTAGGATCGACCCTCTCCGCCAGATCGCATCTCATCCATTCATTTCCCGAGCCTGACATGACGATAGATCTGATATATAACAGCCCCGTATGCCCCACGTTCTCCTTCAAGTCAGAGCCGTTGGATCCGCTACGTGGAAGTGCTAGAGCCACTCGTCTTCAGCCAACCGGAGCATGCCACCTGTCCACCCACGTGACCCGCACGAGCGGCTGGGTAATTTACGCTTTCTTCCTTGCAGTTTCCTTATGTTCTTATTTAGTCTACTAAATAAATAGTTCATTGTGGACTATTTGCATGTAAGCCCCTTTTGTTTTCAGTATTTACACTTTGGTCTTGTTTGTATGGGTGCACGTGCATCGACACGTGCCTTTGTGTGACATATGCATATTTTATCCTGAAATTAATGGATGTTATGATTGAAATTCATAGTTTTGCTATTTACATCCATGCCCTTGTGAATGCTGAGTTACGAAATGTGCTAAAATTCGTGAGTAAATTGCGGGAAGGGTCCTATACTTTTGACGCATGTTGCTGGTTGGCACCTGTAAGTTATTTTTCTTGCATATTAGTCCATGTGTGCTATATGGTTTTGATTGGATTGAATAAAATAGCTATTTTAGCCCAAATTTCATGAAATTTGGACAGGTGGCTCCTGCCACTGTATAAAAATTTTCATAAATTTTTGAGCCCTTTTTGTTTTCATCTTCTATTTTTAAAAATTCAAAAACCTCTATTTTGCTTCTGTCAAATTTGAAAAATCAATTAAAAATATTAAAAAGGCTCTAAAAAATTCCAAAAAATTGTGGTTTGTTTATTTTAAAGTATTTTTATTTCTATCTAATTTTTGTTGTTTTTGGATTTATAAAATCCCTAAAAAGTAAAAAACTCTAATAAACTTAGAACAAATATTAAAAATTCTTAACAAATATAAAAAATGCAATTTCAGTTTCTTTAGTTAGATTTTTATTTTTTCTTTATCATAAAATTGTTGCTTGAATTTTATAGGCTATTTATATATTTTTAAATAGCCTTTATATTCTGGCTGCACATTGTCTTTAATTTTTATCATTGTTTCATTTTTAGAAAATTCAATAAAAATCAGAAAAATCTATAAAAAAATATAAAAAACACTTGAAAATTTATAAAATCCAAAATATTTTTATTTTAATTTTCTGACCACTTTTGTTGTGTTGAATAATTGTTTGATTGAGTCTTTTTGAGTTCTCTTATACATTTTTGTTAATTTTAAAAATCACAAAAAATTTAAAAATATAAAAATCCACCAAAAATATTTTATTTCTGTTATTTTTGAGTCCTAACAACTTCGTAGGTTTTCCCAATCCGTGTTCCTTGTGTTCGACCCTGGTAGCTATACCAGGTAAAATAAAATAGCGAGACCGCTATTTGCCTGATTGTTTGATTTATTTATTTTGGTGGTCTTTCTTTTTCTTAATTGAGTCCGACACGAGAGGTTGAGGTCTCAACGACCATTGACACCTTCTTGCCTTAGTCGCTCAGGTTGCTCATCAAAGAGTCACTATTGTTTTCTTGACGGGTACTCCAGCTACAACCAAGTGGTCATTGCGCCCGAAGACCAGGACAAAACGACATCACCTGTCCATTTGGGACTTATGCTTTCAGACGGATGCCTTTTGGTTTGTGTAACGCCCCAGCGACATTCCAAAGGTGTGTGTTTTCCATCTTCTCGGACATGGTGGGTGATTGTTTAGAGGTCTTCTTGGATGACTTCTCGGTCTATGGTAATGGGTTTGATGCTTGTCTTGACTGCCTATACCGTGTGCTTCAGCTTTGCATAGAGGTCAATCTTGTCTTATCTTGGGAGAAGAGTTACTTCATGGTGACTCAAGGGACGGTCCTTGGTCATATCATCTCCAACAGGGGCATGGAGGTCAATCCAGCCAAGGTGGATATCATTAGAAAACTCGATCCACCGTCCAATTTGCATAAATTGCGGTCTTTTTTGGGGCATGTCGGTTTCTACCGACGGTTCATTCAGAACTTCAGTCGTATTGCCCGACCGCTCACTGATTTGTTGACAAATGACACCGAGTTCATTGTAGATGATAAGTGTCTTGCGTCCTTCGAGACTCTCAAGAATCTAGTTATTAAGGCTCCTGTCCTTCAGCCACCCGATTGGTCTCTCCCATTCGAAATCATGACGGATGCTTCTGATTTTGCAGTAGGGGTTGTGCTTGAATAGAGGAGGGATGGATTGCCTTATGCCATTCACTACGCTAGCCTGACTTTAGATGTCGCTCAACGGAATTACACTGTGACTGAGAAGGAGATGCTAGCCGTAGTCTTTGCTTTGGATAAGTACAGATCATATATTCTGGGATCAAAAGTGACTATCTATACAGATCACACCGCCATCCGGTACCTCATGGCAAAGAAGGATGCCAAAGCTTTCCTTACTAGATGGATCCTTCTTCTCCAGGAGTTTGATATTGAGATTAAGGATAATCCTGGAGTTAAGAATGTGGTAGCGGATCACCTCTACCGATTAGAGAACCTTGAGGAATCTGAGCCCAGTATACCTATCACAGAGGCATTTCCATATGAGGCGATACTTGCTATCACTTCTCTCATGGTTTGCCAACATTGTGAACTATCTTGTCGCCAAGATGGTTCCACATGGTTGGCCCATGCACCAACTTGAGACTTTCCTTGCGAAGACCAAGTCATACCATTTGGAGGATCCCATACTTTATCATGAAGGAGGGGATAGTATCTGGAGGAGGTGCATTCCTCAAGAAGAGCAGCATAGTGTACTCACCTACTGCCACGAGCTTGAGGCAGGAGGACATCACTCTGGGAGACGGACAACACAGAAGGTGCTCCAATCTGGCCTTTGGTGGCCTACTCTCTTCAAGGATTCAGATGAATTCATGAAGAGATGTACTGACTGTCAGAAGATGGGTACTTGCAGATAGAGAGATATGATGCACATGCAACCCATTCACTTTTGTGAGGTTTTTGACGCATGGGGCATTGATTTCATGGGCCCATTTCCTAAGAGTTAGGGGCTTGAGTACATTTTGCTTGCTGTGGATTATGTGAGTCGTTGGATCGAGTCCATCCCTGCCCAAGCCACAGATGCTAAGACTGTGTGTCAATTTTTGAGGAAGAATATCATTTCACGGTTCGAGGTACCTAGAGTTCTGATTTCAGACGGGGGGTCTCACTTTATCAACGACAAGGTAAAGGCCCTTGCAGATGAGTTCAGCATTGACCATCGTGTTGCCACTCCATATCGCCCTCAGACCAATGGTCTTGCTGAAGTATCGAACAGGGAGATCAAGACTATTTTGCATAAGGTAGTTTGCCCAGACCGAAAAGATTGGTCACAGCTTTTGGACTCGATCTTGTGGGCCCATCAAACTTTCTTCAAGACACCATTAGGGACATCTCCCTTTCATCTCGTCTATGGCAAGCCGTGCCACTTACCAGTGGAAATCAACCACAAGTCACTATGGGCAGTTACAGAGTTATTATCTGATCCCGAGAGTATAGGAGAGCAGAGGAAAGCAGAGTTGGCAGCCCTGGAGGAATTGAGAGATACAACCATTTCTAGCAGCCTACAATATAAGGAAAAAGTGAAAATATGGCATGATTCTCATATCAGCCATAAACAGTTTGAGCCTGATCAGTGTGTATGGTTGTTTGATTCTAGGCTGAAATTATTTACAGGGAAATTACAGAGTAAATGGAAAGGTCCTTATATGGTCAGAAAGGTACATGAAAGTGGCAGTATTGATATATCTGAGTTGTCATCTTCCTCTACCTTTCGGGATAACGGTCAGCGCCTGAAACTATATCTAGATCATGATCCGTCGACTGTTGACGTTGCCCCCATTCATCTGGTATGATGTGTGCTCTTTGACTGTTATCACTTGCACCTCATACATGATTATCACTTCCATCTTCCACTGTATAGATCCATGCGTCCATATCATTCATTCATTCTTCTGTATGTCTGCTACCCCGTTGTCATCTTATGATTTTTCTATACTTAGGACATGCCTTGTCCTAAGCATAGGGGTGTGCACATACTGAGCTGTGATCTATTCTTTTCTTCTTTTCTTCTTTTCTTCTTTTCCTTTTCTATCTTCTATATCTATCAAAAAGGTGTCTCTCCTTGTTGACAGTCTTCTATACTTAGGACGTACTTTGTCCTAAGTATAGGGGGGTGTGCACCCCGAGTTCTTCTATTCTTTGATCCTCTCCATTGTCTCCTCTTCCTGTCTATACTAAGGGATATCTTACCCTAAGTATAGGGGGAGACAATCTGAGTACGATCTGTTCATTCCAACCCTTGACCCTCCCTGCTTTGTGTACATTATGCTATACTTTGGATTATTTGATCCTAAGTATAGGGAGGATGGTCAACTTCTCATTCGTTCATTCCTTCATTTATTCGTTATTCTTTAGACTTGTCTATACTCAGCACGAGTTATGTCTTCTCTTTTCTCTTCGATCTATGAGGACATAGCTCAAGCTCAGTATGGGGGGGTCTTATATACTGTGTATATACTTTAGCCATAACTCGTACTTACGTATTTTTACTAACAAACATGGCTAAAAATTCATTAAAAACCTTAAAAAAGATGTTATTATTCCTCAAATTCTTTTTGTATGTACTGATTAATAAATCAGGTGAAAATAATTTTTGCAGAATGTTTGAAAAATAGTTTTAAAATCTTTGTGAAAAATCTTTTGAAAACTATTTGGAAAACATTTTGTTACATGTTTTCAACCTTCGTAAAAACATTTTGATTCGAAAAATTTATTTTCTTTGTGTGAAATAAAATGTTTGAAAAATTATTTGAAAATGGTTGTAAAAATATTTTGAAAATTCTATCTATACCTGTTTGAAAACCTTTGCAAAATGATTTTCAAATGAGTGTACATGCTTGTAAAAATATTTGTAAAAATTATTTTGGACTATAGTTTTCAAAATTGTTTGAAAAACCTTTTCAAATAAGTTTGAGGAATAGATACATCACACCAAAATTCACTATATATATTTATAAAACTGACCGCATACCCTTGTAAATTCTTAAAATCCACTTCTTGTAAATATAAGATGCATCCCCGTGTAAATATTTGTACCTAGTTTTTATCCAAAATATTTTTATTGTCAAAAATCCCAAAAACATTTGCAAAATTAAAATACCAAAAACATTTGAAAAATCTTTTTGAAAATACAAAAAATGCATATCCATCATCTTTTCAAAAATCCATAAAAAGTTTAAAATCTTGAAAATTGCATCACAAAAATATTTTCTACATTCTGCATCGCATTTGCATAGCATTAGAATTTTTAGGATTGA
The DNA here is from genome assembly GCA_037367405.1 of Ottelia alismoides. Classification (NCBI taxonomy): domain Eukaryota; kingdom Viridiplantae; phylum Streptophyta; class Magnoliopsida; order Alismatales; family Hydrocharitaceae; genus Ottelia; species Ottelia alismoides. Next base: position 519,292 of record JAZKJV010001338.1, on the reverse strand, counting down.
GTGTAATAGTTGAACAAGTCTAAATAAAATTCGAAGATTGGAGCTTGGTTGGACCGTAAAATCTACCTAATAACAGGAACCTTATAGGAACTAGAATCGAGGTACTTCAGGTCTAGATGACTTAATTCTTTGAGGGTCACGAGACTTGGTTCAATGGATTCTTAACTGCCTAAGAAGAGTATTTCGAGCACACGTATGACCCTTTTTGATAATGACCTAACTTGGACACCTGCATCTTTCACATGGCTCGACTCAGTTAGAGTGGTGAGAGGGTTGGATTTGCCGGTATGAGACACACACAAGTGGAAACATTTGTCCTCCTCTAGGGAGGGAAGTGCACCCCAACCCATCCAGTGATGAGGAATTCTAAAGACAGGAGAGTGTGGGTTGCAAAAAAGCTTCAAAATAGGGATAGTTTACTGGCTCAAGAGGAAAAATCCCTATGTAAATGCTACTATAAATAGTTGTAAAAAATCCAAAAAAGTGGACAGGCCTATACAAAAATAAAATGACTGCCGGAGTGTACATATGTTGTATAGAAAATAAGCAAGCTTGAGCACCAAAGTCAAATCATGTGAGCATGCAGCTGGATGACTTGACTACGCTGGTCTTGCATCCTAGGATAGGTAGCTACACTGGCTACCGTCCATTCTTCTCTTCACCCCTCCTCTTGAGCTGGTTGCCACTTGAACTTCGAAGGGAATACCCCGCTCCTCGAGGAAGGAGTTGCTGGATTAGGGAATCATTGGGTTGTCATACTGGAGAAGTCAGTCTCTTTGTCATCTAAGTTGGGGAGAGCCAATATCACTTACACTGTACGAGTCAGATTCATAGTCGTAAGGGTTTGCGTATGAGTTGAAATATTTCTAACATGGCTATTGAGGAGACTTGAGTTGAGTTTTGGGATTCTCGAAGGCTGTTGGATTTCAAATCCGGTTCTCATTAAGGTTCCGCCTGTACTAAAATTCTGAAGGTCTGACTTAAGCTCCAAACTTTGATTTTGTGAAGACAAGTTTGATAATTAAGCTTAATCCATCTCTCTTCGTTTTCTTTTCTTTTTTTGCTTTCTGCACTTATTACATAAGTGTTTGCTATAGACTAGCAAAGGCAAGTATAGGGGGATGATGAATCCATATTTCATCATCTTTATTCTATCATTTTGACCTCAAAAACCGTGGCAAATGCTTGTAAATACCCTTAATTCCCGCATTTTAGCATAAATGCATGTGTGTGTAAATAGTGTATAAAATACAGTTTTTAAAGACAAAATAATAGAATAAAGAAAAGAAAAGAAAAAGAATAAAATATTGTAAATATTTTATGATCCAAAACCCTGGGACCTAGGCATCTAGATGAATAGGTCAACAAGGAATAAAGTAGGGGGAGATAAAGGCCGAAAACCAATAAAGATTCCTCTTTGTTTAATTCATTCTTTATTCATTTTGGGACCTATTTTTAGTTCCACTTTTTATACTTCAAATAAAGAAACTTTGAACATGAAAGTTGTAGATAATTAAATAAAGAAAAATACAAAATTGATTTCATACAAAAATATTGTACAGACAAAAAGTTATGATCTGAATAAAATTCTATAATCCCAACTTCCCAAACCTGTATCTCTCAAATAAAAACTCGAAATGCATCAAAATCACCTTTAGTTGTATATAACTTTTAATAAGCTATTCGATGAAGGTGGTTTCGTATTTTGCAGAGCTATGATTTGAAAGTTGAGTTTTTGACCCCTATTGTATACTTGTACATCTTAAAATATTCAATTTATTTATTATTCACTATTTATATATTTTTATATTTTTATAATTTTGTAAATATTATTTATAATATATGTGTACATTAAAATCAGAATAAAAACCTTAAGAAAATACAAAAATAAAATACATGTATACAACACCTAGATGAAATACCTATAACTATACCTATATAACTAACACTTCTATTTATTTAAGTGTACAAAACACATCAGAAAAATAAAATAAAAATATATTTAAGTGTATAAAAATAAGTTATAAATTTATAAAATGATAAACAAAATTAATAAAATTAAATACACAAAATAAAAATAAAATATTAAAATATATAGATATGTATACCTATATAGGCTATAAAAGGTAACTTGTATTTTTATACCTCAGAAAATAAATAAATAAAAATCATATTAAAATAATTCATAAAATAATAAACATTTTTTATAACCTAAAAATAATAAATTCATTTGTTATTTTAAAATGAATTTTTAAATAATTTTTGCTGGATTTTTCCTGGTTGGTCCACGTGGACCAACCAGGAGGGTTTGAGAGTTGACCTCAGTCAACTCTCTGACCCGCCCCCTGTTCCTTTATCACAATATGTTTTACCCTGTTTCTTGCTTTTTTCGAGGACAACCCTTGCACTATTTTGCGATACACTCTTCACATCTTTTGTGCCTCGTTCATCCCTCTTTCACGCCCTCATCTTCCCTAGGGTCGAGGATCATCGATTTCGTCGATCTCCCTCGATCTTTGGAGCACCTCGTCAACCCTTCATATACCACCTCCGACTTTCGACCCAAATTCGAACCCCATTTTGTCCCGTTTTCTCCCCCTTTCTCGTGCTTCGGCCAACTGGTGGTGACAGCTCCAACTCCAGCCAATGTGGGCGGAGTTTCGACGCGGATTTAGGCGAGTTCCACCACCTCCTATGAGCTCTGCCGTTGAGGTTCCTCCTCAGATATATCTGCCTTCGAGGTTCCCCTTTTCCTTTTTTTTCTTTTAGTTTTACATTTACCATCATCCTAGGAATCGATCCATATCGTTAGTTTAGGGTTTCGCCCATTAGATCACCAAATCACAACCATCGTCGGAGTTGGATCCGGCCAACTTCTTCGCCAGCCGCCACCCGCACCCATTTTGCTTCGCAAACTGTCGAGACATTTTGCCCTCGACGATGTCACCATTTTTGTGCAGGTCTTGGAGCCCATCGTACGCCTGGGGCAATTTTGGGACCTCGCCGGAGGCATTTGGGGGTGCTCCGCTCCTCCACCTCCGCCGATGCGCTCTAGTGGACACCGCCACCCTTTGATGCCTCCAGTCGACATCCGACACCTGCAGGATCCTCCCCGACCTTTTTGCGAGCTTCAACTCCGCCGGAGCCCGAAGGGGTGATGAATCTCGGATTCATCACTCTAAGTCTCATTTATTAAGCTCAAATCCCTAAAAATCAACAACATTTATGCATCTATTCTGCATAATAAGAATTCATGCATGTTTTCATAAGAATTGCATTTTAGCACTAATTTCTGCACAAAATAAGAAGCAAAAAATCCAAGCCAAAATGACCTATAAATAGCCTAACTTCCCAAATTTTTAACTCATTCATGCTAACTCCGAATAAGCCAAAACCACCTCCACTGTGTACATATCACTAACAAGAATAAAGGAAAAATACAAAAAAATAACTAACCCAAATAAGTGGACCAAAAACCCAAACCCTAGTTTCAGGATTTTCGGACTAAAAGCCCCATATCATCCCCATCCAGTGTTTGTTTTGATCCTACTCACTTTTGAACTAATGTACATTCAATCACCTTCAAAACAAGACCAAGTTCAAGTGAATTAGAGCTCATATGTGAAAATTGGGTTCTGGGCCTCTTTTGTACATTTTATATTTTAGCTGATTTTGATCTATTATTTTATGTACATATGTAACCTATTTTAGTTTGTTTCTTTTTTATTTGTCTTCTTTGATAAAAGTTTTATTAAAATGCGCAAAAATCCAAATCCAAATTGAGCTTGAAATCAAAGAAATAAATTGGGTCCGAGTCTTCATTAACCACTTGTACAAAATTGGTCTTTTTCTTATTTTATTTTATTTATTAATTAATAAAAATCCAAAAAAAATATATTAATGTGTAATTATTTATCTTTGATTTTATCGTATTTTTTCTGGATTTTTATCTGGTTTAAAAATGATAAAAAATTACAAAACCCAAAAATCAAGGTATTCAATGTGCATGGGATACCCCAAAAATATCACTTTGTGCATTTTATCGATTTTGGTTTTGATGTCTTCATGAAAGTTGTAGATCTCATCGAGATGAGCAATTTTTGTGAAGAAACTTTTCCGATCCGAGGTCATTTACTATTTATTTTTTATTTTTTAAAGTATTTATTTGGCGATTTTTATGGTGCTGACACGTGGTTGCCCCTGGGGCCGCCACATGTCAGCCATTTTTGGCCTATTTTTTAATACTCATTTTATAAAAAAAATAAAAAAAATAATAATAAAAGCCGCTCACGTGCAGCGCACGTGCCGCCCCGCACGCGCACTGCACGTGCGCTCCCCTCCACTTGCCCCCTTCGACCGCCACGTGGCGGATGCTGGGCCGTCCGATCTCGGCCGATCGGATGACCCCTGTCTATCTTCAACCTCCGACTCCTTTCCCCTTTCGGCACCGCCTCCACGATTTTCTTCGTCGCCCCTCGATCTCCTCCACGAATCTCACAGCCAGATCTCGTCGCCCGCGTATCCCCCTGATTCCCAATCAAATCCCGGCCAACCGCCCCTCCGATCTCCTCCTCCGCGAATCATGCACCGCTCCAAGATCCTCTCAGATCTGTCTCCTCGAGATCTCCGTCAAATCCCCGCCGCCCCCTTTCCATTGCCGACGACTAATCTTCCTATAAAGCTTCCACCACCGCAGTCGACTCCTCCATCCGTCGTACGTCTCCTTCCGGCCGTGACACCTAAGAATCAGCGTGATCCGAGAACTACTCGCTTCTCGTCACAGCCCAGTCGATAGCACCGCTGCTCCGCTCCGGCCACTCATCGCCGTCTAGCCCTATCTCTCTCTCTCTCTCTCTCTCTCTCTCTCTCTTTCTACATCCGCCGACTCCGACCTCCAATCGCCTTCGACAAGTCTCGCCAACGTCCCCGCCGTCTTCCTCGACAACCACCGTACATTGCTTCATCAACCCTCCTCTTCCTCGACGTCCGTCGGCTGTGTGTCGGCCATTGGACCTTCAATGACTACACCTCCAGCAGCTTCGCTCCTTCGTCGACACCCTTCTCCTCCAGCCAGGAGCTACGCGCCCATCGACCATCAGCAACTCGACCTCCATCCTCCTTGGCCGAGCCATCAACTACTTCTCCACTGCATCGTGTCGTCTTCTCCGAGCTTCTCCACTGACCTCGCCACCATCCCACCAGGAGCAGACATCTTCCGCCTTGGCCGGCAAGCCTTGGCCGTGCCCTCCGCTGCTGAAGCCACTGGGCGTCGAGCCCGAGGCCCTCCCGCGTGCAACGCACGTGACGGGAGGGAACAACTGCATCCCAGCCCCTGGGTCACGTGCCTAGCAGGTGACCGCGGGGTAATTTGCGAGGAACCCCTCGGAGATCCTCCATTTCGCAAGTCTGCCCCGCCGACCCAAGGCTCACGTGCTTAGCGCGTGACCTGCTGGAAATTCTGCATACACACCCCCTAAGCTATCGGTAATTGCAAAACCCCCCCTGCATATTGTATTTATATGTTTAAGTTATTGCATCTGCACCCCTATAATACCCCTTTGTTTTGGACCTCTTTATTGCATTATTTTATTTATCGAAAATTGGCATTTTGTTCTACACTTAATTCTCTACATTTTCACATATTGTGGACATTTTTGTGATCATTGATTAATTAATGATTAACTGTTTTGTGGAAATTTGCATATATTGCCCAGTTTGTTCTCTTAATTTTGTATTTGATTAACCATTGTTCTAAAAATTCCCGAAAATTCATATGTTGTAGAATTAATTGTGCTTGACATTGTGCCCAAAAAGAATTGCATTTGCATACATAGTCTGCCCTGTAAAAATTATTTTGCATATTTTATTGTTTAATTTTTAGTAGATATTAGATCTCACATTTTCGAGGTTTAGGATTTTTCTGAGATCAATCATTTAGTGATATCTAAGACAATTTTGTTCCTTGAAAATAAATAGGTTTAATATTTATTATAATTAAATATTGAAATTCATTTTGTTTGCATTTAAAAATTCATAAAAAAAATTCATATTGCATCCAAAAATTCCAAAAAAAATTACAGTACATTCATTTCATCATATTTTGTATCGTGGCCAAGTTTTATATTTCCGGACATCGTTTGGACATAATTTACATTTTAGTCCATAAAATAGGCCAAAATTACAATTTTCATCCTTTATTGCATTAAAAATTACAAAAAAAAGACTGCTTCAAAAATTGCGCACGAATTTTGATAGACATAACTCTAGGTTGTTCCTTTGCCTTCTTGTGTTCGTCCTTGGGACTTGCCCAAGTAAAATAAACATAAAACCACATTGATTAAAATTGACGAATATTTTGTGTGGTTATTTTCTTGACCGATTCCGATTGCCGCCTACAACGCACGACAAATTATTATTTTTGGCACGAGAAATTAAAAATAACTTCTTAACAAGCATATATCGGACTCGTTAGATGGCACTGTTGTCGGGGAGGCTAACGGCTTAGTTTTGTGTTTTGACATTTCTTGTTCGATATTCCGCATTCGGGTAGTCTGACCCCCGAATTTTTCACTGTAAATCCCATTTTATTTCCTGCATTTATATTTCAGCATTTATTTTGCTTATTTTATTTTTGATTATTTTCTGAGTCACTCTCTTACACAAATCTCTCTTATTTTTCTTGCGAGGTACCCGTCGTATGTGGAGCGGTTTTTCAAGAAACCGAAGCATCTTCACCGACATCTGAAAAAGCCACAAATAATTTAAGATCGAGTCGAGTCGTGAGAGAGCGTAGAGTCTAGATTTTTAATTTCTGCAATTTTTAAATTTCTGTAATTAATTGCTTATTTACAGCGGTATCCGTTTGGACTCTCGCGCATGTAAAAGACCTCTGAACTTTCTTCTGTGTTGTGTCGTGGCCTGTTTCACTCCCTTGTGAGGGTGGGGCCCGACTTGAGTGGAAATTAGAATAGACTTGCACATACGACTCTCTGAGCATTTTAATTTTTTGATTGTGCTCGTAGGATTAATCCACCCTGCACTATTAATCGAGACGCACATAGATCGTTCAATTTAGCCAAAATTTAACTCGTTTCTTTCCCGCTAATAGAACTTTCTGCTTAGGTGCGGTTTTTCATCGGCTTGCATTTCATATAGAATAATTTTCAATTTCTGTCTAGCATCCCACATGGAGATTGCGAGGATTCACTGTAAGTCTTCTAACTGAGCATACATCATTGTTTTCACGTGCATCGGCTTTTCCCTAACTCCTCCCTCTTGTTTTATCACATAATTCTAAAGGAAATTGGGACTGGACGGTAGACGTATATTTCTGCTCACTTAATTTCTTCAGTGATCACCAAATTAAAACTGGGACTGCTAAATATAGCCGATTTTAAGAACTAATAAAATCAAGAATTCTTGCGGGAGAGCAACCCCGACATTGTTTGATTTTATCTTGCAGCGAGGAGAGAGACGCACACTAGGATAGAGCCAAGCTAGGATTTTCATACTGACTACTAATTCTACAAAAACGATTAGCTACTTCTCAGTGAGGATCCAACGGGTAGCCGGTAAACGGTTCGGATTTCCTTAGCAGAGTGGGTGGTTTAGAGGACACTTCGTAAGGCTCCGTCCTCAGGGTAGCCGTTCTACAGCCCTTACTTACTCCTATACTGACTGAAAGTAGGTGCAACTAGTCGTAAGAATTCGGGACAGTCGGTCGAGAAATACATGCACCTAACAGATCGTTTAAATGATTTGCAAGATTTGACTTCTCACCAATTAAAACTCGACAAGATAACTAGCCGAACTCTTACAGCCTTCACTGAGTGAGTTGGTGAAACAAAACTTTGTATTGTATTTGATTTGTGCGTGAAACTTAGTTGATCATCGAATACCGCACACTTGTGCCTAGATCATAAACCATACACCTCTTGTTAATCTCTTGGATTCGAGAAAGGAAGATTGTGGTAATTTCTATTCGGACTCCGCGAACCCTTTTCTGACCACCACAAACTTTCCAGTCTCAAACATTCTGAGGCACTCTTACTCAGAACCACCTTGGGTTCAGGGACACCTTCCCCTTGAATCCTCCTCTTATAATCCTTTCCAAACTATTGACTCTTATTTTTCACAATCTGAAGGTGAAAAGAAGAACTCACAAAAGATGCCTCCAAAGAAGAGCAATCATGAAGATGAACTCAATGAAGATCTAACGCAAATGATTCTCGCAAGACTAGCCGCATCTAAGCAGCAACAAAATTTAATGAGGGAACCGCTGGAATGGTTGAATGCAGAGGAAGAACCACCAATGGAAGCCGCATACAATCTAGGGCAATACAGAGTTAGAAATTACTTGCAGCCACCTCAGCCAGAGGTTCACCATGAACTGAAGCCACACTTCCTGAGTCAACTATCACAATTTCATGGTAATGCAAATGAAGAACCATATGAATTTTTGTGTGATATGGAGCTAGTATGTTCTAATCAGAGGCAGCCACAAGTCAGCCAGGACTACATTCGCCTCACTGCACTACCTTTCGCCTTGAAAGGGAAGGTAGATTACTGGGTGAAAAACTTAGGAGTAACGGTGACCACTTATGATAGGTTCAAAAACTTATTCTTAGAGAAATTCTACCCTTTGAGTCGAACCAATCAAATAAGGACTCGCATCACTAGTTTCTCTCAGATGCCGAATGAACCACTTTGTGATGCATAGGATAGATTCAAAGATCTGCTGCAGAAATGTCCCTACCATGACCTAGATAATAACATCCTGGTTCAGTCACTCTATTCTAGCCTTAAGTACGGGACTCAGGGTTTAGTCAGTGCTGCTTGTGCAGGCAATTACACATCCCGAGGAGCTAATACCGTTTGGAAAATACTGGAGCAGATGGCGGAGACAAGCCGTTCACAAATCGCTAACAGAGCTTACACTGATTCCCTGAACACCTTTCAAGCCAAAGGAGGGAAGCAAACTGTCGCAGAAATAACAGAGGATTTCATCCCCAACATGAACATCATCATAGATAAATTAACAGTTGTGGAACACATTCATAAGAGGGTAAACGACATCGAAAATCGGATCTCCCATTTTCCAAAGCAAATGGAGGAGCTAACTGAGAAGATATCCAAGATAGGGATATCCACTGCTCCTACAGACCTGGTCTATCATGTGCATCATGTCCAGGAGCAGCCAGGATCGGGACAACAGCAACCATGGGCTCAGGACCAATCCTGTACCCAACCTTCCCAGCAGCCACCTCCACCAGCCGAAATAGTAGAAGAAGCCCCACCTCTGACATTCGAGATAAACGGCATTTGGTACACACAGGACACTACCCGACAGGGTAATATGGGGGACCGTCAGCAATATCAACGTCCACCCACCTTCTACAATGCTGCATTTCCTACAACTCCACAACACACTCAACACTCGAGGCAGCAGCAGCCCTACAATTGCAAGAACCAACCTCAGCAAGACCGTCAACAATATCAAGCTCCTAGACAATCAGCTCAATCATCCAACCCTTCAGAAGAACCGGTCGATATCCAGAGGCAAATGCTGGAAGAAATTCGCAGCTTCCGAAATGAGTTGCATGATCTACGGGTTGGTGTTAATCGCTTGTCTCATTGGAAGGATGAACAGATAGCCCTAGCCTAAACCATTCCGGCCCAAGTTCAAGCTAACCCAAATAGCTCGAACAGGTCTCAATCATCTCAACACAATGGCCATGTATACTATTCAGATTTCTCCACATCCGAGCATGAGATCCTTTCGTTTGACAATATCAATGCCATGTCACTCAGGAACAAAAGGACTGTGGTCGTACCTGACTGGGCAAGGGAATCAGACCATCAAGACTCGGAAGATCAACCAGAGGATGCATCTGAGGATGAAGAAGAAGGACGCCCGGAGATTTCAGCACGAGATAAAGGAAAGGCATCTATGGAGACCGCAGAGGACCTTGAACCTCTAGTTGCTGCAAAAATACCTTTGTCACCATTTCAGCAACATAATTATTATGATTGTAATAAGAACTCCAAATCTAATAAAAATGTTCTTATTTATGATTCTGGCTCTCTTTCTCATGTCTCAAATGCTTCCATTCCATTCACCCATGCTCTTAAGAAAGGAAAACAAAAGAAAAACATTCAAAATGACCCAGTGATGGAAAAGTTCTGCCAACAGAATATCACAGTCAAAGTACTCTTTGATCAGTATGTGGCCAGTAATCCAGCATTTCAGAAATACTTGAAAATGAAATGTACTCCCACAAGGACTCGTACAAAGAAAACAATTCAGTTTGTGGAGACTCATGTCCTGACAGTGGCCACTACCAAATGCGTCCCAAATCAGCATTTACCAAGGAAGAAAAGGGATCTGGGTGCTCATTATGTGGAAAGTCGCATTGGCGGCATTGCATTCGCATGCACACTTCTCGATAATGATTCTTCCACCAATCTTCTTCCCTTAGCCTTATATTACAGATTGGAGTTAGGTCCTCTCCAGAAATCATTATCTTTACTCCAATTCGCTAACAAATCCACTAAAAGACCTAAGGGAGAAGTGAAAAATGTTATCATTATGGTCGAGGGTACGGAATACAAAGTGGACTTCACTATCCTTGATATGGAGACCCCGAACCATTGGAAGGAATCGCAGATCATTCTTGGAAGACCATTCTTAAGAACCGCCAAGGCTGTAATCGATTACGGCAACGGAATGATGAAATTCCGCTCCCTAGATGGAGAAGTGGATCTAGAGATGAAACAAACAAAGTGGCAAAGACCAGATTCTGAATCCACCACTGAAGTTGCCGAAACATCCGAGTGTAATCTCATCAGCACTACTGGACCGTGGGACCAACTGCCAGACCTTCAGATTGCTAACACCACAACAGAAGAAGAAACAATGCACCGGTCAGTATGCGAGATATTGTCAGACAAATCTAAACTCTCGGATTTTTATAATCTTGATGATACAAAAATCCTTTCGGATTTGTCAATCCCATCTTCTTCGAGAAAATCAAGAAAAATTGATGACGAGTCGGATGTGGCTTTGGCCGAATTACCGCACTACTTTTGCGATCCGACTCACATTCCTTCAGGATTAGTGGCTAGGAAAGTACATAATGATTCACCGCCAACCAGCTCATAGCCAGATTTAAAAGACATTCAGCCAGACTTGATTGATGATTTAGATTTTCCAGAGCTGAAACCTCTTCCTCCCAGTATGAAGTATGCATTTCTTAATGGACCCAAAGATAAATTTCCTGTGATCATTAGCTCATCATTAACCATGGACTAAGAATCTAGACTACTAGAAGTCCTTGAGCAAAATCGAAAAGCCATTGGTTGGACTGTGTCGGATCTCGTAGGAATCAACCCCGCTCTCTTCTCGCACCAAATTTATGTTGAGGATAACGCAAGGCCTTCCCGTGAATTTCAGAGAAGATTAAACCCCAATCTTCGGGACGTAGTTAAGAAAGAGATAGAGAAATGGTGCAAAGCATGTTTTATATACCCCATTTCTGACTCCAAGTGGGTGGCCCCCCTTCATGTCATCCCGAAGAGGTCGGGAATCCAAATGATCACTAATGAGGAGGGGGTAGAGATCACGACCTGAATTCCCACGTCGTGGCACGTCTGTGTCAATTACAGGCGCCTGAATGCTGCGACCAAGAAAGATTACTTTCCATTGCCATTTATTGATCAAATCTTGGAGAGACTTGTAGGGAAAGCATTCTTCTGTTTTCTTGATGGGTACTCTGGATACAATCAAGTAGCTATCGCTCCCGAGGATCAGGAAAAGACCACATTTACATGTCCCTTCGGTACCTACGCATTCAAGCGCATGCCATTCGGGCTTTGTAATGCCCCAGGCACATTTCAGCGGTGCATGGTTGCCGTATTTGCCGAAATGGTCGGTGATTTCCTGGAAGTCTTCATGGATGACTTCTCGGTTCATGGTGATTCATTTGATACATGTTTAGCGCACTTGGATCGAGTCCTCAAGAAATGCAGGGAGGTTAATTTGGTACTCTCCTGGGAGAAGAGTCAATTTATGGTGACTGAGGGTATCATGTTGGGGCACATCATCTCCAAAAAGGGAATTGAGGTCGACCCTGCCAAGGTGGATGTGATTAAGAAACTTGAGCCACCAACCAACGTCAAGTCAGTGCGGTCGTTTCTAGGGCTTGTTGGATTTTATCGAAGGTTTATCCCTGATTTTTCAAAGATCGCCTGCCCACTGACTGAGATCTTAGGAAAGATACCGAGTTCATTGTAAATCACAAGTGTCTAGAGTCCTTCGAGCTCCTGGAAAAGAAAATATGTGAATCGCCGATATTACAAGCTCCCGATTGGTCTCTTCCCTTTGAGATCATGACTGATGCATCAGATTTTGCTGTCGGAGTTGTGCTTGGACAAAGACGAGATGGAATTCCTTATGCGATTTACTACGCAAGCAAAGTATTGGATCCGGCACAGAGAAATTATACGGTAACTGAAAAGGAAATGCTCGTAGTTGTTTGAGCCCTTGAAAAATTCAGATCATACATATTGGGCTCCAAGGTGACAGTTTTCACTGATCATACGGCAATAAGATATCTTATGGATAAGAAAGAAGCCAAAGCACGCCTTTTGAGATGGATCTTGTTAATTCAGGAATTCAATTTGTAAATCAAAGATAAACATGAAATAAAGAATGTTGTTGCTGATCACCTTTCCCGAATTGAGCAAAATGATTATCCTGACACTGGACCTATTAAGGAAACTTTTCCAGACGAATCTGTTTGCGTTATTGATTCAACCCCATGGTATTCCAACATCGTGAACTATCTTGTCTCCAAGAAAGTTCCCTTTGGTTGGACAAAGAGAATGATTGATTTAATGAAATCGGATTCAAGAAAATACCATTGGGACGATCCTTTCCTTTTCTATGAAGGAGCGGATTGTGTCTGGCGAAGATGTATTCCTCAGGAGGAATACCAGAGTGTCCTCACACATTGTCATACTCTCGAGGCTGGAGGACACCATTCGGGAAAGAGAACCGCGCACAAGTTACTCCAATGTGGATTTTACTGGCAGACCCTATTTCGAGATGCTAATGAATTTGTACGATCTTTGCCCGATTTGCCAAAAGATGGGAGGGTCTATTGGTTAAGAGATGAAATGCCCATGCAATCAATGATTTTCTGTGATGTTTTCGATGCATGGGGGATTGATTTTATGGGTCCCTTTCCCAATAGCAATGGATTTGAGTACATCTTGTTAGCGGTTGATTATTTATCTAGATGGGTAGAGGCTATTCCAACCCGAACCGCAGATAGCAAAACTGTCTGTAAGTTTATCAAGGATAATGTCATTGCAAGGTTCGGGATACCAAAAGTTTTGAATTCTTATGGAGGAAGCCACTTCGTGAATAGGGAAATGAGATCTTTGGCTAAAAAGTGTAAATTTGAGCATATAATAGCCAACCCATATCATCCACAATCTAATAGCATGGCAGAGGTTTCTAATAGAGGGGTGAAGGGTATTCTTCAGAAGTTGGTTCGTCCAAATAGGAAGAACTGGTCGAAACTGTTGGACCAGGTTCTGTGGGCCTATAGGACAGCCTATAAGACTCCACTCGGTACTTCACCCTTTAGGATGATCTATGGCAAGCCATTCCATCTACCTGCAGAATTCATTCACAAATCAGAATGGGAGATCAAAAAGTTGAATTGGAGTTGTCACCTTAGGAAATTATGTCGAGACTTATATCTGAATGAGCTAATTGAAATCCGAAATCAGGCATATGACAATAGTGTGATTTATAAGGACTAGGTCAAGAGATGGCATGATAGACACATTCGAGATAAAACCTTTGTCCCTAGGCAGAAAGTGTGGTTGTTTAATGCTCGATTGAAGATTTCTCATGAGAAACTGAAATCAAAATGGACGGGTCCCTACATTGTCATCGATGTGCATACTAATGGAAGTGTGGATATTACCGAACTCAAAGATGATGCACAACCTTTATCAGTGAATGGACAATTACTGAAGCCATATATAGAATCATCCAAAGAGCATACAGTACAAGTTGAAGTCATCTACTTCACGCAGAGCAAGGACATTAAAGATTTATCAGATCAGTCCCACCCTCCCTCCCAACCACATCGATCCCCTTGTACAGCTTCTCCTCTACTTAGGCCAAGGCCTAAGTATAGGGGGGACCGATGCCATCTGTACATACCATTTCCCCGCATCACACTCTATTTCTCGATCGCTCCATTTCCACCCTCCTCTTATACTTAGGCTGACCAGAGCCTAAGTATAGGGGGAACAGACGCCCACCGATATATACTCTCCGCATTTACATATCCCGACTGCCTCTTTTTGCGCTCTTCTTCTATACTTAAACTATTCACAGTCTAAGTATAGGGGGGTGGACCATTGTATATCAAAATTTTACTCTCTTACGCTTAGCCTGAGCTATGTCTTCTTTACGCTTCTTGTGCTCTGAGGACACAACACTCGCTATGTATAGGGGGGTCTGTATATATACTATGTATATACTTTAGCCATACCTCGTACTTTCGCGTAAGTCTATATGTATTTACAGGGTGGATAATTAATAAAAAAAACAAAAAAAAGAGTTTTGCTACTAACACTAACTATGCCCAAAATTTTTGAAAAAAAATGGCTTCTTATTCATTTTTGCAGAAAAAAGAGAAAAAAGAAGAAAAAAAGAAAAAAATGTGTCTGCATTTCACACACCTGCTTCATCCAGCATTTCATTCATTTGCATCCGTGAAAAGTCATTGGGTTCTGAACTGAGTTATGAGCCGAAACAGATAGTGGTCTGGACTTGACCTTAATCCACCTAATTTTCAGAGGAACTGCACCGAGAAATAGGATTTTAGAGTCTTCAGGTCTTTGACTTAATTCTTTGAGTTCCACATGACAATGTGCAGCATTTGACTCTTAGTGTCTAACCTGGTCTCTTCATTCTGGGTACAACTCTAGAATAGGGAATTAATTTGTACTCTCGCACTATGCACTTAGCTCAACTCAGACGGGATGTTGGAAGACTGTGTGAGTGTCTTTTCTGGTAGCGTGGAAATATAAAGACCGGAGTACGTGTTGAAATAAAGCTTCGGAAAAGGGATGGACGACTGGGCACAATTTTTTCTAAGACTCCAAAAAATGTACGGAACAAAAAGATTCTATATCCGTAGGGGCACAGCAAGATCCAAGTAGAACCACCAAAAATTCCAAATACAAAGAAGCATTCTACCAAATAAACATCTGACCAAAAAAAGGGTCCAAGCTTCAAAGAAAACCTGCATATCTTGGTGGAGTCTCGGCTACACTGGCCAGCTTCAAAAGGAGAGGTGACTACACTGGCCACCCTCCAATTCTTTTCCCCTTATTCTAACTTCTCCCCCCAATTCGATTGTGAACACAGCACGACAGACCTTATAAGAAAATACCTAACTCCCCGAGGACGAGTTACTGGAGATGATAGGAGCATGGTAGTCCGACATTCTGGATGGGAAGAGCTAAAACCTTTCACACACATGAGTCGGTTGTTCATTGTTCTAAGATGACTTCTGAGACGAAACTGTATCAATGATATGTAGAACTTGAGGGCTGTTTATTTTAAAATTTTAAGTCTCACAGAAGTTCCGACACACAAATAATCCAAAGGTCGAGTTTAGGTTCAATTTCACCTTCAGCTCATGGTCTTGGTATGGAACCCAATCTCATTTCACCTCATGGCATTTCTTTTTGATGCTCAGGGACGATCATGGTTTAAGTATAGGGGGATGATAAATCTCGGATTCATCACTGTAAATCTCATTTATTAATCTCAAATCCCTCAAAATCAACAGCATTTAGGCATCTATTCTGCATAATTAGCATTCATGCATGTTTTCATAAGAATTGCATTTTAGCACTAAATTCTGCACAAAATAAGAAGCCAAAATCCAAGCCAAAATGACCTGTAAATAGCCTAACTTCCCGGATTTTTAACTCATTCATGCTAACTCCGACTAAGCCAAAACCACCTCCACTGTGTACATATCACTAACAAGAATAAAGAAAAATACAAAAAAATAACTAACCCAAATAAGTGGACCAAAAACCCAAACCCTAGTTTCAGGATTTCTGGACTAAAAGCCCCATGTCTTCCCCATCCAGTGTCCTTTTTGATCCTACTCACTTTTGAACTAATGTACATTCAATCACCTTCTAAACAAGACCAAGTTCAAGTGAATCGGAGCTCATATGTGAAAATTGGGTTTTGGGCCTCTTTTGTACATTTTGTATTTTAGCTGATTTTGACCTATTATTTTAAGTACATATGTAACCTATTTTAGTTTGTTTCTTTTTGATTTTTCATCTTTGATAAAAGTTTTTTTAAAATGCGCAAAATCCCAAATCCAAACTGAGCATGAAATCAAAGAAATAAATTGGGTCTGAGTCTTCATTAACCACTTGTACAAAATTGCTCTTTTTCTTATTTTATTTTATTTCTTAATTAATAAAAATCCCAAAAAATTAGATTAATGTGTAATTATTTATCTTTGATTTTATCATATTTTTTCCGGATTTTTATCTGATTTACAAATGACAAAAAAATTATAAAATCCAAAAATCAAGGTATTCTATGTACATGGGATACCCCAAAAATATCACTTAGTGCATTTGATCGATTTTGGTTTTAATGTCTTCATGAAAGTTGTAGATCTCATCGAGACGAGCAATTTTCGTGAAAAACTTTTTCGATCCGAGGTCATTTACTATTTAGTACTGATTTTTTAAAGTATTTATTTGGAGATTTTTGTGGTGCTGACACGTGGCAGCCCCTGGGGCCGCCACGTGTCAGCCATTTTGGCCTATTTTTTAAAATTCGTTTTATAAAAAAGGCCAAAAATGGCTGACACGTGGCTGCCCCAGGTGCTGCCACGTGTCAGCACCACAAAAATCGCAAAAAATGGCTGACACGTGGACATCGCCACCCTTTGATGCCTCCAGTCGACAGCCGACACCTGCAGGATCCTCCCCGACCTTTTTGCGAGCTTCAACTCCGCCGGAGCCCGAAGGGGGAGCTCGGAGAACTTCGCCTGGCCGGAGCTCCTCCTTGTTCTTCTTCCCGCGTCGCCAGCCGTTGGATCGGATCTGGGATCCAAATCACATAGCCACCATCAGATCATCGTGCACCCCTACCATTCGATCAGGCATCGGTAATCTAATCGCCGCCGTTAGTAGCCGAAGCGGCATCGTGCATCCCCGTGCCACCACGTGTCAAGTGGAAGGATGTACGCCGTCGGTTTCGCCCGCCTGGGTATTTTGCACTTCACTCCCCCGGCATTTTTGTATTTATTAAGTAGTACATAATCATTCATCTACAGTTCAATAGTTTTGGACATTTTGCAAAAACACCCTTGAAGTTTTTATATTTGCACTCTGGTCCATGTCCACGTCACGCCATGTGACTCACGCACGTGGGGTTTGGGGATTTTGCACTGTGACCCTCGTTACTTGTTGTATTTCTTTTCAGTCTAGAGAATATTTTATAACATGTAGAATTTTTGGTTAAAGTGCAATTATGCCCTCAGGTTTTTGATTAATTACGAAAAGGTCCTTGCTGCCGCGTGCCTTGCGCACATGACTCTGTGATTTTTACACTTGTGCCCCTACGGGTCTTGAAATTTACATTTGGTCTAGAAACTTTTATATTGCGTTATATATTTTTGGAAAAATTGAATCTGTACCCCGAGACTTCTGGATATTTACATATATGCCCCTGCTAGTGTTGATTTTTCCTTTTGTTATTTGCATTTATTTTATACATCTATGAAATCCTAAAAATTCCCAAAAAATACCATAAGCTCCTGTTTTGTTGCTATTTCACGCCATGTTTTTGTTTTTGCATTTTTATTGCATTTTCATATTTATAAAAATTAAAAAACATGCATTTTCTCTACTGTCTGCATAGAAAATACATTAAAATTATTAAACCCCTTGAAAAATTCCAAAAGAATCATATTTTGTTTGTTTTTGTGTGTTTTAACTTCAGTCCAAAAATCACTAAAATTTCAAAGGAAAACCCCTAAAAATAACATAACTCCTTAAAGCTTCATAAAAATTTTAAAAATTCCAGAAAAATCCTAAAAATATAATTTTTATCTCAGATTTTTCTTCATTTTATTCTCTTTGTTTTAAAATTAATTTGAGGAATTTTTGTTTCTGTTTGACATTTTCATCCTCATTTTAGTTTCAGCCCTTTATTTTATTCACTATTTTCAGTATTTTTATCTTTAAAAACATCAAAAGAATTAGGAAAAATCTAGAAAAATCACAAAACATATAAAAATATAAAAAGCAAAAAAAATATTTTATTTCCTGAATTTTTCTTATTTTTACGTATTTTTTTAAATACCTTATCTCCCTCTTTTCTTATTTTGTATATATATATATATTTTATTTTACAGATTAAAAAAATATATATAATATATAAAAAGAAAATACAAAATCAGTAAATTAAAAAATCAAAATAAAAAAATATAAAATAAAAAATATAAAAAAAGAAGAAGAATTGAAATTCAAAACCCACAAAAAAATTAGTACTTGTAGGCAAATGCATCACATTCACAGTTTTTGTGCATTGTCACTTGATCTATCCTGCTTGTTCCCTGTGTTCGACACTCTACTTGCTTGTACACTATACACATTTATTGTAGAGTTATAATAAATTTTAACTCCGTACATTTACTTTCATTGCTTGATTTATCTGTTATGGGTTAATTGTTCACTTAGCCTAGATTTCGAGCAAGGTCAATTTGACGACTGTTGATTCGCCTTGTGAATCGACAAGACCTCCCAATTTTCACGTTAATCAAATGGCGCAGCTGCAAAGGTGCAACAACATATAGATCAGATTTTTGTGTGATTGATTGTGATTATTTGTCTTCATTTTTGTTTCATTTATTTCCTTCATTTATTGATATATATATATATATATATATATATATTGTTGAGCTGTCTAACCTCCTCTCTTGTTGACTTTGTGCGAGCTACCGCGGATCGAGGGAGGCGCTCTACCCTTGGCGCTTGGGCACCTACGTGAAGCCGGCTTCGGCCTGTTACTCCTATACCAAAGGGACTTAGAGAGATTTTGAAGACTTAGCTCTAGTTTATTTTCTGCATATATTGGTGTAATTTAAGTGAGAGAGAGTGACTCATTGAATTGTAACATAAACAGGACTATTCGGACACTTCGACACTTCACGAGGTCCATTGCCCGAGGGATTGTTCCCTTGGGGGCCTCGTCGGCTTTTCGCAGTTTTCTTGCCGGTTTTGTTTTAGTTGACTTTTCTTTTCTTTTGATTCACGAGGATTTAGCCCCTAGATTTAGGAGTTTTTATTGATTGTGACGTAAATAGCTAAGGCCCTGCACTTAATATTTTGCCTGCACCTATACACCGTTATTGGATTTAGTTAAAATTCATTGAAAAGGCTATTTAACTCGGATTTTACTCTTGAATGAATGTTTAATCTTTTTTAATTACTATGAGTCTTTTCCATTTTATGTATTTTTATTTCTTTTATTCCTTGCATTAAAAATACCATTTTGCATCCAAAAATGTAGGAAAATTATTTTAAGTGCCTTACATACTGCTAAATCACATATATTTTTCATAGGTCAATTAAAATTAATTTCCGATATTAAAAATTCAAAACTTTGCATTTATTCCCTGCACATGTTAATAAATATAATAAAATAGAAAAATATTTTGAAAAACCCTAAAAAATTACAGTACCTTTGTTATTATATTTTTGAACTGCAAACCAAAAATCACTAAAAATTTCATTAGAAAACCCCTGAAAATTACAAAAGCTAAAAAACATAAAATTATAATAAAACCATTCCAAAATCAAAAAATTCCATTTTATATTCATGTATCTTATATATATTATAAATTATATATTAAAAATAGTTTTGGAAAATTGAGCTGCTTGGATATTTTTAAATTCCAAAATAATTCAGCCTATTGATAAAAGTCATTTTTTTGACAGTCTTATTCAATTTAAAATAAAAATAGCAAATATTAAAATAAAATTCTAAAAAATAGAACAAAAGAGAAAAAAGATAAAAATAATTTTATTTGCACAATTTAAGTATGTTTAGCTAAATTATATATATATACACTAACCTATATTATATATAGCTATATTTACTTATATTATCATTAAAAATACCAAAAAAAATTTTAATACCCTTAAATAAAAAGACCGCACTTAAGGTATTTTCCAAAATTTTATATTATATATATTTATATCTTATATATCTATCATAATATATAGTATATATACAGTGCTATATATATTATTTTATATGAAAAGAAAACAAAATAAAAATCAAGAAATATAAACAGAAAATAAAACAATTATATGATTAAAAACCAAACAAAAATTATAAAATATAAATTCCAAAAAACTAAATATTAAAAAGCCATAAAAAATCAAAAATCCTTATAAAAACACAAAAACATTTATTGACTTTTTAGCCAAAATTTGTGATCTATTCACGTTGCTCCCCTACGCTTGCATACTATACATAACAATACGTAGGGTATAACGAATTTTAGCTCACTATTATTTATTGATTGAGAATTAGTGTGCATTAATTGTTTATGCAAGCAATTGTGAATATCAGAGAGCTGAGAGAGCAATCGACACAACGATTGCCAGACCTGACTTGTCAGACACCGCAGACCCTCCATGATCGGATGCTAGGATCCCTCCACTTTTGCCTATCCATCAGGATAGTTTGACAATTATGCCCCTCTTATCTACTCTTTCATTTGAATGGATGATGGTTTAGTTCAATTCACTGACAGGAAAACTAATAAAAGGGCACAAATGATAATGGTTCAATAAGCCAGGAACTTACTGACACAACCGATATTGCAAAAAAGAGAGGGGCAACCATAATATTACATAATTTACGAGGGATAAAAATTTATAAACCCTTGCCATCTTTCTTTATTTTCTTCTCAATGGATTACCTATATTATATTTTATTCTAATATAAATGTGTGTTTGTGTGAGATAAGCTATGCATGCATATTTGTTGTTGACGCATGCATATTTGTTATTTATTTTTATGATGCAATAGATGATTCATAGAAAATGCAAAAAAATGGTAGGTCAAATATACCTTGAAGTCTGCATTTTTTATATTGTTCATTTTGTTATTTTTTATTTTCTAGGAGAAAAATATAATATACAAATAAAATAATTGAATATAAATAGATGAAGGATGATAAAATATTTATTGTATATATTTTACAACATATAAGTATAATTGTATAGTGTGGCTAAAAATCGAGTTGAAGCAAATAAATATGGCTCAACCTCTAATGATTTTTAAATTTACAAATTTTATTTTATGGACATTAAAGGTGAGTTTGATCAATTAGGAGTTCATGTGCTTGTTGAGTTGAGTTGGATGAGGTTCCTAATGCTCGGTCTTGGAGGGCATTTGGTGTCCGACAAGTTGGATCTGACAATCGCTGTATCGGCTGCTCTTATGGTACTCAGAACTCAAACAATAACCCACGATATAGATAGAACACTAAAGAAATACATGATGAAATTTATTATACCCTACATAATATGTGTAGAAAGCAAGTACGGGAGTCGAACCATTAAGAGTAAACTGAATATCTATAATTATTGATTAATAAAAAGAAAAAATATTTTTTGTACTTTTTTGAGTTTTTATGGATATCAGTTTTATAATTTTAAATATGGTAGTATATAGTCAGAATTAAAAAAATAAATTGTTTTATGTTTTTAACATTTTCTCGGTTTTTTTGTGAATTTTATATAATTTTTGCTAATTTTTATGTATTTTAATGTATAAAAATATCAAAACAAAGAATATAATATATAGGCCAGGTTGTTTTGTGTATTGAAAACAGATAATAGGTTCACAATTTCCCAAAACTGTTTTTAATATAAACCAAATAATGTAAATAAAAATAAACAGTATAAAGCTATTTTTTAGAATTTTATAGAAATTTTGCTGATTTTCCTTAGTTTTTTAGAGTTTTCAAATTTTTAGTATTTTTCTTTTATATTCTTTGTGATTTTTGTTTTGGAGCTAAAATATATACTAATATATACTAATTTTTTGGAATTTTTAAATATGGTTTTTTTGGGGGTTTTTATTTGTACATAGGGAATAAATAACTCCTAAATTATTTTTAATAAATGTGAAAATATGAAAAAATACTAATTAAAAATGTAAGCATGCACAAGTATTAAATAAGGCATCTACCACTATTTTCCCATAATTTATATAGTAAGTGAGATATTTAATCGAAAGACATAAATAAAATATACAAGCTGATATGGGTATATTTATAATAAAAATAAAATACAATGGTAACAAAAACTACGAGGGTATGATGCAAAAAAGCCAGGCGCTTCACATGCGTGGCTATGTGAGGGGATCTGGTAGAGGACCTAAACGTGATATACAATAAGTTCTAAGGGGTCTATGAAATTTTCACACAGATATTTAACTACGATTAATAATTACATGACCTAAAAGAAAACGTAAAAGATGATGAGGCTTCTTTGAAATTTACCAAGAGTGCTCAATCGAATGACAGAGCTCTCTCCATGTAGCAGCTCTTGAACTAATATGACGACCCACGTTGGGTACCGTTTTGATTTAATTCCATGGGCCATATTAGTTTTGGGTGGAGCGCTCCATCCAACGGCGGAGAGGTGCGAGGGAGGAACTCGGAAGAACATGAGCTGAGGTGTATTTTGATCAACATTTTCTCCCTCCTTCGAGCTTCGTTCGTCGATCTGAGAGGTGCAACACCTTCCTGATGGCAAGTCGCGTCTACAGGTGGGTTTAAGGGGTTCCATATCCCATTGATGGGGACCTAGAGCTCGTGGCATCTTGCATGACTTGGGGTCCAACGGGCCTTCGATTGTTTGCTCTTGGGACCCCTCATGTTTATTGACTTGCATAAAAAGATAGAGAGAAATGAGAGGGTTGCTCTCATCCCTCTATTGAAGCTGGAAGCACATAGGGTGAACGGAATGGACGAGCTCTCCCTCCTTATTAATCCAGGAATTTGATTTGGAAATTAAGGATCAATGTGTAATCAAAAATGTTGTGGCTGATCACCTTTCCTGAATTGAGCGGAATGATAATCATGATAGTGAACCAATTCAAGGGACCTTCCCAGATGCGTCTGTTTGCGCAACTGACTCAATCTTGTAGTATGGCAAAATGGTGTACTACCTTGTCTCCAAGAAGCTTCCCCAAGGTTGGCCTAAGAGCAGTATTGGCCGACTAAAGTCAGATTCGAGGAGATACCACTGGGATGATCCCTTCCTTTTCTTTGAAGGATCGGATTCTGTCTAGCGAATGTGTATTCCTTAAGAGGAATACCTGGAGGATACTATTCGGGAAAGAGAACCGCACATAAGCATTACAACAAATAGGACTTTAGGTGACACTTATATAACAACGATTAATAATTTGTGTCACTAAATTAAAATATTGTAACATATTGCAATGATTTAACCCATCTGTCAATAAATACTAACGGATGACGATGAATGTATTGATTCGTTGTGAAATCTGGTAGCAACGCAAAAAATCAACTTATAAATAATTGTCCAGGTAAATATATAATAACAATCATATCATATACATATACTGTGTAATTGTCAAAATATGCGAGTTGTGCATGTGATGTCTCCATTGCAAAATAATCTTAATGTCTTATATCCAAACAAAACTATTAGAATGTGTATTAAATAATCATCTAGGGGATTATTAGCCTTGTGTGTATCAAAGAATCATGTATAATTTGATATATTGCAAGACAACCAGGGCTAACATTAGGCAAATGTTTTGTTATATTAATTCAATTACCAGCATTTTTAGCCCAAGCGAATAAAGAGTTCATTGAATCATCTCAATGAAAAAATTAATATATAGATCCACCCACATCAAAAATCTTTCAATAAATTTTATATATATCATGTATATATAGATGTCGCATTGTTAAAACCAAATAGTACATTAAAAAGACCAAAAATAGTCCATTGATTAGTGTATGGTGATCCGATTTTATATCCATTTAAAATTATGTTGATGTGAAAGCGGTGAGGGGTGCATAAACTTATGAGAAAGGCAGCGGAGGTTTAGTACCATATCGTTGAGGCTGGGAAATCTGACCTTTTGATTAGCTTATAAATAGTTGTACCATCTTTAGAATCACCTTTTGTTGACCAGTCTGGGTGAACAAGAAGGTTCATTGCTTGAGGTACACGCATTGCGTGGTCCTATTATTTTTTAATATAAATTTTAGAGTCATTTTATTAGCTCCTAGCGTAAGAGACATGATTGTTGCCTTACCTCTAGATTTGTGAAATTAAATTCCCATAATATTTAAATTTACCCACAATTTTATCCATTGTTACTTGTTGTATTGCAATGATTTCTTTTCGTTGTTATCTTTGAATTTGGGTCACTTTTTATTTGTTACTAGCTATTTACTGACAATTATTATTCGTTGTTATTTTGACTTAGCAACGATTGACGATTCGTTGTTGGAAGTTTAACAACGACTACAACGGCGAATCTCAAATTCACCATGGAATACTTTGACAACATTTTATTCGTTAGCATCTTCGTAAAATTTGTGTTGCTATAGGCACTTTTTCTTGTAGTGAAGGTACACTAATGTGGATTTTACTGACCCACATCGTTTAGAGATGCTATTGATTTTATACGATCATGCCCGATTTGTCAGAAAATGGAAGGGACTGTTGAATATAGAGATGAAATGCCCATGCAACCGATGAATTTCTGTGATTTTTTTACGCATGGGGAATCTATTTTACAGGTCCCTTTCCCAACAACAATGGACATGAGCACATCCTATTGACGATTGATTATTTGTCAAGATGGGTGGAGGCTATCCTGACCCGAACCGTAAACAGAAAGACTATTTGTAAGTTTATCAAGGATCACATCATTACAAGGTTTGGGGATCCAAAGGTTTTGATTTCATATGGGGTAGCCACTTTATAAATAGAGAAATGAGATCATTGGTTAAAACTATAAATTCGAGCATAGATTAGCCATCCCTTACCACACACAGTCTAATGGCATGACTAAGGTTACTGATGAATCCACGATTCAACGTCTTTATTCTTTTATTTTAGCTTCATTTCCTTAGTCAAATACCTGTAAATACCCACTAATTTCATGAAACTACCATTTTGCATGCATTTGTTAAATATGTATTTTTAACACTTTTTGTATTCAAAACAAAAGAATAAAGAAGAAAAGAAAAAGAAAAGAAAAATAAAGGATGTGTTTATGGAATAAATGCAGACTGACCCGAACCCCGAGAGAAGGTCAAGACTTGACCTGATCGATAAAGAATAAAGTAGGGGGAGATAGGGTCTTTAATCCAAAAATCAAAAAATAATTTGTAAATATTTTTCCATATATATTTGTACAAAACATACACTATTTTATTTGTATATAACTTGACCTCAAATCAAATATTTTTGTAAACAAAAGTTGTAAATAAAAATGTGTTGTAAATAATAAAACTAGTTGCAAAATAAAATAATGTATAGATTGCAAATAATCACACTCAGAAAAAGCAGTAAAGCGACAATTGAACGATCAATTCCCGCTCCATACGAACTCAAATTGAATCAAACTCACTTCCATTATACTCTAAATTAAATTATCTTTCAAGTGGATGTGGTTTCATAAATGTTGGACAGTTAAAAAGTCGATTTTCTTGTGTATTTTGTGCAGTTTTACCACTTACATATTTGTATATTTATTCGTATTTATTTTTTTTAATTTTATGTCTACAAGAGACTAAATGATGTCTACAAGAGACTAAATGGGTTGGAGAGAAAGCAAGGGAGATCGAGAAGACAGGCTTTAAACTTTGGTATTCAGGTAAAGATAAGGGCAGAAACGGTGTTGGAGTGGTTGTTCATAAAGATTTGAAGGATTGTGTGGTTGAGGTGCAAAGATTTGGGGATCGGATTATTTTGCTAAAGTTGGTGCTTGAAGAAGAAATTCTGAATATCATCTCAGTTTATGCACCGCAAATTGGTTTAGATGATAGGACTAAACAAGCTTTTTGGGAGGATCTGGATAAGATTTTACAAGGAATCCCACAAAGAGAGATGGTTTGCATAGGTGGAGATCTTAATGGACATGTGGGAAAAGATGTTTCAGGGTATGCAAGTGTGCATGGAGGACATGGTTTTGGGGATAGAAACGAAGAGGGAAAAGTCATTCTGGATTTTGTAACTGCATATGATCTTTTCATAGCAAACACTCTTTTTAAGAAGAGGGAGGAGCATTTAATTACTTATAAGAGTGGCTCAACTAGAACACAGATAGATTACTTTGCGTTGAGGAGAAGAGATCGATTGTGTTGCAAAGATTGCAAAGTAATCCCTGGAGAGAGTTTGACAACCCAACATCGCTTGTTAGTCTTGGATTTACAAATAAAAGGGCTGGTAAAGAAAAGGAAGGTTCCTAAGATCACTAGAACTAGGTGGTGGAATCTTCCGCTGAAGCAATCACGCTTCAGGGAGAAGGTTTTAGAAGACTTATCTTGGAATTGTAGCGGTAGTGCAAACGAGATGTGGGAGGCAGTAGCATCTTGTATCCGAAAGGTAGCCAAAGAGATGCTAGGCGAGTCAAAAGGAGGAGCTCCGGGTCAAAAGGAGGCTTGATGGTGGAGTGAAGGGGTGCAAGAGAAGCTAAAAATTAAAAGAGCTTGCTTTAAAGCTATGTCTAAGGATAGAACAGAGGAATCTGTCACAGACTATGAAATAACGAAGAAGGAAGCTAAGAAGGCTGTAAGTGAAGCTAAGTCAAAAGCTTATGAGGTTTTGTATAAAAATCTCAACTCTAAGGAGGGCCAGAAGGATATATTCAGGTTGGCCAAAGTAAGAGAAAGAAGGACCAAAGACCTTTCTCAAGTGAGATGTATTAAGGACGAGGAAGGTCACGTGCTTGTTACTCAGAAGGATATAGAGACTAGATGGGAGCAGTACTTCCATAAACTTTTCATTGGAGAAGGAAATAGAGAGATCACTTTGGGTGATCTAGCTAGTAGTGAAAGTTACTTGAATCATGCATGCTATAGATGAATACAAAGAAAAGAAGTAGAGGAGGCTTTGAAGGTTATGAGACCTGGGAAAGGTGTTGGACCGGATGACATCCCTGTAGAAATATGGAAAGTTTTAGGTGAGCGTGGTTTGACTTGGCTTATGAATCTATTCAATGTTATTTGGCGAAGCAAGAAAATGCCTGAAGATTGGAGGAGGAGTATCGTGGTGCCTCTTTATAAGAACAAAGGAGACATTCAAAATTGTTTAAATTACAGAGGTATCAAGCTGATGAGTCACACTATGAAAATTTGGGAACGTGTGATCGAAAGAAGGTTAAGGCAAGTTTCCCAAGTAAAAGAAAACCAATTCGGATTCATGCCAGGTCGCTCAACTATTGAAGCCATCCATTTGCTGAGGAGAACAATGGAGATTTATAGATCTAAAAGGAAAAATCTCCATATGATCTTTATTGATTTGGAGAAGGCTTATGATTCCGTCCCACGAGAGATACTGTGGAGAGTTTTAGAGAAGAGACAAGTACATGTCCTATACATTAATCTCATAAAGGATATGTATGATAGGGCTTTATCTTGTGTAAGGACCCCGACAGGGAAGACTGACTATTTTGATATCAACATTGGTTTACATCAAGGTTCAGCTTTGAGTCCATTTCTTTTTACTTTGATTATGGACGAGTTGACAAGTCACATTCAAGATGAGTTACCTTGGTGTATGTTATTTGCTGATGATATTGTGTTGATTGACGAGACTAGAGATGGAGTAAATGAGAAGCTTGAGGTTTGGAGACATGCATTGGAGACTAAAGGTTTTCGTATAAGTAGGGCTAAGACGGAATATATGGAATGCACCTTTGATGGAAGCAATGGTGAAGGAATTGAGGTGAAGATTGGTGACGATAACATTCAGAAGAGAGATTCTTTTAGATATCTGGGATCTATTTGCAACATGATGGGGAAATTGATGGAGATGTTACTAATAGAATAAATGCAGGTTGGCTAAAGTGGAGAGGAGCCTCCGCTGTTCTCTGTGATAACAAAATTCCTTTAAAAATTAAAGGAAAGTTTTACAAAGCAGCCGTGAGACCTGCTATGCTTTATGGTTCTGAATGTTGGCCTGTGAACCATAGACATGTGCAGAGAATGGTTGTAGCAGAAATGAAAATGCTAAGATGGATGTGTGGACATACACGTAAAGATCGGATTCGGAATGATGCAATCCGGAAGAAAGTTGGTGTAGCTCTGATCGAGGATAAGATGCGAGAAAACCGTTTAAGATGGTTTGGTCATTTGCAAAGAAGGTCAACTGATGCACTGGTTAGGAGATGCGAGTGTTGGGATGTTGAGCCGGCCAAGAGAGGGCGAGGACGGCCCAAGAAGTGTTGGAAAGAGACTATACGAAGGGATCTTAGTTTTTTGGATATAAGTCCGAGATTGACCCAAGACAGATCTGAATGGAGGCGAAGAATCCATGTAGCCGACCCTACTTAATTGTGGGAAAAGGCTTTGTTGTTGTTGTTGTTGTATTCGTATTTATTTTTTATAGATAATGTACATAATTGTAAATTTTATCTTCATCAATAAAAAGTAAAAAAAATATTTATTTAAAAATAATTTCCTTATTTTTACATATCTATTGTACTATATGTACATAATATTTGTATACAACTAATTTCCTTACATATAAATTAACAACAAAATTTAAATATCTAATATTAATTAATTGATTAATTTAATTACAAAATTTATATTTTGATTTAATTAGTTAATTCATTATTTGATTTAAAAATATGCCTTGTATATAAGATATTATTCTATACAATTAATAGCCACCATTAAGGTGGCTAATTAATTTCTATAAAATTATTTTATTTAATTTATTTAATTCTGAATTTCACAATTAATTAATTAATTAATTTAATTAGTTATTTAATTTATATATTTAATTAACCAATAAAAACCTTCCTTATTTGTAGATACTTTCCATTTTTTATTTTTGTCTTCTTTTTTATGGGCTCCTCCTCCTTCATTATTCGTTGATCAATCTTTGGTGGAGAGGAGCTCGATCTCTGAGAGCCATCTTGTTGAAGAAGGGTGCCTAGCCTCCGAGCCGTCCGGTGACAGTGCGTCGGCCCTCGTCGAGGCCATCACGGCGTATCCGATCTCGAGGTAAGATCCATTTTATTTCCCGTTGCTTTTCCTAGATTACATTTTAGATTCAAGTTTTGTTTTGATTCCATAGAAATTTAGATCTTAAAATATAAAAATATCCATCACACTTTGATCCACCTCCAAACCCGATTTTTCATCTCATTCTCCGATCTCTCCGTCTTCATTTCTATCCCACGCAGCCACGCACCTCCGGCCACGCATGGTGGCTGGAGACACGGATCTCTCTTTCGTCTCGCCAAGATCCACACCCATTAACGAATCCCATTTTTTATAAATAAATAAATAATATATATTATTTTTCACTCTCACATCTTTTTTGCAGGAAAATAAAAAATATATAAAAAAATTTAAAAAAATCTATTTTGTTGCTTCTTTTTAACCGTTCCTGTTTAAAAAAATTTATTTATTCATAGTTCTGTTTACAATATATAAATAAGAAATAATAAAAAACAAAAAAAAACAGCCGACCACATCCGCGCGGCCTGCCGTCCAGCCGATCGCCATCACAGCTTCGTGGCCCCCTACCGCCCTCCTGAAGCCCCACCTCGCCAGCGCTGTCGCCGCGCCACTGCAGGGCCCCGCAGATCCTTACCACACATAGTCTAATGGCATAACTAAGGTTTCCAATAGAGAGGTGAAGAGTATTCTTCAGAAGTTGGTTCATCCGGTAGGAAGAACTGACCTCAGCTTTGGACCAAGTTTTGTGGGCCTATAGAACAGCCTACAAGTCTCTACTCAGTACTTCACTTATTAGGATGATCTATGCAAAGCCATGCCATTCGCCTACAGAGTTAATTCACAAATTAGAATGGCGATCACAAAAATTAATTGGAGTTGTCACCTTGGGAAGATGTGTCGTGACTTGAATCTGAATGAGCTAGCGAAAATCTGAAACCGGGCATATGATAACAGTATGATCTATAAGGACAAGGTCAAAAGATGGCATGATAAACAAATAAGGCATAAGACCTTTGTCCCTGGACAGAGGGTATGATTTTGTAACGTCGGGTTGAAGATATTTCATGGAAACACAAATCTAAATGGACGGGTCCCTACATTGTCACAGATGTGCACAACAATGGTAGTGTTGACATTGTTTATCTCAGAGCTAACATGCATATATTTTCAGTTAATGGGCAGCTATTAAAGCATTATGCCGATTCTAAAGAGTAGTTGGCCCAAGTCGAGGTCATCAATTTCATGCAGAGCGAGCATAGTGGAGACATATCAGAACACTCTTCATGAAGAGAAGCAATCAGACCCAAGCTATACAGATTCATCTTGATTCTTCACACATTCACTTGTACATTCTTTACATCTCATCGAACCCCCGCCCCTTCTTCGAATACTTAGGCTAATCAGAGCCTAAGTATAGGGGGATACAATACCTGCAGTATATACCCTTCTCATCCACTTCTTCTCTTGTCCGCCCCATTCTCGCTTCTCTTCTATACTTAGGTTGTCCATAGAGTAAGTATAGGGAGGCAAGCCGACTTCTATTTTTCTTTTCCTTCTCTTTTTCACTCTCTTATACATAGCCCAAGCTAGGTCTTCTTTGTGCTCCTTGTGCTCTGAGGACATAGCGCTCCCTAAGTATAGGGGGTTTGTATACTTTGTATATATTTTACTCATAGCTCGTACTTTCGCATAAGTCTATATCTTATTTTCGAGTTGAGTAACTAACTTGTAAAAACTGTAAAATCTGGAAAAGTGTAAATTTTTTGTACTAATATCGTGGTTGTAATTGTGTGCAACAAAAGTTTTTGAAAACTAGCTTCTTATTCATTTCTTTAAAAAAATCTCTTGCATTAAAAAATATTTTGCACCATGATATTGCATTTCATTCATCCACATCCATGAATTATTTAGTTGGATGTTTGATGAATCCACGATTCATCGCCTTTATTCTTTTATTTTAGCTTCATTTCCGTATTCAAACACTTGGAAATACCCACTAATTTCATAAATTTACCATTTTGCTTGCATTTGTTAAATATGCATTTTAACACTTTTTATAGATAAATAAAAGAATAAAGAAGAAAAGAAAAAGAAAAGAAAATAAAGGATGTATTTATGCAATAAATACATACTGACCCGAACCCCAAGAGAAGGTCAAGACTTGACCTGATCGACCAAAAATAAAGTGAGGGGAGATAGGGTCTTCAATTCAAAAATCCCAAAATATTTTGTAAATATTTTTCCTGTATATTTGTATAAAACTTCTACTATTTTATTTGTACATAAATTGACTTCAAATTAATTATTTTTGAAAACAAAAGTTGTAAAAAAATTGTGTTGTAAATAATAAAAATAATTGCAAAATAAAATAATGTACATATTGCAAATAATCACACTTAGAAAAAGACACAAAGTGATAATTGAAACACCAATTTCGGCTCCATACAAGCTCAAATTGAATCAAAATTCCTTCCATTATACTCTAAATTAAATTATCTTTCAAATGGCTGTGGTTTTAGAATTTTTGGAGTTACGGTTAAAAAGTCGATTTTCTAGGGTGTTTTGTGCAGTTTAACCACTTACATTTTTGTATAATTATTCATATTTAATGTACATAATTGTAATATTATTTTTATTAAAAATAAAAAAAGGTAAATTAAAAAAAATAAATATAATAAAAAAGATATAAAAATTATTTTCTTATTTGTACATCTATATTTTATTATATGTACATAATATTTGTCTAAACTAATTTCTTTATATAAAAATCACAAAAAAATTAAATATCTAACATTAATTAATTAATTTAATTACAAATATTGTATTTATATTTAATTATTTAATTCATTTATTTAGTTTAAGAACATGCCTTTTATATAAGATATTATTCCATACCTTAAATAACCATCATTAAGGTGACTAATTAATTGGTAATTAATTAATAAACTTAATTTATTTAATTCCGAATTTCGTAATTTATTTATTTATTTTATTAAATCCCCTAATAAACACCTCCCTTTTTGTACATTCTTTCCTTATTTGATTTTTTCTCTTTTTAATGGGCTCCTCCTCCTTTCATTCTTTAATCAATCTTTGGTGGAGAGGAGCCTGATCTCCGAGAGCTTTCTTGTTGAAGAAGGGTGACAAGCCTTCGAACCGTCCGATGACAGTGTGTCGGCCTTCGTCGAGGTCGTCACGACATTTCCGATTCCTGAGGTGAGATCCATTTTATTTCATGTCTTTTTGCCTAGATAAACCGTACTTTTAATTTTTGCGTAGATGTAGTGATTAAATTTTAGATCAAAAAATCACAAAAATATCAACCGCATCTTTTTCGCATCCGAATCCAAATTTTTCATCTCATGTCTTGATCTTCACATTCTCGCACAACCTATCACCTCTGACCACATACAATGGTCGTAGTCACGGATCTGTCTCCCATATCGTATGATCCTCATCGTTCACCCCTCCTATTGTGTATATAAACAAAATAAAAATAAGTAAAAAAAGGCATATAATGGTTTTTCTTCTCTAACCTTTGTTTTGCAGGAAAATCAAAATAAAAAAACATAATAAAAAAATTTTAAAAAACTGTTTTTATTTTTATTTACATTTCCTGTTTAAAAAAATTATTAAAAAAATTATTGTCAGTTTTTTTACAGTAAACAAAAAATAATAAAACAAAAAAAAACAATAGCAGACTGCGAGGTCATCGCCCCCCGCCGCCCCGATCACAGCAACCACGCCGCTCCGCCGAAGGCCGCGCCCCGCCGAAGGCCGCGCCCCGCTAGTCTCGTTTCCCCGACGCCCATTGCCGACCTCGACCACTACAGATCCGCGCTCCACCGCCACTGTAGCTACACTCCAGCGCGGCTACGCGCGTGCGGCGCCGCGCGCGACTTCACCGCCTCCTAACACGGCCGCCTGATATTACAAGAAGGACCCCAAGCTCCAGATATTTTGGGTAATTTGCGACATTCATCCTGAAATTTATTTTTGTTATAATTAGTTGTAGAAAAAAGTTTCAATAATTACGATTAAGTCCCTGTGCTTCCATATTTGAACTTGCTTGATATTTTCATCAAAATAAATATTTTTATGGTTCCAAAAATTTTGAGAAAATTTGTGTATGCTCCTGCTATGCGTATGAATATTGTCTAAATTTTTCATATCATTTTGTAGACATTTGATAATTTTTTAAAAATCAAAAACAGTGACGTTTTGCCTGCCTGAATATAGAAAATTCATAAAAATTCGAAAATTCAGCTAAAAATTCCAAAACATTAATGTAGGTGTGTTTTATTGTCTTTTAATTTCTCTTTAATTTTTGTGCTTAGATCATTTATAAAACCAAAAAAACTGTGAAAAACAAAAATTCTTAAAAAATGTAGAAAAATCTAAAAAATATGATTTCAGTCCCTATTTGTAGATATTTAATTGTAGTTTACTTTAAAAATAATTTCCAGGAGTATTGGGCACTTAAAGTAGTTTAAAGTTGCAAAATACTCTTGGATGTGCACTGTTTTCTTTATTTTTCACTGTTAGATTTTTATAAAATCACACAGAAAATTTCAAAAAAATTACCAAAATATTTTAAAATATATAAAACACAAAAACGATTTTCTCCTTAATTTTCTGAGCATTTTTAGCTAATCTGAAAAACAAAAAAAAAGAGTAGTGTGTGTTTTT
Organism: Ottelia alismoides; assembly: GCA_037367405.1. NCBI lineage: Eukaryota > Viridiplantae > Streptophyta > Magnoliopsida > Alismatales > Hydrocharitaceae > Ottelia > Ottelia alismoides. The sequence goes on along the minus strand of JAZKJV010001338.1, from coordinate 485,261 downwards.
ATCATTTGTTCCTTATTCGAAAAATTAAAAAAATTTAAAAATTAAAAAACACTAAAAATTATTTTAGAAATTTGACTACATAGTTTTCAATCGTGCTCCTTGTGTTCGACCCTGATCGCTATACCAGGTAAATAGAATAGCGAAACCGCTAACATTTGCTTTGATTGATTTATCTTTTCTTAAGTGGTTAAAAACATATTTTTCTCTTGACCGCGCTTGGTGATTCGGGTCACAACGACCCTTGTTTATCTCATACTTAACCTGAGTTGTCAGGTGTGTCATCAGAATGGCGTCTTTGCTGGGGAGAACGACTTTGTAGTCATTTTTCAATTTTGTGCTATTTGTCTCTTTATATTATAATTGTTTTCAGACCTTCTCCCCTTGGAGGACGACTTGGTTTCTTTTCGGAGGATCCGTGCATGAGGTGGAGCAAAGAAGAAAAGAAGACGGTCATTTTATTTGAGAGAACAATCTATTATCGTAATAATTTAGACTTGAACTTTTGTGGACTTGGACTCTTTTTCAGGGTCTATTTCGCCAAGTGCCGGTGCACTTGGGGGACCTCACTGCTGTTTTTTACATTTTTGATTTCATCGCCATAACTCGCTATTTGATTCTCGCAGTTTTAGCCCCTAGACATAGGATTTTTTTTGTTGATTATGACACAAATAGCTAAGGCCCAACACCTAATAGATTATCTGTTCATATGAAACGTAATTGGACCTTGCTAAAAATTAAAATAAAAGTTAACTTAATCATTTGAGAGGCCACGTACCGCTAAAGGTTTTATACAACGCGTGCAGGATCCGTTGTGGCGGACACCGATCGACATCTGAGATCAGACTCAAGCCTCTCTCTCTCTGATTAGTTAGCTATCTGTTCTTCACGATCAATAGAAGCTGCTCGTCTAAGGATGATTTCCTCGTGCATCATATAGTTACTTTCTGTATTTAATTTATGTGCGGATCATATTGCATGTAGAGTGCTGGAATAAGGAACGTATTTTCTATCTCTGCATGCATCATCGTGTTTGACTGTGCATTGGCTTTCTCGACTTCCTCCCCCTGTTTTTGGACTCAAATTAATCAAAGAGGAAATCAAAAAGTTCGTTAGGTGTTATTTTTATAAAAAATCCAAAAAAATAGAAACTAAAAAAATTAAAAATTGGGGTTGCTAATTGAACTTGACCCTTAAAATCAAATGTAATTAATTCATACCATTGTTTTGGGAGAGCAATCCCCTCATTATTTGCGTTTTTAATTGCTCGCGTACACACTAAGGAGTGGTGCCCAAATCCTATTAAAGCCTCCTAAGTATTTGTACAACTTTTGTCTGATCACTAAACTATAAAATTGAAAAGATAAAATACCAAATCTCACGGTCTTCACATTGCGTAGAGTTGGTGAATTGGGGGTTTTGCATTGCGTTTGTATGTCTTTGGTATGAGTTGGTTATGATCATCTTTGAATCATTAGCAATCACCTTCTGTCTTCCTTCCCACCTTCCATCTCTTCTATCCCACCCTCCCTCCCTTCATTTCCCTCTCTTCATGTTGGGCCATTCTCCATTTTAACCTGATTTTGCGGCTTCTTCATTTCACGCCCATCATTCCCGCCCACTCTCTTGGGAGGTCGGAACTTTGACCGACGTCCTATCTGCTCCCTCCTCATTTTCACCTGCCCATTTGGGACATGCTGTGAGTGAAGCCCGAAAAGACAAGATTGACCAAATACGAGACCTGGGCGATCAATTTGTTGATATGAGAGTGCATCCCATAGGAGATCATGTGAAGCAGTTGCGAGTTTTTCACGCTCACGATTCTGGGATGATTGGACATTATTTAGGAGACGAGTAGCCTCACTTAGGAGCTCGGTTAGGGTCTACATTGAGTCCCTTCATTCTAGATTTAGAGTTCATTGATCTACTGCCAAAAATTTTAGAGGAAGTGCACGAGGAACCTTATTTGCATATCGATGGCTTTAAGGATATTTGTGATCACGATCATATTTTGATATCACTTCTGAGGACATGATGTTGATGACCTTCCCTTTCATACTTCAGGATAGAGCCAAGAGTTGGCACAGACGATTGGGAAGGAATATTGCTACGTGGGGAGATTTATGATCATTGTTTTTGCAGAGATTTTATCCCCATCGTAGAGTAGAGATGATGCGGTCTTGTATTCATGATTTTTCAGTTGATCCTCAGGAGCCATTGATAGATTCATGGTTAAGATCATGCGATCTTTTAAGGCGATTTCCAGATCATGGGTTTTCGATGACTGACCTTATCCACATCGTCATGAGGGGGAGGACCGCAGAGCAGATTGCATATGTCATTACCTCGTGTGGTGGTTCACACCACTGTCCTGACCTGGATTTATTTGAGACCATCTTTGAAAATCTTTCAGACATCCCATATTCACAAGATAATTTACTCGGGACAACACACGAGGGAGATATGACACATGTTGAGTGTGTGACACATCATGCATATCCAGACAGCACACACCAATCAGAAGATATAGATGCTACTGCTTTTCATGTGATGGATGTGTTGACTACCACTGTGAGTTTCCAAAGCCAAACATTGGTCGAGTTTCCATTGGATTTACAATTAGATTTTGAGCTAGTCCCACACTTCCACATCGATGATTCTTGGATCCTAGATCTGCTAGTATCCCAAGAAATAGAGGGGGATCCCACATTTCAGCCATCCTTAGAGTCATTTCAGTGCCTATGTCCATTAGACTCGGTGTCTATTCTTCAAAAGATCTTTTCAGATTTAGAGATACATTTGGATTCATCTCAGCATAGAGAACTTGATGAGGGACTGATGAAACCCAATTTCATCATCTTAATTTCCAATTATTAACCCCCTTGCTTAAAGTTGTGTCAATAAAATCCAGATAATGTCCTGTAATTATCAGAGTCCTTAATAAATTAAAAAACCACAAAAAAATCACAAAACTAAAATCCGTGGTATTTTTACCCTTAAAAATACACCTAAAAATATTTCGAATCTTTGTTTGATCTCATCTCCAGTTTTGGTCAACATGAAACTTGTAGATCTCATCAAGATCTACAACTTTCATGTTTTGAGTTTTCTCAAATTCGACCATCTTCGCCCTTATATTTCAGTTTCTTGCTTGGAATAATCTGATTGGGCCACATGGCCCGTTCTGGGTGAGCCACGTGGCCCGGTCTCCTTTGTCTTATATGCCCCCATCTCCAGCCGTCGGATCGCCTTCATAATCCAACGGCCAGATCATCTCCACGCCCGCTCTTGAGTCCTAGCCATCAGATCATCCTCAGGACTTCATCTGCACCGCATATCAGCGCCAAACGCACAGCCTGCCACGTGGCGCGTTGAGATCCATTCGATCACGCCCATTCCTTTCCATCACAGCCGCTTCTTCCTATCGCGCGCCCCAGCCATCTGATCAAAGTCTGGATCACATCCAAGCCGTCCACCAGTGCTTCGCCTTCGATGCGCCACGTGGTAGCTCAGCAACCCTTACATCGCTCCGCCCCCGATCACAGGTATCCGCTCGTGAGCGCCCAAATTCTAGCCGTTGGATCTCAAGATCCAACGCCCAGTGTATCGTCTTCCACCTCCAGTACTCCCTCTTCCCCACGTTCACCACCTCGCGCACCCAGCACGCCCTTCCTATTTCCTCCACTATCTCCGACTAGTTCTCCCCTCGCCAACCGCCTCACGATCAACTCCATTCATCAGTCATCTTCGCTAGTGTCTCCACTACCCACGACCCCTTCTCAACTGCTCCACGATCTCCAGTCAAACCACGACTCCACCTATCAGCGCCGCCAAGACCACCTTCAAATACCTCGCCTCCCCCTCTGATAACCCCCGTCCGCATATACGTAGGGGCATCGCCCAGCCCTCCGCCACCTCCCAATGACAGGGGGAGGTGGCTGGATCGAGCGAAGACGACCAATGCCCCCGGTGAGACCCTCCGTCGTTCATGGTGGAGTCGCGGTGCCTAGAGCCCGCTCGAGCTCGCTGGGACGGCCGTCCAGCACGTGCGAAGACCCGGGCATCTTCCCCAATGTCCAGCCCAGGCCATTACCTCTGCCATCTCTCAGGTAAGCCTCCTCCTTCTTCTCTTGTATTTTTCTTTAATTTCTAATAATTATCTAGGTCGTTCTCCTCCTTATCGACACTCATCGCTTACTCCCCGAGATCCGACTCACACTCCCCCTTCACGCGCACTCCCCAGGATGCCATTCTCTTCTACCATACACCAGACCACCTTCGATCCCTCTCCTCCGCCACCCACGGCGGAGGAGCACCGAGCTCCCATCTTCTTCACCCATCAGAGCTCCCATTTCGCCTCACTTCGCACGAGCACTTCAAATCACGCTTCGGCTATTAGAATAACGCTGCAGGTAGACAACTCCTCCAATGGCCGGAGACTTCGCCAGCGTACTTTCGCCGAGCTGTGCTTCTATTGTCTGAGCATTGATGACTTAATCGTGGAGGGTCAACATCCTCCCCGAGCTACGGGCTTCCTCGACATACTTCACAGTAGCTCATGGGAGGTCCATAGCAGCCGAGATGGAGCGACAGAGGAGGAGCCCCATCGCCGGAGGATAGATTCCTTTGCCAGCCGTAGAGGAGGAAGGAATAGCAGTTGTCGTTGCATGACCCCCTCCAGGGGATTATCCAACGGTCCAGATGAGCCCACGTCACCAATCATATTTCCTTCCAGGTACCGTTGGATCCTCAAGACCAAACGGTTCCTGTTCAGCCACATCGCCCAGGAGCATCTTCTTCAGTAACCGTTGGATCCTCTCGATCCAACGGCCTCCATGCATCCACGTCATTACTCAGGGAGCGTACATCAGCCATCCGATCATCAGGATCGAATGGCCCACAATCATCCACGTGGCAACTCCATAGCCTTTCCGAGCCTCAGTGTCCGAACCAGTAGCCTTGGAGGGTCGAACCGATCCGAGCCAGCGTCCGAGCCAAGCCGAAGTACACCGAGCCTCTGCCGCGTCCGAGCCTTCATCCGAAACTGGATGGCGCGTGCATAGCATGTGCCATCTGGGTAATTTACGCAGAAGCCCCGCCGACTTCTTCAAATGGCAAACAGGTCCTCGTCACGTGCAGACCTCGTGCGCAAGGGGTAATTTGCATTGAAACCCTCGCGTGTTTTCAAAATTGGAAAAATACCCCTCTGCGTTTGGGTATTTTACAGGGAAGGCCCCGCATCTTATTTTTATTGCATTTTAGTCCCTCCTAGGGACCGTTTTGTAGTTATCTTTTCATGTTTTCTTTCATTTATGCCCTTGTCTTCTTCATTGCATATCTTCAGCATCGTGTTTCCGTTTAAGTAGATTTCAGTTTCATTTTAAAGCTTGTTTGACGTACTTTTTAATGGCATATTTGTTCTCCTGTTTTGACACTATGATCTCAATGTATTTCTTTAAACACCTCAAGTGTCTTTTATGCCTTATTGATAAACCTTGCAGTAAATTCAAATGAGTTATTGCTTGATTTAAGTTTGAAATTAACTAATGGTTTAAGTCGCTCATGATTTTTAATCAAGGGCATGTTTGCTTTGTATTTTCATAGCATTCATTTGCATGATGAAAATAAAATTTAAAAAATGCATGTTTACTTTTCTTTAATGCATTGCCTTGTCCTTCATGCATGATTTGTCCTATATTGTCTTTAATTCAACACTTAGTTAAATAGATAAAAATCTGGATAATTAGAGAAAGGCTCGTGTCCCTGAGTTCGACCTTTGTTTCTTGCCAAGTAAAAAATACGACCATGTTATTTTGATTGATATATCTAAATGAGATGGTTTTTGACTAGCCCATTTCGGCCCGACTGCGATGACAATTCCAGGTGTTAATTCAACACTATTAAATGGTTGATTTCGCGGATCATCAGGGACCGATTTTTTATTTGACAGGCCTTGATTGTCCCATATTTGAGCCTTGTGTCCTCCCATTTGATGAGGTCGATACATTTTTGGAGGACCTGATATTTGATAGCATAGATCCTCAATTTCCTGATGATTCAGCATTACTCCCTGAGGGTTATCTGCGGGAGGATTTCACAGACCATGTGTACTCGGTTTCACTTTCTGGGATTGTATCTGATCTGTCGCATCACAAGACTGAGTATTTTGATATTTCTGATCATGAGTTTGAGGTTTCTCTCCTCGACGACCCTCGCGAGGATGACCCGATCTTTGAGGTATTCGATGATTTCACTGATTTGTCTACATTCCATACATCGGATGTCATCCTTCATAGTGAGTCTCCTGATCATGATCTTCCTTATCTATTTGAGACGGTGATTAACATGGAGGATTCCCTGATAGATCCTTCCTTCTCCACATTCGACTTCTTCGGCTCCATACATTCATTCCATTCCGATCTTGAGCCTATGATTTCTTTTGTGCTATCGGAGTATGATCATACATCGTCTTCTATTTTTCCAGTAGCAGACACCCACTTGAGTGCATATTCGAGTGTCTCTCTTGACCATCCTGAGTCCATTGTTGTTCTCCCACCGAGACGACAACAACCGTACGATATTCGCATCAAAGATGTTGTCTTGAACCTTGATACTGTGTTATCCTAGCATTTGCGCCCTGCTAGGGGCGTAAACTCTAGCTCTTGTTGAGAGGCACCTCAACATTGTTCACATCTGTATAAATCCATATGTCCATATCATACATTCTTTCTGTCTCACACCCTATCTTCATCTCATTATTATTCCATACTTAGGGTGTACTTTACCCTAAGTATAAGGGGGGTGTCAGACTTGTAATTATTCTTTTGATTCTTTTTACCTTTGTTTTGCTGCCTATGCTCAGGGATATTTTACCCTAAGTATAGGGGAGGTAGACTGTATAAATTCTACTCCTCGGTTTTCCCCTTGTGTATAGTCTTCTCTACTTAGGATCACTTGATCCTAAGTACAGAGGGATCACCGACTTCTATTGATTATATTCTTTTATTCGTCGGTGTAGCATAGCATTCTTTTAACTTCCCAATACATAGGATGAGTTATGTCTTCCTTTGCAGCTCTTTGATCACTATGAGGACATAGTTCGAGCTAAGTATAGGGGGGTGTCATATTTATTGTATATATACTTTAGCCATAACTCGTACTTTCATATTTCTAATATTGCTAAAACACTATATAAATATTTTATAAAAAAACTAACTAATAAAAAAATGCAGAAAATTCCTTGCCTATATGGTTTATCTGGGGGAGATCGAGCTTCAAGTTTGTATATACTGATTAATAAGTCAGGTTATAATATTTTGAAAAATATTTTGAAAGTAGTTTGAAAATCTATTTGAAAAATCTTTTGAAAACTATTTGAAAAATGTTTGAAATATATTTTCAATCTTTGTAAAAATATTGTGGCTTGTAAAATTTTAGGGATTTTATCAGTTGTGCCCCTCCGACATATCGCAATATCAGTTATGCCCCTATCTTTTTGGTAATATCAGTTGTGCCCCTGACTTCTTGCCAATATTTCACTTGTGCCTCTCAGAGGGGCATAACTGATAAAAATCTTTTATCAGTTATGCCCCTCTGAGGGGCACAAGTGAAATATTGGCAAGAAGTCGGGGGCACAACTGATATTAGCAAAAAGATAGGGGCATAACTGATATTGCGATATCTCGTAGGGGCACAACTGATAAAATCCCTAAAATTTTTTTCTTTTTATAAAATAAAATTATTTTGTAAAAACTATTTGCAAATGTTTTGAAAAATGGTTGAAAAATTATTTTGAAAATCTTTATATACTGCTTGAAAAATATTTGCAAAATAGTTTTCAAATGGGTGTAAATGTTTGTAAAATTGTTTGAAAAAATATTTTGGACTATAATTTTCAAAATATTTGTAAAATTATTTTCAAATAAGTTTGAGGAGTATATGCATCACAAAATAAAAAATCCAACTGTATATACCTGTATAAATTACTCAAGTTGTAAATCCTTGCATCTGATTTTTGTAAATAATTAACTCACTCACGTGTAAATATATGTATCTTATCCCTAAATTTAAAAAAATTATGTATAACTTGTATATATTACTAACTATTTGTATAAAAAACTCTTTTTGCATGTGCATCATTTTTCAAAAATCCATAAAAAGTTCAAAAATTGAAAACTGTTCCACAAAAAGATTTGTGTTTTCTTTTCTTTGCATTGTACATATTTTCTTGCATTAGCATGTGAATTTTCAGGATAGTATTGACATTTAAACCAAGTCTGAATAAATTTGAAGAATGGAGCTTAGTTAGACCTTAATCCACTTAATTTTAGAGGAACCTTATAAGAATTGGAATTAAGACTTTTTAGGTCCTAGTGACTTAATTCTTTGAGTCCGTAAGAGTATGTTCACATGTCATCTTGATAAGTCTAAGTAGAATATTTAACAACACACGCATGAGTCTTTCATACCGTGGCTTACCTTGGAGAATGCACTCTACATGTTGCTCTTCATAGAGGAGGTAGTGAGGGGGCAGAATCTTTTGGCTTGGGGTAGCATACGAGGGTAGTACATCTAGGCGGAACCTCTCATCCTCCTATAGGGAGGGAAGTGCATCTCAACCTGGTTTGGTGATGTTGAGGTCTAAAGACAGGATGCTGTGGGGTTGCAATAATGCTTCAAAAGAGGGATAGTCTACTGGCTCAAGAGGAAAAACTCCTTATGTACATGTTGCACCTTGTATATATTGTCAAAAAAAGAAAAAATGTGAAATCTCCAAAAGTGGACATGCCTGATAGAAAATTAAAATGCCTGCCGGAGTGTATATACAAGTGAAAGAAAAAAAGAATAAGAGCTTCAAAGTCAAATATTTGTAAGCTTGCAGCGGATGACATGGCTACACTGGTCATGCATCCAAGGATAGGTAATTACATTGGTTACCATCCATTCTCTTCTCCATCCCCTCTTCTTGAGCTGGTTGTACTTGAACTTAGAAGGGAATATCCCCGCTCCTCAAGGAAAGAGTTGCCAGATCGGGGGATTAGAGTTACCTTGTTGAGAGAGGTTGTTTCTTTTCTACTTTTTAGATGAGGATCTATATTTCACTTACACCGTACAAGTAAGAATTCATAGTCATAAGAATTTGTGTATGTAGACTTGTTCTGATCTAACTGTTGAGGAGATCTGAATATGAGTCTTATGGAACTTAGAGGATGCTAGGTTTTAATTCCATATCCCATTAAGGTTCCGACACACTAATAATCCAAAGGTCTGACAGAGCTCTAGACTACATTTTTATGAAGATAAGTTTAAAAGTCAACATTGTTCTAACTTCTTTCCTTTTTCTTTTCTTTATTTTTGTTTTCACTTATTTTCCAAATAAGTGTTTGCTAAAGGACTTGCAAAGGTAAAGTATAGGGGAATGATGAATCCACGATTCATCGTCTTTATTCTTTTATTTAAGCTTCAATTCCATATTCAAACACCTGTAAATACCCGCTAATTCCATAAAATTACCATTTTGCATGCATTTGTTAAATATGCATTTTTAACACTTTTTGTACATTAATAAAAGAATAAAGAAGAAAATAAAATAAAAGATGTATTTATGCAATAAATACAGAGTGACCTGAACCCCAAGAGAAGGTCAAGACTTGACCTGATCGACCAAGAATAAAGTAGGGGGAGATAGGGTCTTCAATTAAAAAATCCAAAAATATTTTGTAAATATTTTTCCTGTATATTTGTATAAAACTTGTACTATTTTATTTGTACATAAATTGACTTCAAATTAAATATTTTTGAAAATAAAAGTTGTAAATAAAATGTGTTGTAAATAATAAAAATAATTGCAAAATAAAATAATGTACAAATTGGAAATAATCACACTCAGAAAAAGTCGCAAAGCAATATTGAAACACCAATTCTGGCTCCATACGAACTCAAATTGAATCAAAATCACTTCCATTATACTCTAAATTAAATTATCTTTCAAATGGTTGTGGTTTCATAATTTTTAGAGTTATGGTTAAAAATTCGATTTTCTGGGGTGTTTTATGCAGTTTAACCACTTACATTTTTGTATAATTTTTCATATTTAATGTATATAATTGTAAATATTATTTTCATTAAAAATAAAATAAAAAATGTAAATATTAAAAAAGTAAAAAATTAAAAAAAGATATAAAAATTATTTCCTTATTTGTACATGTATATATTATATTATATGTACATAATATTTATATACAACTAATTTCCTTATATAAAAATCACAAAAAAATTAAATATCTAACATTAGTCAATTAATTTAATTTAATTACGAATTTTGTATTTATATTTAATTATTTAATTCATTTATTTGGTTTAAAAACATGCCTTTTATATAAGATATTATTCCATACATTAAATAGCCACCACTAAGGTGGATAATTAATTTCTAATTTATTTAATTATTTAATTACGAATTTCGTAATTTATTTATTTATTTATTTTATTAAATCTCCCAATAAACACCTTCCCTTTTTGTACATTCTTTTCTTGTTTGATTTTTTCTCTTTTTAATGGGCTCCTCCTCCTTCTTTCATTCTTTGATCAATCTTTGGTGAAGTGGAGCCCGATCTCTGAGAGATTTCTTATTGAAGAAGGGTGCCCAGCCTCCGAGCCGTCCAGTGACAGCGCGTCAGCCTTCGTCGAGGCCATCACAGCATTTCCGATTCCCGAGGTGAGATCCATTTTATTTTCTGTCTTTTTGCCTAGATAAACTGTAGTTTTAATTTTTGCGTAGATGTAGTGAGTAAATTCTAGATCCAAAAATCACAATAATATCAACCACACCTTTTCCACGCCCGAATCCGAATTTTTCATCTCACGTCTTGATCTTCACATTTCACATTCTACCTCACACAACCTATCATCTCCGACCATGCACAGTGGTCGAAGTCACAGATCTCTCTCCCATATCGCAAGATCCTCATCGTTCACCCCTCCTATTATGTATATAAATAAAATAAAAATAAAAAAGGCATATAATTGTTTTTCTTCTCTAACCTTTGTTTTACAGGAAAATCAAAATAAAAAAGTAATAAAAAATTTAAAAAACTATTTTTATTTCTATTTACATTTACTATTTTAAAAAATATAATTAAAAAATAAAATTAAAAAAATATTGTCAGTTCTTTTACAGTATATAAAAAACAAAAAAACAAAAAATCAACAGCATGTTGCGGGGTCATCGCCCCCCGCCGCCCCGATCACAGCAACCGCATCGCTCCGCTGAAGGCCGCGTCGCACTGGTCTCGCTTCCCCGATGCCCATCGCTGATCTCGACCACTGTAGATCCGTGCTCCACCACCACTATAGCCACACTCTAGCACGGCTACCCGCGCGTGGCGCCGTACGCGACTTCGTGATGAACGTGATATTCGTCTCTTTAATAATGTGGAATTAGTCGTAGTACAGGAGGCGAATTCGGTTCAGATAAAATTCACGATCTTTGAATGTCGTGGAATATTTTACTTGGCAAGTCTACCGAGGTCGAACACAGGGACACGACTACCTAATAAATTTATCGAATTTCGATTTGTGAAGCACAATGTGAGTTAATTTCAATTTTAGGTCCATATAATTCACTATGCTAATTACAAAGCAATGCGAAGATGCAAGCAATTTTTTTTGTCAGTTTTTATGCAAGTAAAGTGATGCATGAGCGAGTATGCAAGATAATGTATATACAGATAAAAGCCTACAATTATACCCTAAAAATTATGAGCAACATGATAGAAATGAAAATCAGAGTCGATTTAATCCATCATTGAAAACAATCAGCCAATCATAGCAAGCATGAGTAGAACATGGTCTCAATTGCCACATAAAAAATCACTTCAATTAAAACAGGAGCAAATGAGACAATTAAGCATGCTAAAATGTAGAGGACAAAACAAGGATCAAAACGACACTAAAATCATGCAATTTGGACCTACAATGCTCAAGTTATGCTAAAAACAGTGCAAGGGCATAAATGTAATAAAAATGCAAGAAAAATAAAGGATAAATATTGCATTTAGGTCCGTGGAGGGACCTAAATGCAATTACCAAAAACCATCTGGGCCCATTTGCAATTTCTCCATTGCGCGCAGGGGCTTTTTGCAATATCTGAAAGTATGGAGGGCTTCCTTGTAAATTACCCAGGCACGCACGTGAGGCACGTGCCTGGGGACCAAAATGCAAAGATATCAATTCTTCCGGCGTCCTTCTTGCAAATTACCCAAGCCTCACGTGCAGTGCACGTGAGGGTCCAGGCTCGGGAGGAGGCTTCAGCTTCGGGCCACGTGTCAGCATGTGGAGGCTCGGGTTTTGGCTTGGGTCAACCGAGCTTGTTGGTTTGGTTCGAGGCTTGGGCCTCCACATGGCATCATCACGGCCGTTCGATCCAGACGATCGAACGGCACCTGTAGCATCTCCTTCTCCACGGGTCGCCGGAGGAGGCAGGGATCCGACGACCCTCCCTTGGCTCTGCCGAGCTTTCTGTGCTTGTCTGACCATCGAAGGAGCTTCCTGGAGGATCTACGAAGATGCTCGTCACTAGTAGGAGCTCCGTCATCGTCTGCAGTAGCACGGCGGAGGCAGGTGATTGGTGTGGGAGATGGAGATCGGCGATGTTGCTTGAGCTCTGACCATGGAACTTTGATGTACTTGCAAACGTTAGATAGCCGAGGCACGATGTGTGCGAGTGTTTGTGAGGTGAATGGACGGTCGTGGAGGCGTCGAGAGTGGTGGCCGGAGGTCTCTTCTCGGCGGAGGAGGGGAAGAGGGGATTCGGAGCGGGGGAGGTTGTGGAGAAGAGAGAGTGTCGGCGAGGGTGTTCGATGGGTGGTGAAGGTTGTAGAGTGGTCAATGGTCGATGAGGATGGCGGAGTATGTCTAGGAAATTAGGAGAAAAAGAAAGAAAAAGAAGGTGGAAGAAGACCTCGTCGGTGAGGGGAACCCTGGCGGAGGAGTTGCTTGGGATGAGGCTCGGAAGAGCCCCGGGGTCGTTGCCCAGCTGGTCAGCTCGGAGACACCGGGACACGGCGGAGTACTGCTGTGGGTCAACACCGAGCTAGGCCCATCTTCGCCTCGACATTCAGCCCCTCCGCTGTCACCGGAGGGGCAGAGGAGGCTAGGGCATAACCCAATAATGGTGGATGTTTGGCCAAGGAGGCGGAGGACGTCTTATATAAGTGGACTAGTTCGGCGGTTACGGTGGTGAGGAGGTGGGTTTCAATGGTGGTTTTAATGGTGAGGGAATGATGGAGGGGGTCATGGACGTTGCGCGAGGAAGACGGAGGTTATGGCTACGCGAGGATGGCGTTAGGCGCTCGAGGGGATGGTCGGGGCGCCGGCCAAAAAAGTAAGGGGGAGCTATGGTAGCAAGTCGTAACGCCAGGGGGGAGAAACGACTGGAGGAGAATGATGAGACACATCCGTTGGATCGTGAGATCCAACGGCTAGGAGTGGAGCGCGCGCGGAGGGCCACGATCAGATCCTTAGGATCTGATCGTGTGGCTAGGGGATAGGCGGGAGTGGGTGGTTAGGGTGGAGGTATGGGGGAGATCTACGGCTGGAAACGAAGGGGTGACGTGGTAGGTTGAAAGGCGATGGATGAGGAGGTGATCCGACGGTGGGCGATGAAGCGGGAGGTAGCTGTTGCGATGAGATCTGATCACTGGATCCAACGGATGAAATTGAAGCGGCGATGGACGACGAAGATTAAGGTAGTTAAGAGTGGATCGGACGGTCAGATTTAATGCCGAGTGGCTAGACTGGAGGCGGGCCACGTGGGCATCCCAGAGGGCGCCACGTGGCCCAGTAAGAAAATTCAGAATAAAATTATAAAGAAAAATATAAAATAAATAGTTAGAGGCCGAATTAGGAAAATGTCAAAACATAAAAGTTGCTCGTCTCGACGAGATCTACAACTTTCATGTTGGTCAAAAAGCCAAAAGAGGTCATCTGTACAAAACGTATTTTTGGGGGTTTTTAAGGGGATAAAAACACTGATTTTGTGGTTTTGAGATGTTTTTGTATTTTTTATCTTTTTAAAGGGTTAGTGAACTCTGGACAATTATCCTGTCTAATTTTTAGGGGTTTTTGAGGATAAAATAATTACAAGAAAAATAAAGGAAATTAAAAATAATAAATTAATGGTAATTTATACACAATATACTACAGGATAAAAACAATGAATTAGAGGGTATCTTAAAATTCTGGGTTTATCCAGGCCTTAGTCAGAAGTAATCCAACTTCTCTGATTATCAGACTCTCTTTTTGTACATATAATATAAGGATATGACATTTAGTGTACTGCATTTCATGAGAGCCGAGTCGATGCATCACTCAAAATTCCAGTTCCAAAGACTCTCCTCTAGACCTAATCCTCAATACTAGGGAATAAGTCTGTTCTTGCTTCAGTCAATTGTCTCATTAGTTTGTCAGACTTGAAATGTTGATGGTCGGCCAAATGATGGAGGTAATGGGATTGTGTCTATTTTTCTCACCCTCACATTGGAACAAGGGGCCTCTCGTGTGCCTTTTTACTCAACACATGTAAATTTTATTATATTGTTGATCAATGTATCCGTCAAGAGAGTTGGAGTCGTCTGCACTTGTTTTTCTGAGAATACACCGGGGTGTGCCTTATCTGAGTATCTAAGATACGTTCGACACCCAGACTTGTATCGCTTACGATGTAGGGCCCTTTTTGTGGTGTCAGCCTGACTCCTTGGTCCTAATTAGCGCTTGGTCCAAGTGGACACTTTGAAAATGTTTGGGAGCGCTCGCCATTGGTGGAAGCTCACTTGTATTTGGACTTTGGTATTTAGAGATTTTTCTTTGACATTTCATTTCTTTTGTTGGCTAGCTCCACTACTTTTACCAAAAATTAGCGCACACTGATCAACAAATTCCTTTAAGTTTCATCACACCCTGGCATATAGGTAAATATCAAAAGATAGCATATGAATCTTGTTCACATACTGGCTAGGGTTTTGCTGACACTCAGGTCTTCTGAAGCCTTCATTAACTTTATCCCATCCTCGAATATCATTAGATCGGGTCTAAACTCAAATCTCTGGTCCTAGTTCCTCAAGTGATATCTCAACTCAGCTCATCAATCATGCAGTTGTGGAAGTGAATGTGCTGATCATATTTTCTTTAAGGTAGAGATGAAAAGTGCAATATAGCACTCAAATCTTTCAAACCACGGAAGTGTGGATATTTAAGTCTTAAAAACCCTAATGACTAAGGCATGTTAACTCAGACTCTCAAAATCCCAGAAATCTAGTGTCCTCAAAATCCTCAAGCCTTGAGTGAGTGTGAATGTGTCAGGAATACACCAACTCCTTAGGTTAGTGATTTTTTGTGATTTTTGGTTTTTGCATATTTTTCTGGGTTTTAATTTTTTTTAATTCCTCTGAGAGACAATGACTAGCCCAGGCTCAAATAGAAGTATCCACTCTCAGCAAGTATGGGTGTAAGCGGGCCGAGGCCCGTGTTACTTGAGGACGGGGCCAAATGCGATGTCCTCTAAACCACCTACTCTGCTAAGGGAGACCGAGGTTCCCTCACTGAAAATGTCTACTAAGCCTAGTAGTCAGCGTAAAATTCCAAGAAAAAATTTTTAATTTTTACTTTTAAATTTTTTTAGGAATATTTACAAAAATTAATCCCTCAATTTTTTTGATAACTAATTTTTAAAAGGTTTTTACTCAGTTCACAATCTTACCAAAACCCAGCCCGAAAATAAATTTTAAAATTTTTTTAAAAACATGAGCTAAGGTTAAAGTAAATATACCGTAATATACGGTATACCCCCTATACTTAAATATTGTTATGTCCTCATAGCACAAGTGCCATGAAGACAAGGCTCGGTTCAAATATAGGGTGATATAGCGGAACTGAGGAGGAGGGTCCCTCTATACTTAGGCCAAAGTTGACCTAAGTACAAGAAGACCGAACGAGGGAGGGATGAGCAGGTAGGTCCCCCCTATACTTAGGCTACAAATAGACAAAGTAAGGTCTGCATTAGGGGGGAGGGTGTTCTATGATACAAGGGTGAGGGGGTTCATGAAATACATACACAAAGAGAGAGATAGAGAGAGAGAGGAAGAGAAATATACAAGGGAAGAAGGTGGGGGTGAGTGTGTATGTGCAGGTGTAGGTGTGTGGGGGGGGGGGGTAGATCAACAAGTGATCTACTTTTTTTATATACAATATGCAAAACTGAAATAAATACGCAGATGCAAATTTTTTTTTTACAATATGCAATGAAAACTGTCTGATCTAAAATTTCTTCCCAGGTTCTTTTGAGGCCTCTTCGGCGGAAGTTCCCGACTTCACGCCTCCATGAGGATCAAGCGTCCTCGATCACCATGGGCCCTACCACAAAAGATAGACGTTAGCCATACCGAGAAATTAAATCAGCAGATATGATGCAAAAAATTATGCATGAAATGAGGACCTAAAAAATGAAATTAATCGACAAAAAATCAAAATTCAAAATTTAAGAAAAGTCGTATCCCCGGCAACGGCGCCATTTGATGAATGTGAAACTCAACTCTTTAATAATGTGGAATTAGTCGTACTACAGGAGGCAAATTAGGTTCAGCAAAAACCACGATCTTTGAATGTCGTGGAATATTATACTTGGCAAGTCTACCAAGGTCGAATACAGGGACACGGCTTCCTAATGAATTTATCGAATTTCGATTCGTGAAGCACAATGTAAGTTAATTTCAATTTCAGGTCCATATGATGCACTATGCTAATTACAAAGCAATGCGAAGATGCAAGCAATTTTTTGTCGGTTTTTATGCAAGTAAAGTGATGCATGAGAGAGTATGCAAGATAATTTATATACAGATAAAAGCCTACAATTATACCCTAAAAATTATGAGCAACATGATAGAAATGAAAATCAGAGTCGATTTAATCCATCATTGAAAACAGTCAGCCAATCATAGCAAGCATGAGTAGAACAGGGTCTCAATTGCAACATAAAAAATCACTTCAATTAAAACAGGAGCAAATGAGACAATTAAGCATGCTAAAATGTAGAGGACAAAACAAGGATCTAAACGACACTAAAATCATGCAATTTGGACCTACGATGCTCAAGTTATGCTAAAAACAGTGCAAGGGCATAAATATAATAAAAATGCAAGAAAAATAAAGGATAAATATTGCATTTAGGTCCCTGGAGGGACCTAAATACAATTACCAAAAACCGCCTGGGCCCATTTGCAATTTCTTCATTGCGCGCAGGGGCCTTTTTGCAATACCTGAAAGTATGGAGGGCTTCCCTGTAAATTATCCTGGCATGCACGTGAGGCACGTGCCTGGAGACCAAAATGCAAATATCAATCTGGGGTCCTTCTTGCAAATTACCCAAGCCTCACGTGCGGTGCACGTGAGAGCCCAGGCTCGAGAGGAGGCTTCAGCTTCGGGCCACGTGTCAGCATGTGGAGGCTCGGGTTTTGGCTTGGGTCAACCGAGCCTGTTGGTTTGGTTCGAGGCTTGGGCCTCCACGTGGCATCATCACGGCCGTTTGATCCAGACGATCGAACGGCACCTGTAGCATCTCCTTCTCCACGGGTCGCCGGAGGAGGCGAGGATCCGGCGACCCGCCCTTGGTTCCGCCGAGCTCTCTGTGTCTGACCATCGAAGGAGCTTCCTGGAGGGTCTGCGAAGATGCTCGTCACTAGTAGGAGCTCCGTCATCGTCTGCAGTAGCACGGCGGAGGCAGGTGATTGGTGTGGGAGATGGAGATCGGCGAGGTGTTGTGAGGTGAATGGACGGTCGTGGAGGCATCGAGAGTGGTGGCCGGAGGTCTCTTCCCGGCGGAGGAGGTAAAGAGGGGATTCAGAGCGGGGGAGGTTGTGGAGAAGAGAGAGTGTCAGCGAGGGTGTTCGATGGGTGGTGAAGGTTGTAGAGTTGTCAATGGTCGATGAGGATGGCGGAGTATGTCTAGGAAATTAGGAGAAAAACAAAGAAAAAGAAGGTGGAAGAAGACCTCGTCGGGGAGGGGAACCCTGGCGGAGGAGTTGCTTGGGATGAGGCTCGGAAGAGCCCCGGGGTCGTTGCCCAGCTGGTCAGCAAGACAGCAAGCTCGGAGGTGTGCGGAGACATCGGGACACAGCGGAGCACCGCCGTGGGTCAACACCGAGCTAGGCCCATCTTCGCCTCGACATTCAGCCCCTCCGCTGTCACCGGAGGGGCAGAGGAGGCTAGGGCATAACCCAATAATGGTGGACGTTTGGCAAAGGAGGCGGAGGACGGCTTATATAGGTGGACTAGTTCGGCGGTTACGGTGGTGAGGAGGTGGGTTTCAATGGTGGTTTTATTTGTGACTGAATGATGGAGGGGGGTCATGGACATTGCGCGAGGAAGACGGAGGTTATGGCTACGCGAGGATGGCTTTAGGCGCTCGAGGGGATGGTCGGGGCGCCGACCAAAAAAGGTAGGGGGAGCTGTGGCAGCAAGTCGTAACGCCAGGGAGGAGAAACGGCTGGAGGACGACGATGAGCCACAGCCGTTGGCTGGGAGTGGAGTGCGTGCGGAGGGCCACGATCAGATCCTTAGGATCTGATCGTGTGGCTAGGGGATAGGCGGGAGTGGGTGGTTAGGATAGAGGTATGGGGGAGATCTACGGCTGGAAACGAAGGGGTTACGTGGCAGGTTGAAAGGCGATGGATGAGGAGGTGATCCGATGGTGGGCGATGAAGCGGGAGGTAGTGGCGGCGATGAGATCTGATCACTGGATCCAACGGATGAAATTCAAGCGGTGATGGACGGTGAAGATTGAGGCAGTTAAGAGTGGATCGGACGGTCAGATTGAATGTTGGGTGGCTAGAGGGGATGCGGGCCACGTGGGCGGCCCAGAGGGCGCCACGTGGCCCAATAAGAAAATTCAGAATAAAATTATAAAGACAAATAGAAAAGAAATAGTTAGAGGCCGAATTAGGAAAAAGTCAAAACATGAAAGTTGCTCGTCTCGACGAGATCTACAATTTTTATGTTGGTTAAATAGCCAAAAGAGGTCATCTGTACAAAATGTATTTTTGGGGGTATTTTTAGTGGATAAAAACATCGATTTTATGGTTTTGAGATATTTTTGTATTTTTTATCTTTTTAAAGGGTTGGTGAACTCTGGACAATTATCCTGTCTAATTTTTAGGGGTTTTTTAGGATAAAATAATTACAAGAAAAATAAAGGAAATTAAAAATAATAAATTAATGGTAATTTATACACAATATACTACAGGATAAAAACAAGGAATTAGAGGGTATTTTTATTGGATTTGATTAAGCAGGGGATTTAATCTGCGGCTCTTAGCATGATGAATACGAGATTCATCACTTCGCCGCCTCCTAACGCGGTCGCCCGATCTCGTGCCTCCGCCGAGGCCTCCTCTAGCAAGTTCATCACCTCCGCGCCCACGCGCGGTGCCTCCGCTCCTTCGCCTCACACGAGGCGAAACCTCCAACGCCGCCAACCCCCAGACCCGGCCACCCTTACGCGCCCTTCCTCTCGCCGATGACGTCGCACCTGCGCCCTCTTCCGAGCACGGCTCTGCCCCCGTCGGCACCGCCGCCCGCGCGTGGGAGAAAAAGGGGCGGCGACACCCATCTCTCCCCTTGTTGAAGTTGAAGACACGAACAGAACCCTAGGGGGCATTTTGATTAAAATAAAAAGAAATTGGAAAAAATTGCACCAAAGCCCCTAGCGGTTCTTAATATTACAAGAAAACCACCAAGCTCCAGATATTTTGGATAATTTGCGACATTCATCCTGAAATTTACTTTTATTATAATCAATTGCAAAAAAACTTTCAATAATTACAATTAAGTCCTTGTGTTTCTAGATTCGAACTTGCTAGATTTTTTTATCAAAATAAATATTTTTTTGGTTCTAAAAATTCTGAGAAAATGTGTCTATTCTCCTGCTATGTGTGTGAATATTGTCTAAATTTTTCATAGCATTTTGTAGACATTTGAATTTTTTAAAAAAAATAAAAAACAATGACGTTTTGCCTGCTCGAAATTAGAAAATTCATAAAAATTCGAAAACTTGCCTAAAAATTTCAAAAAAAATAATGTAGGTACGTTTTATTGTCTTTTAATTTCTGTCCAATTTTTGTGTTTAGATCATTTATAAAAACCAAAAAATTGTGAAAAATGAACATTATTAAAAAAATTTGTAGAAAATTCTAAAAAAATCTGATTTCAGTCCCTGTTAGTAGATATTTAATTGTAGTTTACTTTAAAAATAATTTCTAGGAGTATTGGGCACTTAAAGTAGCTTTAAGTTGCAAAATACTCTTAGTTGTGTACTGTTTTCTTTATTTTTCACATTTGATTTTTATAAAATCATAAAACATCAAAAAATTCGAAAAAAGTGTCAAAAATATTTTTAAACATATAAAACACAAAAATATTTTCTCCTTAATTTTCTGAGCATTTTTTAGCTAATCTGAAAAATATAAAAAGAGTGTGGTGTGTGTGTGTGTGTTTTTATAATTTGAGCCTTATTTTGAAAAAATTAAAAAAAAAATCAAAAAACCATAAAAACTTATTTTAGAAATTTGACTACATAGTTTTTCAATCGTGCTCCTTGTGTTCGACCCTGGTCTCTATACCAGGTAAATAGAATAGCGAAACCACTTACATTTGCTTTGATTGATTTATCTTTTCTTAAGTGGTTAAAAACATATTTTTCCGTTGATCGCGTTTGGTGATTCGGGTCACAACGACCCTTGTTTATCTCATACTTAACCCGAGTTGTCAAGTGTATCATCAATGTTCCCATATACTCACTTTCATGTGGCACTTGTGAAGTTCAAGGACACTTGGTTTATAAGGTTCTAAGATTCAGAATTAACCAGCCTTAGTCATTAGGGTCTATGACTTAATTATTCGCACTTCCCTAATCTAAAATATGTGTGCGCTATATTACATACTTAGTCTCTTTATTAAAGAACATGATCAACACCTCACTTGCATAACTGTAGTTATAATGAGATGAGTTGGGATTTCAATTGCGGAACTGGGATGAGGGATTTGAATTTGGACCTGGTGATGAAACCACGATTCATCATCTTAATATATTGATCTTAGCAAAATCATTGAGTAAAATCTCAAATAAATATCCAAAAAATTAATAAATTAATAAAACGAATCTTGTAAATAAAATACACTAATTATTGTATATTATATTATACAAAATAAATTAACAGTAAATAGCCATAAAATAAAGGAGTTTTTCACCTCTATATAGCCCAAAACTTCATGTATTTTTATTAATTTCATTTCAACTCCTTTTCGTTTGATTCCTTCTCTGACTTATTTATAAAAATTTACATAAAAAATACAAAAATATAAACCAAATTTCACCTCAAATAAATACTCCTAGATCCCAAAGAGAAAAAGCCGTAAAGTCCAATTTCTCAACTAAATTCCCTCTCCGTATGAACTCCAACTTCGTAAACTCACTTTTAAAGTTTAAGTTAGAAAATTATCTATCCAATGAAAGTAGTTTCATTAAAATAGGAGTTTATTTGCAAAATATGAGTTTTGGGAGTTACGTGTACATTGTATATAATGTATATAATTTTCTTTTCTCATTTTTTATTTTTCCTTAATTATTAAAAATCCAAAAAATCATTTTTGTGTTTTATTTTTTTCTAATATTTTATTTTTTTTATTTTATAAATATCTTTTATAAAAAATACAAAAAATAAAATTAGAAAAGTAAAAAAAACATGTACATATTATTTATCTTATTTTGTAAATTCTCCATTCTCTTTTCTTTTTATTTTATTTTCTTTTATAGCAGCCAACTTTTAATTTCTTTTTATTTTTTTTACTTTAACCTCTCATTCTACCACCAACTTCCATTCAACTCTACCATCTCTCTAACTCCCATTCTTCTTCTCTTTTTATTCTTCTCTTCATCCTCATTTTCCCCATCCGCCATTCTTATAGAAAAAGAAGAGAGCTTGAAATGTTGTATCGGTGACAGCGGCCTACCATCTTCCTCAAGCGATGACTTCCTTCAGGCGAGATCCACGACGACCATCATTGCCGTGTCACAAGCTTCCCATCAAGCTCGTATAGGTTCTCCTATTTTTATCTCGCCAATCGGATCGAGGCCACAACAGGAGTCCAGCATAGCTATTCCGTAAATCCGAAGAACCTCAGGTAAGTATTTCTCCATCTCAACTTTGTCATTATTATCTAACATTGTTTTTTTATTTAGTCATCTTCATTTTTTACATCATATCACCACCATCTTTATTTTCTTTAGTTTATTCCTTGTTCAAGGAAATAAAAAAGTACAAAAAAATTAAAACAAGCAGAAAAAATAAAAAAAACTAAAAAAATAAAAAAATGACACAACAGGTGGTCGGCCCACCCCCACCGCTGACAACTGCCGCCTGCTTCTCCAGCCGCACACGACTCCACCTCCGCCGCCATCCAGCATGCAAGTGCACCCTCCGGGCTACCACTGGTCTTCCTTCGTTACAGTGTGGGAAGGCCGTCTGCCCCATCGCCCAGATGCACCTCCTCCGCCGCATGCAAGTCCAGATCCCTCCCACCTGCAGCCACGACCGCGGTACTCCACCGCCAACCGATGCCCCCCAACCCGCAACCGCATCCACCACCCGTCGCTCCTTCCTCTAGTTGACGCCAGCCCACGCCCCACCCCTGCAGAAGAAAGCAGCACATCCGTATCTCTTATAACCTGCGCCAACGTTGAGCCATCGCCGCCCCGCCTGTGAACGACACCACCTCCCTCCTTGCATGGTGCTTCCTCGACAGATACGCCCTCCACCACCAACAAGTCGCCAAGCCCGCCCCCCATCTTGTGAACTAAATGAAGGTGGTTGTCCTTTTGTAATTTTTTATTTTTTTTTAAAAAAATGCATAAGCCATCCTTGTGCACGTTTAGTGTTGTTTAAGTTATTTGTGTATTGCACGGATAACCCTATGTTCATACGTTAATTTGGATATCATTTGGACATCATTTATTTTAACGAAATATGTCATGATGTCGAGCAACTAATCCTTTATCACTTGGCTATTTATCTGGATTTTTGTGATATTTGGGTAATTAAGTAAAATTATTTTAGTGAAAAATTGCATATTTTACCCACTATGAGCTCTTCATATTTAACTCACAATTTCTCCAAAATTATTCAAAAATTAGAAATGATGCTTTGAATTGTTATTATCCAGATTTCATCTTAATTGGAGTTGTTATTTGCCTTAAATAAATTATAGAGTGATTTTTGTAAATAATTTTTATATAAAACCACATAATTAATTTTTTGAATTCCAACTTTCTTGGATTGCTCATATAAATACCTTTTTGAGATAATTCGCTCTCTGTATAATTTGGTAATATCGTTTTATTAGGAATTAATTACTCATAGTCATCTGTTTTCATTCAAAAATCCATAAAAAACCATATGTTCTCATAAAATTCCAAAAAAATTATTGTAGCCTCATTGCATCATGTTTAAGTTCTACTAATATTTTCATAGTTTTTGCATTCTGTTTGTGTGAAAAAATGTGTAAAAACTTATAAAAAAGTTTGCATTTTTAATTGTTGCATTTTAACCCGTAAAATTCCAAAAAAAAATATGTTTGCATTCATCACTAGATTAGGTTAGTAGGGAAAATATGATTTGGCTAAATGGAATTAATTTTGTATTAAAATTAATTTGACTAAGTTGTGTGTTTTCTTAAACTTGTTTCTATCGCATTTTACATTCGCATTCATTTTGCATAAAAAAACACAAAATAATCTGCATTGGAAACTTAGACCTGAGTTTTCAGAATTAATCCAAAGTTGTTCCTTTGCCTCCCTGTCTTCGACCCCGGACTTGCCCGAGATATAAATTAAAAGCCGAGTCCTCATCACAGAGACATTTGATTCAGTTATGAACGATTCGCTAAGTACTTGTATTACAACGATTACGAATTATACAACACATTTAGTGATCCATCAGATGGCACCGTTTCCAAGGAGGTAAATGACTTAGGGATTAATTTAGAAAATTAGATTTAAGTTTTCTCTCAATCGGGTAGTCTGACCCTCGAGCCATATTGTAATTAATCCATTTTTTCTTTTTTTTCCTTTTTTCTCTCTCAGTTATTTCTCTACTCATTTTTGTATATATTTTATTGTTCATCTCTCTAATATAAATTTTATTTTCCTTGCGAGGGCCCGGTGAACTTGGAGTGCATCTGAGGTCGACGGACGTGACGTGCACCGACTATTGAAGATCAAGGAAAATTTTAATTTATTTTTAAAGAGCATTTTTATTTTTCCGACCCTACTTAATTGTAGGAAAAGTCTTTGTTGTTGTTTTTGTATAGAATTTTTATTTTTATTAATTTTTGTAATTATTGTGTTGTAATAATTTAGGCAATTCTCTCTTTACAACGACTCTTATTTGAGAGCTCGCGCAAGTATCCGGACTGGACATTAACACCTAATTAAAATTCAAAAGATAAACGGTCGGACTCTGACGACCATCACAGTGCTGAGCAGGTGAACCAAAGTTTTGCTCTTGTGTTTGTCTGTTTATGTGTTATTCGGTGCACTTGCACACTTTCTTTCTCGATTCGCTTCATTCTCCCATCTCCCTTCGAGGATGCCAGAATATTGGTCATCATATCCATGTAACTCTTCTTCGAACTTATTTTGATCATCTCCACCCTCTTATTCCTCCTCATACCCACACCCCGACCGCGAAGTAGAACTCCGGCTGACTTCCCCACTTCTTCATCCTTCTCACCTACCCCACATTCTTACATCCTTGACCCACATCCACCATGGATTGACTCACCATATTCTTGTATGCTTGCTAGAATCAAGGAACATATCGAAGAGTCAGCCACGGCTGAGATGATAGATTGGCAGAATTAGTTGCTCCCATGGATATCATTCTAACCTCAAGTTGGGGCTAGACAACAATTAACCTATACACATCCCGACTTGACCTTAGGGTACAACATGGTTGACCAAACGGACCTAATGGAGAGGCCTGCATGACATGATCTTCCTGACTTGATTGACCTGACTGATCAAGCCTACATTGACCAACCTTCATATCACCCTTTCAGAGAGCCGACATATATAGGGGATTGGATTCATGCGACCAATTTACAGACCCCCTGTCTACTGACTCCACCTTATGAGGCTCCGACCAACATCTGCCATATAGATGACTATACTTAACCAAACATTATATGCCTGAGTCAAGGTATGTTGAGTATAAGATCCCGAGTTCTCAGTAGTATCCTCCAACTGAGAAGACTTCTCTCATGATGTGTCATGAGAACTTATTGGAGGATAATATTTCTAGACCGATCAAGCATCCAGGTATGAAAGTGGATCAAGGATTTTGCAAATTGAATTTTGAAAACCTGAAAGACACTGGATTGACCACACGTCATGTACAGCTAGAGTCCCTTCTATCTCTCACTTATACTAACCACTTTCCCTCCAAACCAGGGTCTTTACATTCTCCTATTCCTCCTTCACCTATCAAAAAGACCAAAAATTTGAAAAACTTGAAGACACCATAGAAATTGAAACATGAAAAGCAAGAAAAATTGGACCCTTCAGTTAGGGAAGCGATTGATAGAGAGTTGATTTTTGAGATTCCCTTAATAATAGCCATTGAACGCTTTCCCGACCTCAAAAGATTTGTGAGAAGTAAATTGATGCCTAAAAGGTCGGCAAATAAGAGGACAATGACTGAGAAACACATAGTTTCCATGGCCACTTCTATGGTGATAGGGTAAAAATCAAGAGCTGTAGGTTGAAGCGGTTATCTAAGTTTGACTATGAAATCAAAGACACTACCTTCACCCATACAAGAATCGATGATGACTCACTGATTAATATACTCCCGACCTCCGTGTTTGCCAAGCTCAAACTCAGATCTGTTAATAAGTCAAGAGAGATCATTAAGTTGGCTCATCGATCCATTAAGCGGCAGAGAGAAACCATTTCAGTCATCATTACTTTCCAAAGTGCTCTACTGTAGGTAGACTTCCCGATCATTGACATTGAGCACCGAGGAAAGTTCACCCAGTCTCCGATCGTTCTCGGGAAGCCATTCTTAGTATTGGCTAAGGCAACTATATATTAAGAGACTCAAGAGATAGATTTCACTGCATTGGGAGCACTCCGACCTCATCCAATCTTTGAGGACACACGATATTCTAAGGTAATCCGTAAAGTCGCAGACAACCGTGAACTCTGAGAGATAGTTGAGTCCCATCACTCTACTACACCTGAGATACCGACTGTTTATGCGACCATTGGTTCAGAGACTCCCTACACCTCCACATCACCCACTGCTTGCATCACCACCACCATGACAGCTTCCAGAAAGGACTCACAACCAGAAGCTACCCCTAAGTCGGACACGATCATTTCTAATTTCCTTAACTATTTATATGATCCGACGCATGAGCCGACCAATGCCAAGCAACTGAGAACACTATGCCATACCGGACGTGTGCTGACCCTACAGGGGTATTACAATACATATGGTGACTCATCTGATGGTGAACCTCTGGTCAGCACCTCACTACATCCAGGACCTACACCAAAAGAGACAACTAGGACCAAATTGACCAATCTCGATAAATCGGTTGCTTCATCCTCTAGTCGGGTATTGATTCCTCAAGGTGTTCCCCCAAACTCCTCAAGACGTATCACTCTCCTCTTCCTCTTGATGCTTCAGGTTCTAGAAAATCCACTAAGAAAGTTGCCTTTGACATATTAGAGAAGGAATTTTCTGAGGAGTCCTCATCAGGTCTGGATGAGGTGATCTATATGAGTGAGCTCAGCTCAGTTGTTCTTAGTCATATTTGAGCAAGAAGTTGCGTGTCGACCCTTGTTGGATGTTCCCTATCCCTCACTATTATTCCCCTGAGTACGACTCTGACAGCGATACATGTGTATATTACCCACCCCCTCATTCCCGCAAAAAGGTCCATCACAAACCTTCTTGATCCTTGTATATTCTCACTCCTTCTTGTATAGTTTTTCTTTCTTTTATTTAACTCCCTCCCCCGTGATTCACATCACTCGCCCCAGTTTCGTGTCGTTTTCATTTTGTGGAAATACTTAGGATGACTAGATCTTAAGTATATGGGGGTGAGTGACCCGAGTTGCTCCGTCTCTTCTTTTTATTTTCTTTTTGTATATTCTTTCCCACTCTCATCGGTCCCCCATTCTTGTGTTCTCTCCAATACTTAGGCTGATCAGAGCCTAAGTATAGGGGGCAATGCCCATTATGTATTCTTCAACGCTCTTATATTCTTTTTCTCTTCTATTCTTAGTACGAGGTATGCTTTTTGTCACCTAGTGCCATGAGGACATAACACTTGCTAAGTATAGGGGGTTTGTATATATTACATATATATTTACCTATAGCTTGTACTTTGACTTATTTGTAATTAAAATAATGGGTTATGGGTAAATTGTTGTAAATAAGAGTTATAACAAAAAACTTTTTCATGAAACAAAACTTTTTCAAAAAAAGGAAAAATCAAAAATATTTTCAAAAAAAATCTCTTTAAAAAAACTTTTCATTTTTTTCAAAAAATCTCTTTAAAAAACTTTTCAAAAATTATTTCCTCTTTCTTTTCAATAGAAAAAATTCCTTTTAAAAAAATGTGTCCTTTCTTATTTACCTTTCTTTTTCAAAAAAAACTTTTGAAAAAAATAAAAAAAATAGCAAAAAATTCCAAGAAAAAACTTCTTTCTTCTTTTCCTTTCTTTTTTAAATTTTTTTTCAAAATCTTTCTTCTTTCTTTTAAAAAAATAACAAAATTCACAAAAATCAAAATCACAAAAAAACTAACTATTAAGTTGGTTTAGTCCCTGACACTTTCACATTCACACAAGACTAGTGAAGTTCAAGAACACTTGGTTTATGAGGTCTTGAGATTTTGAGTTAACCAGCCTTAGTTATTAGGGTCTTTGACTTAATTATTCACATTGCCCTAGTTTGAAAGATTTGTGTGCTATATTGCATGCTTAGTCTCTACCTTAAGAATATGATCAACATCTCACATACACGACTGCAGTTATGATAAGATGAGTTGAAATTTCACTTGAGGAACTAGGATGAGGGATTAGAGTTTGGACCTGATTTTATGATGCTCGATGATGGGATAAAATCAATGAAGGCTTCATGAAACCTGAGTGTCAACACCTTTAGCCAGTATGAGAATATGGTTCTTGTACTATTTCTTGACATTTACCTATGTGCCAGAGTGTGATGAAATCTAAAAAATTGTTGATCAGTGTGTGCCAACTCTTGGTAAAAGTAGTGAAGCTAGCCAAAAGCAAAGAAAAAAAAGAAATGTGGAAAGAAAAGCTCTCACCATATAAAGTCAAATATCAAAGAGCTTCCTCCAAAGGTGAGTGCTCCCGACCATTTCAAAGTATCCACTTGGACCACTGCTATTAGGACCAGGAGTCGGGCTAGCACACAAAAAGGGCACTACATCGTATAGTGATACAAGTCTAGGTGTCGAATGTATCTTTGATACTCAAAAGAGACACACCTTGATGTAATCCTAGGAAAATAATACTACTCTGAATTCTCTTGACGGATACACTGATCAACAAACAAAAAATACATGTGTTGAGTTAATAAAGCACTCGAGAGGATCCTTGTTCCAATGAGAGGGAGAGGAGAAATTACACAATCCTATGCCCTCCATCAACTGGCCTTCCATCTACACTTTTAAGTCTGACAACTAAAGAGACGGTGGATTGGATGCAAGACATGGTTTATTCCCTAGTGTTGAGGATTGGGTTCTTAGGAGAGACTCTTGGACTGGAATCTTGGGTGAAGTTGCGACTCTACTCTTGTAATTGTAGTCCACACTTAAAGTCGTATCTCTATTATATATGTATATAGAGAGAGTATGATGATTAGGGAAATTGGATACCTTTTGACTATAGCTTGGTTCAGCTTAGAATTTTAGGATCTCTAAAATCGAGAGTTCTTGAACGTATCAAGTCTTGTATTCGCATGCACAGTTAGGCGTTAATCCAACTTATTCATTCCTTATTTGCTCGAGGACTAGAAAAGTTTAAGTATAGGGGGTGATGAATCCACGATTCATTATCTCACTATATTGATCTTAGCAAAATCCCTGAGTAAAATCTCAAATAAATGTCCATAGAATCAATAAATTAACAAAATGACTGTTGTAAATAAAATACACTAATTATTGTATATTATATTCTATAAAATAAATTAACAGTAAAAAGTCGCAAAATAAAGGAGTTTTTTCACCTGTAAATAGCCCAAAACTCTAAGTATTTTTAATAATTTCATTTCAACTCTTTTTGGTTGATTCTTTCTTTGACTTATTTATAAAAATGTATTTATAAAAGTACAAAAATATAAAACAAATTTCACCTTAAATAAATACTCCTAGATCCCAAAGAGAAAAAGCGGTAAAGTCCAACTTTTCGACCAAATTCTCGCTCTGGATGAACTTCTAATTCACCAAACTCACTTCAAATTTTAAGTTAGAAAATTATATATCCAATGAAAGTGGTTTCATTAAAATCAGAGCTCGTTTGCAAAATATGTGTTTCGGGACCTAGGTGTACATTGTATATAACGCACATATTTTTCATTTTTTCCATTTTATTTTTCTTAATTATTAAAAATCTTAAAAATCATTTTTGTATTTTATTTTTTTAGTATTTTATTTTATTTTTATTTTGTAAATATCTTTAATTAAAAATACAAAAAAATAAAATTACAAAAGTAAAAAACATGTACATATTGGTTGTCTTATTTTGTAAATTATCCATTCTCTTTTATTTTCTTTTTATTTTAATTTTAGTATCCAACTTTTAATTTCTTTTTATTTTATTTTCTCTACTCTAACCTCTCATTCTATCACCAACTTCTATTCAACTCCACCATTCCACCATCTCTCTAACTCGCATTCTTCTTCTCCTTTTATTCTTCTCTTCATCCTCATTTTTCCCCATTCATCATTCTTATAGAAAAAGGAGAGAGATTGGAATGTTGTGTCGGTGACAACGGCCTATCATCTTCCTCAAGCAATGACTTCCTTCAAGAGAGATCCGCACGACCATCATTGACGTGTCACGAGCTTCCCACCAAGCTCATATAGCTTCTCCGATTTTTATTTCACCAATTGGATCGAGGCCACAACAGGAGTCCAGCGTAGCGGCTCCCCAAATCCGGCAAACCTCAGGTAAGTATTTCTCTATCTCAACTTTGTCATTAAAATATAACCTTATTTTTTGTCTTAGTCATCTTCATTTTTTACATCATATCACCACCATCTTCATTTTTCTTTAGTTTATTCCCTATTCAAGAAAATAAAAAAATATAAAAAATCAAAACAAGTAGAAAAAATAAGAAATTAAAAATTAAAAAAGGGCACAACAGGTGGCCGGCCCACCCCCACCGCCGCCTGCTTTTCCAGCCGCAAGCGGCTCCACCTCCGTCGCCATCCAGCCTGCAGGTCCGCCCTCTAGGCCATCGCTGGTTTTCCTCCGTCACCACGTGGGAGGCTACCGCCCCATCACCTAGACGCCTCCTCCGCCGCCAGTAGGTCCAGACCTCTCCTACCTACGAACACAACCGTGGCGCTCCACCGCACCCCTTGCCCACAGCCACGACCACCACCGACTGCTCCCGACTCTAGTCGATGCCAGCCCGCGTGCCGCCCCTGCAGTAGGAGAGTAGCACGACCGCGTCTCTTCCCACCTGCGCCAGCGACGAGCCATCGTCGCCCCGCACATGAACGATACCACCTCCCTCCTCGCACGATGCTTCCTTGACAGACACGCCCTCCTCCACCAACAAGTCGCCAAGCCCGCCACCCCCATCCTGTGCCCTAAATGAAGGTGGTTGCCCTTTTGTATTTTTTTAATTTTTGTAAAAAAATTGGACTATTTATATGTTAAGTTTTCGTTACTGCAAATTCGTCCATGTGCACGTTTAGTGTTGTTTAAGTTCATTTGTGTATTGTACGGATAACCCTATGTTCATACATTAATTTGGATATCATTTTGGCATACTTTATTTTAATGAAATATGTCATGATGTCGAGCAACTAATCCTCTATCACTTGGCTATTTATCTGGATTTTTGTGAGATTTGCATAATTAATTAAATTTATTTTAGTGAAAAATTGCATATTCTACCCATTTTGAGCTCTTGAATTCATATTTAACTCAAGTTGATCTAAAAATCGTTTAAAAGTTATAAATGATGCTTTCAAATATGCTTTAATTACTAACCAAATTTAATCTTAATTGGATTTGTCGTGTGCCTTAAATAAATTATAGAGTGATTTTTGTAAATATTTTTTTATTTAAATCCACATACATTATTTTTGCGAAATTCCAACTCTCTTCGATTGCTCATATAAATAACTTCTTAGATAATTTGCTCTCTAGGTAATTTGATAATGTGAATTTTTTAGGAATTAATTAGTCATAGTCATCAATTTTCATTATGAAATCCATAAAAAAATCATATGTTCTCAAAAAAATCTAAAAAAATATTGTAGTCTTATTGCATCATGTTTAAGTTCCAATAATATTTTCATAGTTTAAATTCTGTTTGTGTAGAAAATTGCATAAAAACATATAAAAATGTGCATTTTAAATTATTGCATTTTAACCCATTAAAATTCCAAAAATATATATTTTACATTCATCACTGGATTAGGTTTGTAGGAAAAATATGATTTGGCTAAATTGGATTGATTTTGTATTAAAATTAATTTGGATAAATTGTGTGTTTTCTTAAACATGGTTCTATTGTATTTTGCATAATAAATACAAAAAATTTTGCATTGAAAACTTATAACTAAGTTTTCTGAATTAATCCAAAGTTGTTCTTTTGTCTCCCTGTGTTCGACCCGAGACTTGCTCGGGATATAAATTAAAAGCCGAGTCCTCTTCACAGAGACATTCGATTCGATTCTGCACTTCGCTAAGTATCTGTATTACAACGAGTACAAATTATACCACGTATTTAACGAACCATCACCCGATTTTATGATGCTCGAGGATGGGATAAAATCAATGACGACTTCATGAAACCCGAGTGTCGGTACTTTAAGACAGTATGAGAAAAAGGTTTTTGTACTAATCTCTTGATATAAAACCTATGTTCCAGGGTGTGATGAAACTTAATTAATTGTTGATCTGTGTGCACCAACTTGGTAAAAGTATTGGAGCTAGCCAACCATCAATGAAATAAATTTCGATAAAAGTTCTCTCATTCAAATACAAAGAAAAGCTCTCGCATTACAAATACGAAATCAAAGAACTTCAACCAAGGGCAAGCGCTCCCAAACCTTTCAAAGTGTCCACTTGGACCAAAACTATTAGGAACAGGAGTCGGTCTAGCACTCAAAAAAGGTTCTGCATCGTATAGTGATACAAGTCTGGGTGTTGAAGGTACGATATGTACTCAAAAGAGACACACCCCGGTGTAATCCCATGAAAACAAGTGCAGACAACTCCGAACTCTCTTGACGGACGCACTAGTCAACAATCTAAAATGCATACGTTGAGTTAGTAAGGCACTCGAGTGGATGCTTTTTTCAGTGAAAGCGAGAGAAGAAATTACACCCTCCATCAACTGGACTTCCATCTACGTTTTGAAGACTGACAACTAAAGAGACGGTGGATTGTATGCAAGAACTGGTTTATTCTCTGTGTTGAGGTTGGGTCCTTAGGAGAGTCTCTTGGACTGGAAACTTGGGTGACGTTTTGACTCTACTCTTGTGACTATAGTCCAAACTAAAATGTCATATCCTTACTATATATGTATACAAAGAGAGTCTCGAGACTAGAGAAGTTGGACACCTTTTGACTAGAGCATGGCTCAGCTTGGAATTTTAGGATCACTAAAATTGAGAGTTCTTCAACGGATCAGGTCTTGTACTCCACATTCACAGTCATGGATTAATCGGACTAAATCATTCAATCTCTAGTGCTCGGGGACGAGCATGGTTTAAGTATAGAGGGTTGATGAATATGTGGTTTATCACACTAAAAGAGACTAATTAAGCTCAGTTCTCTAAAATTCATCTACATTTCATTATTTATCTTGCATACTT
The DNA here is from genome assembly GCA_037367405.1 of Ottelia alismoides. NCBI lineage: Eukaryota > Viridiplantae > Streptophyta > Magnoliopsida > Alismatales > Hydrocharitaceae > Ottelia > Ottelia alismoides. Next base: position 452,060 of record JAZKJV010001338.1, on the reverse strand, counting down.
AACATTCATGCATGTGTAAATAACACTCGCATTTTATCATTCATCATGGCATCAAATGGGGAGCAAAAAAATTCCAGAGTAAAATCGACCTGTAAAAAGCTAACTTCCCTGATTTTTTAACCAATTAATTCTAACTCCAAATCATCTGAAACCATCTCCATTGTGTACATATTACTAATAACAATAAGGAAAAATACAAAAAAATTCACCAACACAAATAAGTGACTCACAAATCAAAACCCTAATTTCATACCTGCCGGATTAAAATGCTGATATCTCCTTCATACAATGTTTGATTTGATCCTACTCATTTTAACTAATGTATGTTCAACTACCTTCAAAATAAAATGAAGTTCAAAAGAATCAGACTTCATATGGGAAAGTTGGATTTTGTACCTCTTTTGTAAATTTTATATTTTAGCTGATTTTGATCTATTATTTATGTACATAATTAATACTATTTCTTTTATTTCTTTTCTATTTATTTTCTTTCACAGAAGTTTTATTAAAATGTATAAAAATCCAAATCCAAAATAATCTTGAAGTCCATGAAACTAACCGAGTCTGAGTCTTTAGTAAGAGTTTGTACAATAAGTCATCTTTATTTTATTTCTTCATTTTATTAATTGTTTAAAATAAAAAAAAGATTAATGTGTAAATATTTTTTTTATTTTATCTAATTTTATTTTGATTTTTATCTTATTTAAAAATGATTAAAAAATACAAAATACAAAAATTAGGATTCTATGTACATAGAGTGCCATAAAAAAATACCACTTTATTCAAATGACCCAGTTTGGTTTTCATATCTTCATGAATTGTAGATCTCATCGAGACGAGCAATGTGCGTGAAGAAAATTTTTTGAACCGAGGTTGTTTGTTATTTATTTTTTATTTTTCTTTTCTTTTATTTTTTTTTTGATTTTTCTGGGAGTGACATGTGGTAGCTCCTAGAGCAGCCATGTGTCACATGTTTTTTGCCTTTTTTATTATTTCAATTTTTATTTTTGATTTATTTTATTTTATTTTGCCACTTGGCATCATCCGGACTGTCGATCTTGTCCGATCGGAGGACCCTTGTGTTTCTCCATCTTCCCTTGATCGGCCACCACTTTCCGTTTTTGCTCCAGCGCTGCCGCCCTCGTCAACCCTCGATTTTTGCTGCCGATTATCTAATCCTCCCTTGATCTCCATCTCTGATCAATCGGATCTTCCAACCTATCCCTCGTCGAATAAACCAGCTGCCAACCACCTTCCTGATTCGGTCATCGACCCTCGCCCTATAAAAGCACATCCGACGTGCTCGAAGAAAGTATCCTCCAATACACAATAACCAAAGGGAATCCTCGAGGTAGCCATCGGTGACAGCAACCCTTTCGACGACCTCCTGACAAGCTAGGTGTGATCCAAGGCCTTCATCCTCGTCGCGGCACCTCCCCAGAGAGTTGCTCGTGCTCCGGCTTCGTCGTCAAGCCCACACCGTCAGGTACCCCCGCTCGCCTTTCTCCACCTCACTATCCTCATCTCCTCCACCTTCATTCTTTCACCGCATCTACCTTCTTCATTTCCTCCTCCGTCAAGCGTGTCTCTCAACACCACCTGCTCCACCTTCGGCCAACTTGGAGTAGAGCCTAGCTCTTTATCCCGGAGTTCATTACCATCCAACCCTTGCTCAACCCTGTACCGAACCTCCGCCTTCGTGCATACACCGCTAGATTCTTCGTCATCACCAACTGCAACGCTTCCAGAACTCGATCCTCCGCCTTCAGTCCCAGATCTATTCTGCCCTCACCTCACCGTGGACCATCATGTTCACCAACGGGCAAACCTTCTCCACGATGGGAGGCATTCCTTCCAGGAGCTTCTCCTTTCTTGATAACTCGCTTCGGACCAGCCTTCGATCGGAGCCTTCTACCTTCAGCAAAACCATCGACCTCCATCAGGATCTTCAACGATAGGAGGAGGCTTCGCCTCTTCTGCTCCAGTCGCCATCGGCCACCTTCTACAGTGCCAGAGAACTGACCTTACCGATATGGAGGAGCTCCCCTGTTCCAAGAAACCTCAGCATCCCTTTATCGACGATCACCGCCATCGGAGGCGCCTTTCCCAACTGTCTCCTTGACTCCACAGCCGACTGGAGCCCCCATCAGCAGCATCTCGGCTTTGCCACCACTCCGCCAGGCGCTCGTCCCCCTCCACCGTGTTCAAAACCCAAGGAGGCATGGCATGCCTCACGCACGTGCCCGAGGGGCATATTGCAAGAAGCATCCCCGATTCGTCAAATCACCACAAAGCCTATGTCATTGTCGGCGCACTACCCTTGGATATTTTGCAGACAAACCCTCTCGAGTTTGAGGTATTGCACCCATACCCCTGTTCTCAATTTTTATTTTAATTATTGTATTTGCATATAGAACCTTGAATTTGGTCCACCATTTGAACCTCGATTTTGCTTCATTAAATCATTCAAAAATTTATGTATTGTAGAACAACTATTTCTTTACATTATGGCATTTGATTTATAATTTTGTGGTAGGTGGTTATTTAATAATATTTATTTTTTGTGAAAATTTTTATATTTTATCCAATTATTACTTTAAAATTCATAATTAATTAATTATTATTTAGAAAATTGCCGAAAATTTATAATTTATAGATTTTATTATATTCTACTCTGTGCCATAAAATCATTGCATTTACATGCATATGTTGTTTTGTAAAAATCATTTTGTGGTTTTGAGTAATTATTTTTTCAATATGTAAAAAACTTCACATTTTTAGGATTTAGGATTTTTCTAAGATAAACCATATAGTGATATATCTTAGATAATTTTATCCTCTGAAAATAATTGGGTTCTAAATTTATTATAATTTATTATTGAGAATCACATTACATGCATCACTTAATTAGTTCAATATTCATATTGCATCAATAAATTCCAAAAAAAAGTATGGTGTATTTATTTCATCATATTTCACATTTCAACCAAGTTTTGTAATTTTTGAATTCAGTTTAATTGAAAATTAAATTTTAGTCCTTAAAATTGGCCTAATTTGCATTTGCATCCCTTATATTGCATAAAAAATACTGAAAAATTACGCCTAGAAAGTCACGCATTAAATTTGATCGATATTAATTTATGTTGTTCCTTTTCCTCTTTGAGTCGACCTTGTGACTTGTCCAGGTTAAATATACATAAAAGCCACCTCGTATTAATTGAATAATAAATTATGTGGTTATTTTTTATTGATCTTTAATTGACTGACTGCAAATACATTTAATTCACGAGAATTAACATAGGGTAATTTAGTGTTCATCACCACGACAGCAACAACTTGGATCTCCATAGCTGTGATGTGTTTCAGAATGGGACTCGAGCAGCTCCATCAACGTCCATTGCCTTTGTGTCGGCACTAGAGGAGGATTAACCAAAACATGATCATCACCGTTCACGCGAGGAGAAGCTAGAGCCATAGATCATATTGCACCCCTCATCCAACGTCCAACAACAAGCCACATGTCAAGTTTTGTGTCGTGCGATCTTAGCGCCTGGGCATGTAAGCCGCATCACGTGTGAGGCAAAATTTCGAAGAAGCCCCTCCCGATTTCCAGGATTTCCAAAGTAGTCATCCTCTTCATGTGAGTTTGCTCACGTGATTGGGGTGAATTGCGACTGTACCCCTTGTGCCTTTTAGAATCTCCAGACGAGTCCCTCCATTCGAGATATTTTATGAAGACCCCTATTGCCTTTTACCCATTGCAAAGAAGTTCCTGGAATATGATTTTTGAGACATTCTCTTAGTTATTTTTCTTTCAATTAGCCATAGACTATTGTATTAATATCTTTAGCATATATAGTCTAAATTTTGTGTTTTTATGTTATTTCGAAGGGTAAAATGGGGCTGCCCCCAAGGGGAGAGCTAACTTGGCTCCCCCGTCCCGTTTCGCCTGGTTTTTTTATTTTTTTTCGAAAATCTTTTCGTGGATTTTCATCAATATATCCCTATATTATGTCATTAAAATTTCACGCGAAACAGCGACTCCTACGGCCTCCATCCAGACGTGGTCATTTTTAGCAATTTTGTTACCGTTAAAAAATGACTGTCTGGATGGAGGTCGTAGGAGTCTCTGTTTCGCACGAAATTTTAATGACATAATATAGGGATATAGTGATGAAATTCCACGAAAGAAATTTTTGAAAAAAATAAAAAAGTCGGATGAAATGAGGCGGGTGGAGCCAAGTTAGCTCCCCCTAGGGGCAACCCCATTTAACCCTATTTCGAAACTCATTTTGTATCTATCATATAGACCATTTAATTGCATGTTTAGAGATATTTTTAGTTATCAATGAATTTGAGGATATTTGTTAATTGTGAGCCATTTATTATCTGAGATTGATTTTTAAATGTTCAAAAACTGGGAGCTTGCTTGAGGATCAATTTGAATTTATTAGGACATTATTTTTCGAAAATAAAGACCATTGGGCTTGGGGATTGAATAGACCAACACTATGATTAGTCTGTGTATTTTCTCACTTATTTTTACCTTCACACATAATCATTAAAAATTCTAAAAAAATGCATTGCATTATTTCTGCCACATTACAATTCATTATTTTTATGCATAAAATATTAGAAAAAAACATGCATCATATTTTCCATTGCCCATAGCAAAGAAGTTCCTGGAATATGATTTTTGAGACATTTTTTAGTTATTTTTCTTTCAGGTAAAATATAGACTATTTAATTGATATCTTGAGCATATGTAGTTCAAATTTTGTGTGTTTATGTTGTTTCAAAACTCATTTTCGTATCTATCATATAGACCATTTAGTTGCATGTTTTGAGACATTTTTAGTTATCAATGAAATTGAGGAGTTTATTTGTTAATTGTGAGCCATCTATTATTTGAGAATGATTTTTTAATGCTTGTAAAATTATGAAAAACTGGGAGCTTGCTTGAGGATCAATTTGAAATTATTGGGACATTATTTTCGAAAATAAATGATCATTGGGGCTTGGAGATTGAATAGACCAGCACTATGATTAGTCTACGCATTTTCTCACTTATTTTTACTTTCATACATAATCATTAAAAATTCTAAAAAATGCTTTGCATTATTTCTACCACATTACATTACATTATTTTTATGTATAAAATATTAGAAAAAATCATGCTTCATATTTTCTTCAGTTAATTGCATCTTTTATTAAAAATGGTAAAAAATCAGAAAAATTCATCTTTGAAAATATAATATTCCGAGTTGTTTGAAAATTGATTCTAAACCCTCATATTACCTTCTTGATTTCGATCTTCAAGGAAGTTGTTTGGGATAACAGGAGGAGGTGGTTGTCAAGGGTGGCAAATGGGGGTGAAGGGGGCTCAAGTAGGGGTGAAGGAGGGGGCGATGGAGGGGCTGGAGGAGGGGACAACGAAGGGTTGGAGGAGGCAGTCAGGTATAGATGAGCATCGGGTTGGGTTTACCTTGGGTCGACACAAGCTGATTTTAGTATATGGGTTAATGAGTCGGCCGTAGGCTCATTTACTTCTCGAAATCTAGGCCCAAGCTCGGCCCAAACATTATGGGCCGGGCTGGGGACGATCTGGCCCCATTGATCTACAATACATATACCAAGCAAGATTTGGATGGATGTTGAGATTTTTCCAGCGGACCTGGTACCGGTAATGTCTAAGTTCAACTACAGATACCAATCTGAAACCCTTATTTGTTGAGCATCCGCTCGATTTTTGAAGGAAGGAAAGCACCTCTATTGTGTGGATCATTGTGGCATCTTCGCATCACATCATGGTTCTTATATATGCATCAAATACAGTCTTTCATTCATGTCAAGATCGGGACCTTTATTGTCACCAAAAAAAGTGTGGCTCACGTAGCAGGACGTGTATGTGCTCCATTCACAGTCGCAAGGTTGCATGTGAATATATTTGTGAGTTGCGCCTCAAGCTGGTGGTGATGTTGTGCTCGTTGATTACTTGCGAATCCACTTGATTGGCCACAATATAAATTGTAGCCTCGAATTGGTCCACTTTTGATCAAGAGGTTGTGATTATATCCGTTACAACAAAAAAACTATGATCTACTTAGAATAATCTTCATGGGCAAAAAGTTAGAAATCAGAATGTCATTCTGTGCTGACTTCCAAGGACCAAATATGTGGTACAAAAAACAATAAAAAGAGTTGATGCCGTAAGTAAACATAGCGTCAATAATATATAGCAGCAACGCAGCAAATGTGTACCAGATAGATCTAGGAATACCATTCAATAACATTTAGCAGTAATATTTACCATCAACATTTAAGATTGACAGAAGTAATAATACATAGCGGTGGTAGTATATAGTGGTATCCATGTAACATTGCGATATGTACACCAATTTCATTCATACCATTCAACATTAATATTTAGCATCATTAGTAAAAAAGGAAGCATCCATTTATTTAGCAGCATCAGGCCGGGTTGGAGCCTAGAAACGGGCCGTCTAACAGGCCTTCCTCACGGCCCGCTATCGAGCTTTCGGATTGGGTCCTTATTAGACCCGAACACGACATGAAAAGAAATTTAAGCTTGGTTTAAGGCCCAAAGCCCATCCAATAAATAACGGGTTCGGGTTTGTGCCAGGCTACATGGGCCTGATTTCGGGTCCGATCGGGCACACCCGACCCAATGCTCAACCTTATTGTTAGGGGCGGCAGAGGGGGATATCGGGCGAGGTAGATGGGGTTGGAGGAGGGACTGAATATGGCTGGAGAGGGGGCATGTGGGGGTTGGAGGGAGGAGGGGAAGAAGGAAGAGGGTGATACTATTTAAAAAAACTAAAAAAGTAAGTAAATGGCATCCTTACGGTGTACTTAGATTAATTAACATGTGTGGTTGAATTATTGGACCAACATAATGGATGGTTATGGACATGAGATAGATTGACTATTCTGGATTCTGGATACAAATATAGATAATCAAGGGTTATATACGTAAATATGAAAGTACACTGGTTATAGATATAAATATCCATTACTAATATGAACATACTAAAAATACAGGTCAATTACCTAAATATAGGTATTTCAAACATATAATAAACATAAACAATATTTTAACCTTTTAATTTTACGTATAATTTAGTTGTTTTATATTTTATTAGTTTAAGTAATATTAAAGGGACATAGATGTATTTCTGTTAGATTTTTAGAATATAGTTTAGATACTTAAATTAATAGAACAAGGTATAATATATGCTTAATGTATCGACAAACCAAGGTTTTTATTTATTTAAAAATATTTTTATGGATTTTATTTTATCTACAATTACAGTATAAATATCATAGTTAGAAATAAAAAATACAAAAGAACTCGTGAGAAATGAATACAAACATACTAAAATTGATTGCACATGTATACAACCAATATGGTTCCAAAATGGACTTTTTGCTTATTAATTTTTTTTGATAATATCGTATTATTTATTAGATATTTTTATAATTTAACTTTAAAAATGAGTTTACCTCATTTGGAGTACATATGAATGAGTCATGACTATTAGATGTTTTTTATACCTTTTTATTTTGAGATTTACATGTATTTAAGCGTAACGAAGTTTAGACCTTATTTCATATTTTTCTTATGATTTTATATACATTCAAAAAGGAACTAATTAAGTAGAGTTTGTGGTGAATTTAAGTGAAATCAGGAACTTACATATATATATATATATGGAAAAAATGGGGCTGCCCCCTGGGGGCAGCCAACATGGCTGCCCCCGCCCCATTTTCGGTGTTTTTTTTATTTTTTTTTTGAAAAATAAAAACCATGTATATTCACTCCTATATCCCTACTATATGCCATTCGAATTTCGTCAGAAACAGAGACTCCTACGGCCTCCATCGAGATGATGTCGATTTAAAAAATTCTGTTACCGTTAAAAAATGACTGTCCGGATGGAGGCCGTAGGAGTCTCTGTTTCTGACGAAATTCGAATGGTATATAGGAGGGATATAGGGATGAATATACATGGTGTTATTTTTCAAAAAAAAATAAAAAAATTTGCCCAAATAAGGCGGGGGCAGCCATGTTGGCTGCCCTTAGGGGGCAGCCACATATGACCCTATATATATATATATATATATATATATATATATATATATATATATATATATATATATATATATATATATATGTGTGTGTGTGGGGGGGGGGGGGGGGGGATTGTGTTGCTCCCTAAGGGCTGCCAACGGGCTGCTACGGCCCATTTTCCACTATTTTTATTTTTTTTGAAAAAAAACGTGTATTTTCATCACTATATCCCCCTAATATGATATTTTAAATTCATTAGAAACAGAGACTCATATGCCCCTCCATCTAGAACATGTCGATTACAACAACTTAAGACCGTTAAAATTACCTGTTCTAGATGGAGGAGCATAGGAATCTCTGTTCAAACAAAATCGGAATGGCATATAAAAAGGATATCGTGATGAAAATACATATTTTTATTTTGCAAAAAAATACAGAAAAATTAGGCGGGAGCATCCCTGTTTTCCCCTATATATTGTACAATTGTTAAATTGGGTCTAAATGCCGAAACTCTCACCTTTAATCCTAAAATTTTCATAGTATTTCTAATAAATAGTTTTAAATGTATGCTGAAATTTACAAGTGAAATTGGACAATTCAGAGTATTTTATAAATGGATTTGAATTAGTAAAGTTATTTTTTACGACTTTTCTAAATGTCAGTTTTCTTCCTTGATTTGAACCCAAATATTTTTTATGGATTTTTTATAAACACAAATGATTATTATATAAAATTAGATGAATAATTTTTTTAAAAAAATCATTTACACATGTGATCTGAATAATTAAACAAAATTTGTACAATATATAAATAGTGAAAAGTTATTATTTTTATGTACAAAATTAGTTTTTTTATGCTTTTCTTTATATTTCTTTATCTCTCTCTAATTATTACTTAGTCGATCGGATCAGTACTGATTTGATCGCTATGTTAGGTTTAAGTTTTGTGTGTGTGTGTATTTACAACCGCATTTCCTTTCTGGCCTTTCATTTCTTTCTTTTTATTCTTTTAATGGTTTTTTTAAATATAAATTTATTTGTTTATTCATGAAGCATGTATTTAGAAGAATTTGATAATAACCAATATTTATATGTATTTGTTAACGAGTTTAATATAAAATGCAAGGATAAGGTAATGGATCCCGCTTGTTGCGGTGGTGGAGGCAAACCCTCATTCCTCTCCATATATAACCCAGTATAACATGACTCCAAAAAAATGCAACTTAAATCTTAAGGATTCTAAATACTAATATGACCCTAATATTAACATTAGAGGAGTAAAGATAAGAATATAATAACTCTATTATCAAATACTATCTAAAAATATTTACAAATTATTCGAAAAAAATAAAGTTTTCATTATTGTACTCTCACATGGGATAGCAACATCACTCTGACGTCATATAATTCTATATGCGGAGAAAACTCGTACACTAATACAAGTTTTTACATGATGAACACACTCGTTTTGCAAATCCCATAAACCAAACGAAAGGGTCGACATCCTTACAGCGCAGCAAATATTAACTAAGCACAATATCTTCAAGTCAAAGTCATGTCTGGCCATCTCGTCATCTTGCAGTTAATTAATTAACCAAGGCACAGTTCTTCCTGATCTCCCCTTGGTTTCCAGTGAGCACTCCGAACTTCCCCATCCGAATCATGGACTTGCCGAATTGCCTGAAGAAATCCGCCTGAGATGACCTGAACTGGTGCACGAAAGCCCTCGTCACCTGATCCTGGAGAAGGGCCTCGTCGGAGTGGAATAGCCCCCTCTTCGTTTCAACGAGCTGGTAGTAATGGTTATCGAACTTGGTCGCGCTCCCCAGATCCATATCCACCGTGGTCTTTGTGTCACCTGGTCTGCAAATTCCTCGCAATGTCCTCGCGTAATTGGGATCCAGTGTCGGGTCGATGTCGCCCTTGCCGGTGTAGTTGTAGATGCGCTTGTCGAACGATGGGCAGTGAGAAACACCGATGGTATGAGCACCTATATCATGAGAGTAATTAAAAAACTTTCTAATCGGAGAACTTAATTGAACTAAAAACACCTGTGCTACCTGAAAGAGTTGCAAGATCCTTTGAGTTGAGTCCCTTGGATGCAAATATGGACTTCAGCTCTGCGATATTCGCGAAAGAAGAAGGTAGGTTGGCAACAGCTTCAGATGCCGATGATACGCGCCCATCTCTCCTGCCGGTCTCCACCTTCCAGTCGGCTCCTTTGATCTTCATCAATTCAATGAGCAAGAGCAAGAGCAAGCTTAGCTAGAGAACCATACCAATTGATTAATTTAACACATGATCATTAACTTAAGTAGTTTCCTCAATTTTACCAGAAACACTGCATCCCGCGCGGCGATGGCGCTGATATCGGCGCAAGAGACAACCCCGGGCATTGCTTCTCGAGCTCCGCCTTGGCGGCATCGATGACATAGAAGCCATCGAGGCTCAGGTTCGGCGGCGCATCCTTCTCAGCCAGATTGCCCTTGGTTGAGTTCAACAACACCGATCCGTCGCAACCCTTTGACGCGACAACAATCAATTCAACACATACGCGACGATAGCATAGATAGAATCAAGGAGTAAAACAACTCACCCTCACAAAACAATCATGGAAATGCAACCTCAGCAATGGCGCGGCCACCGTAGGGTCATTGGCGACATATCTCGCGACGGTGTTCCTGACTATAGCCTCTGCTGCGGGACATGTCTTCCTGTAAAAGTTGAGCTTCAGAGCATCGGCGTCTGCAACGTCAACGAAGAAGGAGCAGAATATTATTTGGAGCAAGAGAGCCAATGCGAAGGAGAAAAACTTCGCATGGGCCATTTTGCTTAGTTGGGCGTGAATGGTTTGAAGTCCACAGAGCTAATTCGCGCTATTTATACACAATCTGTGAGAGAGCGACGAGAAGCTTCCGTTGGGAATAAATCTTTTCAAAATACAGAATTTATTGTTTTTATATTTGATATAATATTTATGGCCCTATCAGAAGGTTGCTTTCCAATACCAGTTGCCGTGTTCTCAAAGGACGAATATGATATCAACTTTCCTTGCTGGTCGAATCTTCGAGTGGAGAGCACACGACAGGTCTCTTAAGATAATAATATATCAAGCGAAGGTGGTTTGGTTTTAGATTAAGATAATGCCTCTATCATGGAAGCATTTGCGTATTCTATAATGGTTAGGTGCATAACATGTATGTGAGAATATTATAATATCTACAACCCAATAGTGATCTCTCCTATGCGGAATGGATTTACGATGAAGGCTTATCCACGTAAATGCTGTTAACACGGGAAAGAAGGATAATTAAGTTCAGAGGATGGATGGATTGGAGGATTTATTTTTATCCATGGCTGTTTAAAAGACTTTATATCTACGTTGGCACAGGCTATATTTAGGATAAGGCTCCAACTATAGATCAATTTTATTTGGCGTCTAAAATAATATTAAACTGGAAATCCTTCAACTCTATCGCAAGTAGTTTCAGTGACGCCGTTTAGAGATTGCCAAAGAGAAAATGTATTACTAAATATGTTGATTAACAATTACCTTTGTACATATCAGAAGCATATTGGCTGTCCAACGATTTGTGAACATTTTGTAAACATCAAGCTGATTCATTTGAATTCGAACGAGCTCAAGATCAAGTTAATTCTCCTTTGGAGTTCCATCTGATTCGATAAACAGTCCAAGTGGATTAGTTGGATGGATCTAATTTGGCATTATCAGATTCTAATAATAAAAAAAGGTGGGTTGCGTAACACTATGGGCAGGCTGTGTATTAGCTGTCCAACGACCGGAGAACTGGAAGTTTTGAAAACACCAATTGTGTCATAGGTTAGAAATATATCTTATTCCCATCATTGCAATCGGATCGTATTCTTTCAGATTATCACGTCTTTAGAAAACTGCAAATAAGTAGAACTCGAGAAATATGATAGAAAACGTCATGGTTGCAAATTCAGACGTGGCCAGAATAACAATTTTCTGACAACTGTCGGATAATATCAAATAGAAAAAAAGAGCTAAAATATTGACTTGTGACTTGTGAGAATTAACAGTACAGCAGTACATGTACGATATCAGATGAGATTTACACGTCATTTTTTATGTTGATATTATATGTTATAATGAGAGAGAGAGAGAGGAAAATGAGGTTTTCTCGACCTATTTTTGGGATAATTTTTATTTTTTTTGAAAAATATTATATATTTTTATCATTATATTCTTCTAATACTTCATTCCAATTTCGTCAGAAACATTGGTTCATATGCCTTTCACCTAAAACATGTAATTTTAATGGTCTTAGATGTAATTGACCTGTTATGAATGGAGGATATAGGAGTCATTGTTTCTAACGAAATTAGATTGACATATTAGAAGAATATATCGATGAAAATACATGACTATATTCTAAAAAAAGCTGAAAAATGGGGCTTGCGCACAGTGACGGAGAGAGGGGGCGGGTGGGGGCTTGGCCCCCCGGCTCTCAACGATAACATGTATATATGTGTATAAATATAGTACATATATAATTTAAATACATTATTTAGTAACTAAATATATATGTTATATCTATTAGCCCCCAGGAATGAAAATGGATCGGATACGGATCGGATATGCTTATTTCCATATCCATAATTCGCTTCATCTCTATCAAATACGAATATGAGTACGGATATGATTAAGATATGCATTAACGAAACCATATCCTTAAAATTACGACACAGATCCGAATTGGATAGTTCTCGAATTCATATACGGATCGAATAAAGAATGGACCTGAATATGGATCGAATAAAGATCAGACTCGAATACGAATCGAATAAAGAGTGAAATCAAAATATGGATTTAATAAACATAGAATCCAAATACGAATCAAATAAAGACGCATACAAATACGAATTGAATTTTTTTATCAAAGTTCACAATGATTTTTAAAAAATGGTAATGAAATATAAATAAGTTGCATCATGACAAAAATGAACATTGAGGTGACCTGCATTCTTGATGGAAAGTAAAAAGAAGGATAAGATTTCGTAACTTTTGTTCGTGCACATCATCAAACAAACATAAATTTATTAATATCATAAATATATTGAGTTATATATATTGTATAATACTGATATAATAACACGAGATTGTGACTTATATTAAATTAACTTATATATAAACCAATATTAAATGTTGTATTCGGACATCCGAATCTGGATTCAGATATTATAGACATTACCATGTCCGTATCCGTATCTGGAAATTTTTTACAATCCATATCCGATCCGTATTCAATTAATATTTGGATACAAATATCTGTATCCGATAAATTTTCAAATACAATAAATGGATATTCGGATATATCCGTATCCATTTTCATCCAACCCCCCATATCTCAACAAAAAAAAACAATAATCAATGATTAAAATTATTCACATGTTGTACATAATTGGATAGTGGTATATCGATATATATCCATTATCATATCTATTAATATGTATTTTTAATTTAGTATATAGGTACAAATAAGGATGTTTATTTTTATTTCATTTACAGATACATATATAATGATGATATTTCTTCCATTTTTTTTGATCTGAAAAACAAATATGGTTTCATATCTTTCTGGTGTACACATATATAGTTATTTGTATCATCGAATCTACATGTGTATATCTTATTAATATATATATAAATCAATTTATGTAGACTTGTATCAAAATATGGCACGCTAATACATGTGGTTTATTGCTTTTCGGAATCATTTTCAAATACATGATAAAAAAATTATGCTAAATATTAGTGCCAATCAATTACAGAATTATTAAAATATTTCCTTATAGATTGTATTCTCTTCCAAACATCCAACCTTATATTTTCGATTAACAACACTCAAATTCGATGGTATTTACAATTTTATCTCAGTGGTCATATGTCCAATTAATATTTACGCAACTTAAATCCCAGTTACAAAAGAACCAGACTTTATTGATATTAAATAGCAAATAACCTCGTATTTGGACAAAATTTAAAAGATATGTATGTGCATATAACAGTAACATGTGATTCAATCTATAATTTTGAATTTTGAAAACAAATTCACAAGCAATAAATAAATTACAACACCTCTGTCGTAATGTGACAGAGGATCTACTCCCTATATAGTAATCACTAATATGACAAGATAAACTAGATAAATAATGTCTAAATAATTTTAGCCCTCCCAAGAGAAAATTCCTGGCTTCGTCCCTGCTTGAGCAGCTCCATTTTTCTCTTATATATACACACACAAATACACTGGATTAAAATCAAAATCATCATCTAAATAAAAATGGCTTTGAGAAAAATAATATTCATATGATGTTTTATCCCAGATATCCTTGTTTGCTGAAGTGGCTAGCTAGAATTTGGGGTGATGGAGAGGACCTTTGATGCACGCTCCTGCGTCAGATTACGGGGCGGATGGGACGCTGCCGATGGGGGGCATGGCAGAGGGATCGCAGAGGAGGAGACCTTCCACCTTCTTGAAGGCCATTCAGTCGCTCGTTGCCAACTTCCATTCTCTGTTCAGGCCGGCGCTCGGAGATGGCCTTCAGTTCGCCTTCTGGAGGGATCACTCACTACAAAAAAACACTATTGGCATGCACAGATTTGCGTCCACTAGGCGAGCACATTGCTCACCCGGCTCTGGGCGAGCACATGAAGAGCACATTTACTCGTCCATGGGTGACGCCGGTTTGAATTCTGAGGAGCAGCTCGATTGCCAATTTGGGCGAGCACATGTGCTCGCCTACATGTGCTCGCCCACTTAAAATTTTATGCGCAGATAACTTTAGCGCCTGGAAAATTTAGGGCGAGCACACAGCGACGGCTGGGAGAGCACTTAAGTGTGCTGGCTCATGTCTGTAAACAGAACGTCGGGTGCCCCTTTCTTTCCTCATTCTCACACGATTCTCCCCCAAATCACCCCTCCGGCGACCGCCAACCCTCCTCTCTGCCACCGACGCCCACCGTTTTCGTGTTTCGAGTAGATATACATCTACCCATCAGTATAATCCTTCCTCCTCTCTCTCGTTTTTTAAGATTTCATTAGAAATTTATCCTTTTTTTATAATTTTTGGTTTCATTTTTTGATTTTCTTGTTGGATATAGTGTATGCAACGTATGTATTTAAATGTTTTTTACATGTTTAGGATAAGAGTGGATCACTATAATCTTATTAATTCGATTGTGGTTGTCTCATTTATATGTAGAATTTTATGCCTTGTAGGTGTTCGATAAAATGACTCAACCAACATTATGTTTAGAATTTGCAAAATATACATGATAAAATGTCCATTACAACATCTATACTAGTTAGTATTGTTAATTTTCTTAAAATGATTAAAATTACGATATAGAAATATCATGCAATGATGTTGTTTATTTGTGCTTAAATAATTAACATTAGGTATAACTTTTTGAATAACATTAGGTATAACTTGTGAATAACATTAGTTAGTCAACTTCATATAGTGTAGATATTAGATATGACAAACATCGTTAATATTAGTTGGACAATTTCATATCGTGTGGATATGAGATATGATATACACCAATATTTCTTTTGTGATAATTTATTATCACATTAAATTCTAGTTAATATGATCAAGTATATCACATTAACTTATAGTTAGGTTGATTATAAGGCTAAAATGCTAGCCACTAATTAGAATATTAAATCGCACAAAATTATTCACGCACAATGCGTCCCTCCACACCAGGTGGTGTGTGACCCTGCACAGCGAGAGGCGTGTGCAACACATTGGAGAATTTAATCACCTCTAACTGTGTTATATTTTTTTATTTTTTCACAGCACTATTGGACTCACTTTGGGATGTTTATCCCAGACCAATGGTCATAGATTAGTATGTTTGCATGTTTAAAATTCCTTTTTTTGCAAGTGCCCATCAAATATAGTAACCCAAGCACTGTATTAGGCACTAAATTAGGATCACACTTATCCCTATTCCCAGCGTTAACCAATCAAATTTTGTAATTGCCCGACTAATATAAATGAATAAATATTTTAAGATTATTTTATAGTTCTATTTGTAGCACGTACAAATGTATGACGTAAAGTGATCTTAAAGTATTACATTTATGTTAGTTTTCCTTAGTTCGGAGATCCCGGACTAAGGAGGTCCGTAAGGATTCAAACTTACTAAAATGTGATCGTTGTCACAAGCTTTTTATTTCTTATGAAAATTCGGTTCATAACCCCTTCCTCTTCGGTATACCAAATCAATCATAGTTTACTATCGAAATAATCACTAATATGATTATTTTGAAAGTTGATTATGATTGATTTATGATGTATACGGAGAGGTGCAGGGTTATGCTACCGAATTTTCGTTAGAAATAAACAAGTTTGTGACAACGATCATCTTTTAGTAAGTTTGAATCCTTATGGACGGGCTCAAGTGATAACATAATTAAGACACTTCTCTTCTCCTCTTTTATCTCAATAATGGGATACGTTTAGGTATTCCTCACATATTTTCAAGGATTTGACATTATAAATTATTTAATTCAGGTTGATCAATATGATAAATAGAGAGTGGATGTATAACCGTGTAGTAGATGGACGTATAGCAGATACCTTTCAAAGTGGTGTTTAGGAATTTATACAATTTGCTTACGCACAAGGTTCCCGTGTCGTAGATTCAGATGGAACTATCTTGAGTCCGTGTAAGAAATATCGTTTTAATGAGGAAGAGATCAAAGGATGAAACTTGGTCATATAAGGATATCAGATTTGATGGAGGCATGGTGAGGATTACGAGGACAGGATGAATGATGCGAAAGAAGCTGACAATAGTAATCCTTTTACAGATATGGTTATGGACGTTGTGAGTCCAGATTTTAATGCTACTTTTTTAGATGATGAGGAACCATATGGAGATTCTGTATAATTTTACGAGTTGTTGAAAAAACGGACGAGCTATTGTGGTTGGGTTGCAAGACATATTCAAAACTTTCTGCGGTTTCGGATCCTCTATCGATGAAGATGGAGTATAATATAACCGATCGTAATTTTGATGTAATGCTTAGGATCATCAAGAAAATGTTACCAGAAGATGCAGAATTACCTGATAATTATTACAAAACAAAAAAGATGATGCAGAAGATGGGTTAGCGGATGTTAAAATAGACTCTTGCATAAATCACCATATTTTATATTACGGTGAACACCAATATTTATAACGGTGTCCTAAATATAATGAGCCAAGATATCAGGTAGCCAGTAAGAGTGGAATAAAAATCTCGAGAAAGATTTTACGTTATTTCCCGTTGACTCCGAGATTGAAACAAATATATTATTGCAAAGAAACAACGAAGTACATGACATGGCAAGCGGAACATAAAGTCGATGAATACATGAAGCATCCATCCGAGCCTGATTGTTGAAAAGTATTGATGTCAGCTTTTCCTACATTTAACGAAGAAAAGAGGAATTGTGTTATAGGTTTATTTACAGATGGGTTTAATTCTCATGGAAGAAGTAAAGATTACTCTTGGTGGCCAGTAATGACAACACCATACAATCTACCCCCATGGTTATGTAATAAGCGACAGTTTACGTTTCTTTCGCTGATGGTACCAGGACCTACGCATCCGGGAAAGTACATCGATGGTTATTTACGTCCTCTTATAGATGAGTTGAAATTATTATGGGTCGATGGAGTTGATACATATGATGCTAATAAAAGTCAAACATTTAACATGGAAGTAGCTCTGCTTTGGACGATAAATGACTTCCCAGCATATGGAATGTTATCTGGATGGAGTACACATGGACGTAAAAGTTGTCCATATTGTATGGAGAGTACTAAATCATTCCAGCTTCAACGCGGTCAGAAATCATGTTTTTTTAATTGTCATAGACGGTTTCTTCCAAATAATCATCCATATTGAAGATAGAAGCAGTCTTTTAAAAAGAATACAATTGATCTTTCAGATCCCCCACCATTTAAGACAGGCGATACGATATTATCAAGCTTGTAAGAATTGGAGAAATCAGCCTTAGAGAATGGAGATAAAACAAAAAATCTTCCTGATTTTAGTGGCAATCATAATTGGATTAAGAAGAGTATATGTTGGGAATTACCATATTGGAGTAAGTTACTGATACGACACAACTTAGATGTTATGCATAAAGAGAAAAATGTATTTGATGTTATGAATGTAACTGATCGATCAAAAGATACAGTAAAGTCTCGTCGTGATTTACAAATCATATGCAATCGGCCAGAGTTGCATATAAAGGAACATGATAATGGAAGGGTTGAACTTCCAAAGCGAAGTATACCTTAGACAGAAATCAAGTTAAGTTTGTCTGCAAATGGACAAGCAAATTGAATTTTCCAGACGGATTATCATCAAAATTTTCCAATTTGATCGATTTAAAGAAGTTTTCATTTAAGGGAATGAAAAATCATGATTGTCATGTTTTTATGGAAAGATTGCTACCGTTAGTGTTCAGAGGATTGTTACCAAAAAACGTTGTCGATGTTCTTTTAGATATTAGCAGATTTTTTCAGATTCTATGTTCATCACACATACACCGCATGGAGATGGATTATCTTCATAAAAATATTCTTGTAATTATGTGTAACTTGGAGAAGATATTTCTGCCATCATTTTTTGATTCGATGGAGCATCTGATGATTCATATTTCATATGAAGCAAAAGTAGGAGTGTAGGTAAAATATCGTTGGATGTATCCATTTGAAAGGTAATTAAAAATATTATAATCTTCTTGCATTCTTTACTATTTGAACAAAATGTTAACCTATTTTCATATAGTTTATGTTCTTTCTTAAAAGAAAGGTCCGAAACAATAGTAAAGTTGAAGGATCAATAAGTTCACAATATATATATAAGGAAGTCGCAACATTCTGCACTAGGTATCTTCCAGAAGATGTGAAGACTATCCACAATAGATTTAGGAGGAATGAGACAATTTACTCTGAGGTAGAATCTTGTATCAGTATCTTTCGTCCATCCACTCAGCTCATAGTTAGGGCAACTGAACATTTCTTATCGAAATAGGGAAAGGGATGCTGCAGAGTTATACGTATTAGACAATTGAGAGGAAATAACACCATATGTTCAGTAAGTATTTGTATTACTTTATGTATATATTCAAATTCAATTTCAAGTAATTCTTATGCTTCTCTTACTAATTTTAGAGAATTTAGAAAGAAAATTATCGAGGAAAATCCTATGTATTCAGATGACGAAGTTCTGAGCGTCTGTAGGAATCAATTTCCAGCTTGGTTTAAAGACCGCTCAAAACAGTTGGACGGTGGTGATTTTTATTCTCATATTTTAAATATTTTGGAGAAGGACCTGTTCATAAGGTCTGATCTTACAACTC
This sequence comes from Ottelia alismoides, assembly GCA_037367405.1. NCBI lineage: Eukaryota > Viridiplantae > Streptophyta > Magnoliopsida > Alismatales > Hydrocharitaceae > Ottelia > Ottelia alismoides. The sequence goes on along the minus strand of JAZKJV010001338.1, from coordinate 432,548 downwards.
TTGCTGCAACAATGGTTATCATTTTCATACCTTAAATTCCGGTAAATATTTAACAACTCGGAATTATGGAGTGATGATTCATGGATCTTGTTATGAGGAAGAACATATGAATTATTACGGAATTTTAAAGGAGATACTAGAAGTGGAATATAGTATACCAGGCTTGAATAAAGTAATTCTCTTCTTGTGTGATTAGTATGAACCAATGGAGGTGTAGTACTCGATAGAATAAATAACAGTGTCGATGTGGTACCAAGAAAATTTATACATAGATTTGAACCATTCATCTTAGCTTATCAAGCGGATCAAGTATGCTATCTCCCACAAGTATCAAAAAAGAGATAGGGCGTTGAAACTGTAACTGTTGTGAAGATAAATGGTAGGTTTTGGACGTAACGGGGCTCATGGATCTCATAGATCCAATCGTCCATCTTCCTCAGACAAACCTTCATCCAGTAGACAAGCCCAGCTCGGATGTTGTTTTAGATTCACATTCCAACGAGATCCGGTGGGTCATAGCCTACTACGAGTCTCTTGGTTATCCTCCGCCACCCTTTTATGTAGGCAGCTATGGAGAGCCATCTACCTCAGCCGTTCCTACTGGATTCCCGATTCCGCTCCCCATACTAGCACGGATATCGATAGGTTCTGATTCTCCTTCTTCTGCACGTCCGAGCACCTCTGCGCCTTTACCTGTTGCATTTGGACAAAACTTCGGCGTCCTACCCTTTGTTGGAAGTTACGACGGATGATAGGTAATATTTTAATAAATTTTGTCATTAAATTTTTTTCCAAATATTTTTAAATTATATCATATTTAAAAATTTTTAACAAATGCAGGGATTTTTTGAATAGCAACAAGGTGACAAAGGAGATAACCAACATAATCAAGACACACTTGACTTCCATGCAATTTAGATGGTGTCGCATCCCTGTTGTAGAACAAGAGAGACTGTTTGACATGTTTCTGATAAGAAAATTTTCTAAGAAGTAATATAGAAATTTTTGATCAAGTTTTTTGGATCTGATATTTTGTTGTAATTTTCAGAGTAAGTTTCGCCTTGGTTCTGGTCTGGGGAAGGAGGCTTATCGTCAAGCCTTTATTCATTTGGCAGAAAGAGAATGAGCTATACATTTTTCAATGCAAGGAGAGACTCGCATGCGAAGACATGATGTGAGGAGATGAATTTTGAGGAGATGAAGAGGTTCCCGCCAACATGGTGTACGGAGGATAGGTTTTGTATTTCTCAAATAATTTATAATAAAACTTTTAAAAGTAATCAGTAATCATAACATAATCCTTGCAGATGGGCAGATTTCTGTGATGCATTCGTTGCGGATGCGGAGTTTGGAAGAAGATCCACGGCGGAAAGGACAAACTGCCAAAAATAAAGGATTAAATTGACAAGTGGCTCTAAAGGTCACAATCATATTAGAGCGGGAGATGGTATTACAATATAAAATTTAGTTTTAAAATCTACTTTAATATAATGCAATGTTGTTATCACATCTTAAAAAATTTTTCAGGCAGCTAGGTTGGAAAGAGAACCATCTTTTCAAGAGTGGTAGTCGAGGTCCTACATGAGTGGAAAAGAAGGAGAGTCACAATGGTCCATTTCTGAAGCAGGAGAATTATTGGTAAGTCTATCAATTTATTTACAAATGAATGATATATTATAACTCATTTTTCTATATTTCACTTTGTATTTTAGGATCGTTATTTGGTACTATCTGTAGAAAAATAGGGTGGTGATCAAACTGGCGAGCAACCACCATTTGATAAAACAATCTGGAAGCATGTATAGATAAATATTATCTTATTGTACTCACTTCTAATATATAATTTCATATTAAACAATGAAAATCTTATAAGGTGTTGGAGGAGAGGGACGTTGTGGCGAACAGGAAGCAGACGCTTGGTGGTCTTCCTCCATACTATGTGTAGGAACATCATCACTCCTATTCTGCATACTCCCAGGCGTCGTACACACAACCACATCCGTCCCAATCATCAATTCCAGTGGAGTCGCAGATGGCGATGATGGTGGAGCAGGTGACGAAGTTCCGAGAAGATTTCATGGCATACATGTAAGTATTCTACTTAGAATGAGTAATAATTTTATATTTCTATATCTACAAAATGCAAGTAACAGGTATATATCTTCCATATATAATATAGGTCGCAAGGGCGTGTATCTCAACCTGAGGAGATTGAATTCGATGACGAAGAGGAGGAGGAGAACGACCCTGAAGAAGAGGCACGCATGTATGCTAGGTTCAAAGAAAAAGGAGAAGGAAAAAAAGAAATCAAAGCAGGGTTTAATGTCTAAATTTTTTAGATCAAAGAAGAAGTAAATGTTGTTGGTATTGATTTTTATTGTTGTTAAACTTTTAGCACATCTTTTAATTTATATGAATTTTGATAATATAATTTGTTGTAATTTTACTTGTCGTTGTTGCTTCAAACATATATTTGTAGTATTTAGATGTTAAATTTGAATGTTTATTCTAAGTTCATGTATATTGCATGACTTTGATTGTCAGTGCTAGTTATCTTAGTTGACGAACTGGTATACAATATATATGCTTAGGCAGCTCTGATAAGCACTTGCAGTGGTTTATTGGCAGGCTATACAGGTTCGACGGGGCGTCAAAACCTCGTCGAACCTGTATATTTTTTTTCCTGAAAATCAGATTGGGCGAGCACATGTGCTCACCAGGTGCTCTGTGATTGATTGCCCTATTTAATAGGGGCGATCATTTCGGCGACAACATTTGTGCACGCCAGCAAGCGGGCGAGCACATAGCGTCCCAATGTGCTCGCCCACCTGCCGGAGCGACTCTCGTAGAAGCGAGCACGCCCTGAATGAGCACATGTGCTCACCCACCAGTCGAGCGTACACATGGCGTGCACATTACGAGCCTTTATGTGCACGTCAGTCCCGGCTTTTTTTGTAATGACTAGACAGACGGGAGAACGCTATCCTTACGCTTCCCTCGCCTTTTTGCTCTAGCGGCGGACTAGGATACTCGGGTTGCTCACTACTGGGTCGACAGGAACTGGTTGTCGGCGTTCCGTTCCAACCTTTTGGACCGGCACCTTGAGGATCTCCCGCGACTGATTGACAGGCTTTGGGTTGCTCCGGAGCCTTCTTTGGGACGGGACCATTGGGTTTGGCGTGGCAGTCCCTTCTCTGTACGGAAGGCTTACTCCATGATCTGCAAACCTCCTCCTCCTCTTTCTGCGGAGATGACGAGGGACTGTGCTTTCTTCTGGGGATTGGATCTTCCGATGAAAGTTGCTTTCTTTTTCCGGCTGTTCAGAAGGAAGAGGTTGATGATGTAGGACCGATGTTCTAGACTGCTTGGGGTGGTCTCTAAAAGGTGTCTGCTGTGCGTGGAGGAGATCGAGACTCAGGACCATCTCTTTTTTATGTGCCCATCTGTGCTTCCGGTTTGGGCGGACCCATGACTTGGGTGGGTTGGAAGGGCGAGTGTGGAGGTTTTCTGTAGGGAGATGGTTGCAACCAAGCATCGGTCGAAGTTGGAGCTTTTGCAGCCTCTTGCGTTGGTCTGGTTCATTTGGCTGGCTAGGAATGGCCTGTTGTTTTCTAGCCATAGATTCTACAAGGAAAATGTTTATATTCGTGCGTTGGGGTTGTTGTGCTCTTAAGTTGTCTAGAGTGCTCCCTTTGTCTCTCTCCTGTTTTTGGTTTTTCCTTCTTCTTAATATATTTAAGGGGTGAATACTTATGAGTGTCTCCCCCTTTTTTTGGCTTCAAAAAATCTTTGTTTTCTTTATATTACTAGCATGTGGTTTTATTGATAGAAAGTTTACAACAGTCCAATCGTGTTATATGGATCTGTATCTTATTAAAAGTACAGCCTTTGCATCCAGATCTAACCAAACTTACACGACACCTTTTTCTCTAAAACAAACTTTCATCACTATCATCGTTGTCAACTATATCAAGTTCTTTTTCGTTTATCTTGGGGACGTACTGGAACCGCTGGGTACGCTTCAAACAAAGTTGAAAATGATGGTGCATAGTAAAGAGACCACTGGGTGCTTGATAGTCTTATGTCTGGTTGCTCGTGCCGTCGTACCTTTTGATTATATGGTATGATATTGTCAGAACCGAACATAAGATAACTTTATTTTGTTTAACATGTCTTCACTAGGTGTTTATGGAATTTTTATAACAGGTCGTCCAGTAACTTGGGGGGTTGTTCGGTCGCCTATGATCCTGGAACCTCTTAGTCAATGGGTTTGTGTCGCATGTGTTGAATGATCTGCTCTACACAGGTGAGGGTCGGTTGGGTGGAAAGTTGATCGAAAGAGGGATTTGATTTGACCAGTTAGCGGTTGGGTTGTAGGCTTATCTTGTATGACAACACTAAAGAGCGAGTGGCTCATCTAGACGAGCAACAACCAAAACACTTAATAAGAATCTTTTGCTGTTTTTCCGCAGAATCCTTGTCTTGTAGTATACATTTATCTGGATGTTAAATCCCAGTGTTGTAGTATATGTTCTGTAAAATTTATAAGAGCGGTTGACTGAACCAAAAAATCATGCCTACTTCAGGAGCATGGGGATCTAGTTGATGAGCACGAGCACAAGTCACATCTGTAAATGTCCAAATGTGTGATTTATTGGTGTTGAAGATATGAACGACACAAGTAAAATATAGCGTGAAACTCGCAAAAGCAAAATTGATACCTATTTGGTAAATTGATTGCATATTTTGTAAAATTCGGGGTGAAATTAAATTGCTATTGAAGTGAATATAAAGGCATTCTTATGTGAGGGGCATGCAAATACATGAGGTATGCATGGCGCAAAGAAGATGTCCTTTCCAGACGCATAAAATAAAATACTAAAATATTTGGCAAATCAATGTATATGTTGCGTTGCGGTTTACAAAAAATATTAATCTATTTGATATGTATGTATCATTGTTTTCATATGCTATTTATACATGATTTATTAAGCTAAAGTATTGATAAGTATATTTGAGGACAAATAAAGTCAGGTTTTGAGTTTTGCGTCGTACAAAATAATTTATATTCTTCAGGATTATTTGAGAGACAATGTAAATTTTAATTTGTAAACTAAGGATGTTACAAAAATTTTATGTATAAATTAATTAAGTCAGTGGTAGCATGTGCATATGTATTTAGATCTTGTTTTATTGTATGTTACGAAACAAAAAAGTAAATGAAACTATTATTAATCAAATTTGACGATAACTCAAAAACAGTGTTGATAACATGGATACAATACAATAATGGGTATTCTTAAACCTATTTTAACTGAAGTTGAACATTAAAACAAGTGATTAATGAGAATTTTGTTTTAGCTGCAATTTACAGCTATTGTGGTTTTATGGATTATAAAAGTACGAATAACTAAACATAGCTTGTTTCTGAAACTATGTAACGATCGATTATTGTAAGCTATCGTGAAAAAATGAAAGTACATGAATAATATCACAAAAATATCTGAATAATATCATCAATGATACTAGTCTTTATGCATAGGTCAAATGTATTCAGCAATGAAAATAAATCATCCGTTGATACCGAAAATCAGCAGTGAGGAACAACATAAGCATACGAAAATTGATCGGCTTTGGAATTATTGAATTCATTCCTAATCAATTATTAATGTGGTACATGAAATCCTAAAATGGAATACCTAAACACAATGTGGCATTCAAGGTATATTACTATGATTTAGTTGCACAATTTATAAAGATATAAATGTAATGCCTGTTAAGGATGTGGTTTTGGGTTAGAGCACGTAAGTTTTTGTAATATCCATTTATCAAAATCAAACATATCAGATTAAGAGCTGTTTGGAAATTAAAAAAAAGGGTAAGGTTTTCATATGTGTATATTTCGTTAATGATTATTTACTCTATCTTTTTAGTTTCTAAGATGACTTGGGGAAACATGTAGCTCAGTCGTATGTAAGAAACATACATGTTCATTATCTCACAACCACTTATTTTTCTCAAGCATCGAAAATCACAGATATACCGAGGCACATTATCTGATGACATTCATTCCAAGATGAAGTCAATGTTGATGAAGGAGAGGAACATACAACTTCCCAACAACATATATACATATTCCTTATTTCCTCAAAGGTATATAAAAAAATATAAGGACCCCATGAAATTTTGTGATTTCAGCATATATCAAGACTAACGTACAGACAATATAGATATCTTTCACAAGATACGTTAATGTAGTCCACTTAAGCACCACTACAATAAACAAAGCCAAACAAATTAACAACGTACCATACCAATAGGACCAAAAAATATGATTAAAAGTAGACCATTAGGAGTAAGAATCGTTGACACATCTGCCCGCAAAGAGTTTCTTAATTATTCTTAAAGTAGTTTGATTAAAAAAAATACAATTAAAATGCTATTAAAAGTTAATCTTGTGTGGAAAAAGACAGAGTATCAACCACACTGAATTGGAATGTCTACATGGCAACCTAAGCAGTCTAACTTGGGATTTCCCATCAACTAACCGGTCAACTGTTCCGTTACAGATCTTGGTACCTGGCATTCACAGTATTACATTGAATAATGATCGTATTAGATAACATGAAATTGAAGGGAAACTTTTTCCCGTTTCGCATATGACATTCAGAATCAATGTAGACAACTACAAGACCAACCAGAAGAGTCACCAATTTTAATTTCAATTATTTCCATATATATATGTATATATATATATATGATATCTTTCAAATGAAATTTGGTCCTTCCATCCATAAGGAAGGCCAACAATCTCAACCATCCGTAAATGATCTTGTGGTTGTTATTAATGGCATGCTAATAATATTTATAAATTAAGCAAAAATCTATTTTGGTCTTTATACATTACCTAAATATAGTATGTATTACCTCAATTATCTCCTACATTAACGTCACCTTAATTGCTTATTTAAAATTAGAAACCCAGTGCTCTGGCAACCACAAGCAATGTGACGTCGTCCACGATGGTTGCATCCTCGGCGACTGCTGCTCCTTCAACCATACCGCTCCACCGACTACCACAGCAAGGCCGATTACTTGAGCCAGTGTTACAACGGCAACAAACGCTACGAGTGTGGCACACAGGTTAATTAATTTCCATAGTAGTTAATCTCTGCGTTGATTTCATAACCACAATTCATCAATTTTCCCTCTTAAATTGGGATCCATGTGCATGTGGGAAATAAGACGAAATGCTCAGCGGGCAAGTGCCGCAACAAGCACGGGTACTAAATGACAAACAATCAGGGGTGCCTTCAAGTGAACGGCTGTGGTGACTGCGGGATATGTGGAGATGCAGTATGGGCAGCAGTGGCCAAGGTGGGGGAACGGCACACGCCCTCCACTGATCGACGACAGGGTGGAGGTTGCGATGCTTCTCGATCGGTAATGAATGGATCTTCAGGAGCAACGGACGGTGGCGATGATGATGTGTGTATCATGGTGGTGACTGCACAAGGAAGTCATGCAACTATTATGTTTTACATATTTCATGTGTATTATACATTTTTGATGTTTATTATTACAATTTTGATTTGTATTATACATATTTGATGTGTGTTTTTACATATCAATTGGATGCAAATGAAAATTATAGTTTTATGTGTATTGTACATTTTGGATGTATATTACATTTTTTAGATGTCTATTATACATTTTAGATGTTTATTATACATATTGAAAACACGTATTATATTTTTATAAAAAAAAGATTGCAGAATTCACATAAATCAAAAATGTAAAAATAGCTAATTATTGCTTATATTAAGTGTATTCTACAAATAACTATACAAATTTTACAAAATGACTCGTGAAATTTGAATGAACTACGGATTATACAAAAAAATATACAATCGTTACAAAGGAATCACAAATTATACAAAAAAATATGTAAGGATACAAACATCGGTCCCATGTTATGTTGCCCAACACAAAACATGACATTTTTAAATATGGTATTACGAAAAAATACCAAAATTAGATCTACCTACATTTAATATTTCAAATAATAAATAATATCCGTAATTAATGTAAAACATAATGACCAAAATACCTTTTTGAGTAAACAAATTGATCATGCCGTTAGATTTGAATCTAATGGCTCTGATTGTTGGCATTCCTTACACATGGAAGGACCAAGTCTCATTTGAAAGGCCCCATATATATATATATATATATATATATATATATATATATATATATATATATATATATATATATATATGGGTAAAATGGAGCTGCCCCCATAGGAGAGCTAACTTGGCTCCCCCCGCCCCATTCGGCCCGATTTTTTTATTTATTTTTTAAATTTTCTTCCGTAGATTTTCATCAATATATCCCTATATTATGTAATTAAAATTTTGTGCGAAACAGAGACTTCTACGACCTCCATCCAAATAGGGTCGTTTTTAACAATCCTGTTACCGTTAAAAAATGATTGTCTGGATGGAGGCCGTAGGAGTCTATGTTTCGCACGAAATTTTAGTGACATAATATAGGGATATAGTGATGAAATTCCACGAAAGAAATTTTCAAAAAAAAATAAAAAAGCGGGCGGAATGGGGTGGGGAGAGTCAAGTTAGCTCCCCGAGGGGGCAGCCCCATTTAACCCTATATATATATATATATATATATATATATATATATATATATATGGGTTAAATGGGGCTGCCCCCTGGGAGTAGCCAACTTGGCTACTCCCGCCCCTATTTTCCCCTCATTTTTATATTTTTCTGGAAAATAAAATTTTGTAAATTCATCATTATATCCGTCTAACATTCTATTAAAATTTCGTCAGAAACAGAGACTCCTACGGCCTCCATCCAAACAGGATCGATTTAAAAAATCTTGCGACCGTTAAAAAAATAACGTCTGGATGGAGGGCCTAGGAGTCTCTATTTCTGATGAATTTTTAAAAGAATGTTAGTGGGATATAGTGATGAATATACAAAATTTTATTTTCCAAAGAAATAAAAAAATGAGGGAAAAAATATGGGTGGGAGTAGCCAAGTTGGCTACTCCCAGGGGGCAGCCCCATTTTACCCACATATATCTATATATATATATAACATGTAACAAAATATGGTGAAGGTGCATACATGTATCA
>JAZKJV010001338.1:0-423285 GCA_037367405.1 Ottelia alismoides | reverse complement strand
TAGGCGAGGGCCTTCTCTCGTTGAGAGCGACGTCCTTGCGACTTTGGAGCATTGCTTGGATTTCTGAGAGTGGGGGACCGGTTGTCCATGTCGTCTGCTACGGTAGTCCCTTCTCTCGACTGATGTGAGTGGAGAAAACAACAAAAGAGGCAACATCTTCTGGAAGTCTGTATAGAGAGCGAGAGTCACCATGGACTTGCGCTCATAGACCGTGGGGGGTGGGGGTGGGGGTGGGACAGGTAATTTTATCACGTAAAATTATAGATTGAGTTGTATGTTGTCGACATCGGGGACCGGACTGTTAACTTAAACTTTAGTCCTCTGTTTGTTATAAATTAAAAATTAGTCTATAAATTGGGAATCCATGTAAACGTCAGTCCCTTTTTTGTAATTTATCCTCCGAAGAATCACATCAGATCCGGTATCCAACCCTATTTGACCCGTGACATACGAGGCTCCGATCCAATGGTCCGTGGATAATCATGGACCAACCCATCTCATAACTCCTTCAATCGGGATGATGTCTATGGGTCTACCCAGATGGTATTCATTATGAATGCAAATGGACGGATACAGATATGGATATAGGTATTATCATATGCATTATTATATATTTTGCAACGTCACTATGATATATATATATATATATATATTATATATATATATATATGTTTAATGTTGTAGGCCTTTGTGGACCGTTAATTATCAGTTGTTTGAACCGAATCGTTGAGGATATGTAATAATGATAATCAATTTAAGAACCATCATTAGTTAATTTGCTTTATTTCGAATGTGTAATATAATCAACTGCTAAATTTCACAAAAATATTTACTAGTACTAAGATGAAAATATAGCAAAGAATATTTTTTTGTTCGTTTTCATATCTTCGACAGTAAGATATATAATAATTGAATATTATTTGTGACTTGATTTTTTAAAATCACATGAACTTTGAAAAAAAACAAATCCTATGCATATGTAGTCTTTATTCGACATGTATTTAAATTCCATGTTTATTGGATCTATATTTCGATTTCACTTTTTATTCGATTCATATTTGGATTAGCTCTTTATCCGATATGTGGTTGGGCCCGCTCTTTATTCGATCCGTATTTGGATTCGATAATATCCGATTTGGATTCGTATCCATATATTTTTAAGGATATGATTTCCTTAATGCATATCCGGATCATGTCCGTATCCGATGCGTATTCGATAGAGATGAATCGAATATGGATATGGAAATAGGCATATCAAATCCGTATCTGATCCATTTTTATCCCTAATCTTAAGCACAACAAAAACAAAAGCAGTTAAGATTTATGTTTGATCCGTCACCATATCTGACATACAAGCAGTCGATAACAATGCATGTTTCGGCAGCGATGTGTTAGGTGGGGTGGGGGCTCCTTTGCCCACTGCTTTGTTTCCCATATTTTATACAGAATTACCGTTGAAGATAAGAATTTTCTAAAAAACACTAATTTAATCATAGTTAGATAAATAGGAACGTAGAATTCGTGATTAAGAGAAATTTTATGTTTGAACATTGGAGAAGTCGAAATAAAAGCCCGTGCCAAAGCGGTATCGATATGAAATTGCCCCGTTCTATATAACTATGTAAGTGTCAAATTGGTATATCAGCGTACCATCTGGCATATTCATTTCATACCTATTTTGACTTCGGACATTTAAATTTTAAAATATAATCGTAAATTTTGTAGTGTTTGACTTTTTTTGTCATTTATATTTTTACCGAAATCCTATTTTGTGAGCTTTAACAAATTTTGTTTGGCTTGCATCTAATTCTTTTGGATCCACGGATACCCACGGTAATCCGATATCCAATGGGTATCCAATCTAATGGATAACCATTTTGATTGGAGCGAGTTGATCCGTTGATCTAATATCATGGATCAGATCGGGTCAACTCTAAATGGAACGGGTTTTTGCCCACGAACACCCCTATGAACACGCTATAGTATGGTGGAAGGCTCGAGGAAGGGGAGGAAGATGGTGGTGTAGAGAATTAGAAAAAATCAAGCGCCTCGTGAGTCTGACAAGGGCGGCCAGGGACAGATGTACAGTTGATCCAGGTCAACAAATGAATGAACTTGGTTGGTCCACGTGGACCAACCAGGAAATTCCATAGTAACCGTACCTTGAATAATTAATATAAAATACTGTACGATTTAATGAATTTTTTAGTAAAATATACAAAATGTTTCTAATTTTATGTAGTATTTTATAATTTTATATACTTGAAATTAGTGACAAATATCATATATGTTGTATTATTAGCGATGGTGCGTATAGCAACACTTATCCATTTCTATTTTCAAAATTTTAACCATTCGTCGCTAAATTTTGGACTTGTTATATATTTAATAACGGATGATATAGTGATGGATAAAAAAAGTATCTATAAATTTATTTTGTTGTAGTTGAATGTCGTATGGTTGAATTTTAGAAGCAAATGATTCACAGTACTGGAAAGGCCCTTCAAAATCAGCAACTACGACAATCTTGCATGTATGTATATTTGTTGTCTGAGTTATCAAATTTAGTTAATATTTACAATTTGCAGCTTAGATTTTGAACTTGAAAAATTCTGGATATAGATTGTTGCAATACTAGAGTCCATCTGAGACATAAATATTGCATCTCATCTCATCGATGAACTTTCTGGCCCACGGTAATTTTGTAAGAAACTAGCGGGCACCCCGTGCTTGCACCGCGGGGATGAGAATTTCTTCTCTCTTTTTTTGGATAGAGAGAACTTGTAACACCCCGACTTCAAATATAGTGTCATATCTAACTCACGAAGTGTGGGTGTGTTTATAATTGATGGAGACTACTACTTGATAACTTGGGCTTAAACATTTTTTGTGGTTGCCAACGAGCTCATCTGAACCCGTACCCAACAAGTTATCAGAGCCAGTTTTCCTCGATAACGGACCTTAGACATAAGCCCGGGACATTACAGAACTTCTAACGCCTTATGTCACAGCGACAATATCATGCTATTCTAGACTCCAAGTACATGACAATTGTATACTTAGCTTGCCATCTTTGTATCAAGATTCATGAAAACAGCTACAGAGACCGTTTCCATAACGCGATTATTTCTCTGAATTAACTAACCTCTTTGAAGTAGGTTAAGGCCTGCCAATTTCCCAAAAGGTTAACTAATTTAGTTAAAAAATAATGAATCAATCTTAATCCATTACACATTATGAATACCAAATCCCAGTAAGGTATTATTTCGCATCAATTTCTCTCTCTTTCAAAGTTCACTGACCAGTAAGTCGAGGTCGAGAGCGTTGAGATGGATCATCTCTATAGGGACCTGGTAGTGCACGTACATCATGAGGACCTTCTTAGTGGATCAACATTCAAAGACGGGAGATTATAGGGCAGTCTTTTTTATCTTAGTTCTGACATTGGAATTGATGGGTAAAATTATGACAGTTCAAAACTATGAACATCAGAGACTAACAGAAGGTTCAAAACCAACTCCTGAAAGCCACCTACTTATGCTGTTAATTCGATGGGTTTAAACAAAAGAATTTGGCTGCAATATCCAACCCATTATTCATAATTTCTATAGAAAAAAGGAAAGCGTAGAAAGGGCATATTAATCCAAGTAATCTTAATCACCTCTCTTGTTACACACTAAAGTGCATGTTCGGTTGGGAGTTACCCTCAAAACCCATATTTCTAACCCACTAATGAAGCTCATTCTCTTTCCATAAAAAAATATATTATACCATCATAGAATCTAAAAATTATAAAATACCCAACTTTTACTCATTGTTCCAAACTTCAATACAATCGCATCACAACTACTGACTTTTTCAAATTTCAATACAATCATATCATAATAACTACCAATCTTTTCTAATTTCAATACAATCATATTATAATAACCTCAATCTTTTCAAATTTCAATACAAGCACATCACACAAACCCTCCCAACTCTAAAACCACCAACCAAACACCAAAACACAAAATGAGTTACCCTCCTCCTACCCTCCTCCTAAGTAACCCACGAACCAAACGCAGCCTAACAACTCTGAATGGAAGCACGGAAAGATGCAAGTTGCCCGAATTTGTTGATGTAGACCATGGCAGCAGCCCCTGCTGGCATCCACGAGTAGACCTGGCCAACGGGCTGGGGGACCGCCCGCCCAGCCCGCTCATGGGCCGGGCTTGGGCTTCAAGATTAAGCATGGGCCGGCTCGGTCCAGCCCGCAAAATATAAAAAATATATAATATATGTCAAATTATACATGTATTAATATGGTATGCTTTAAGTTTTTCATCTGTGACACTAGTTTTAACTAAAAATTCAATAGTTTACATGTCAAGTAACATGTAAACTACGTATATTAGTTATATAAAGTATAGTTAATTGGTATTAATAAAATCATTTATATGTATTAAAATACCATTAAAAAATCAATGAAAAAAGACCAAAATGGGCCATGGGCCGGCCCATGGACGTGCTTTGGACAGAGGTTTTTAAATCTCGGCCCGTTCGGCCCGGCCCATAGGCCGGTCCGGCCCACAATTTAGCCAGGTCTATCCGCGAGCATCCAATTCCAACCCGGTGTCTTGAACATTGCAAATATCTGGTCATGGTCATTCTATGATCCATGACAGATCTCCCTTGCCGAAAACCCATCGAACTCGGAGCAGTTTATATTATGCACTAATATTCGGTTAAAAATTGAAGCATAATAGGGTCGCAATTAAGTCAATAAAAAAGTGATTTGCAAATTTTCTTCACGGTGATTCTGCGATCCATGATAGATACTTCTTGGCAAACAAACCTCCAACTCGGAACAGTCCTATGTTATAAACCATGTATCGATAACAAAATTGAAACATAATACGTTCACAAATACATAAATAAAGAATCAATTTGCAAATATCCCTTCACGGTCTTCTTATGAAGACAAGATATACCTGCCAAATACACCCGAACTAAAAAAAACTCCGGCTTTTGAAGATACCTGCTCTTTTGAATGACTGGTTGGTCGATATCGTTTTCCTTCAAGAGACAAAGCTCAGTGATTGTCCAGGCTTATTATGGAAGTCTCTCGGACTAACTCGTGTGAACAACTTCTCTGTGCTAAATGTTGTGGGCAGTGCATGCGATACTGCTGTGGCTTGGGATGGGGACCTGTTTGACCCTCTATCGGTGAAAAAGGGGCAGATTCGTGTTGATGATTGAGCTTCTCGTGAAGTGTCTTGGCTCTAGGATAGTGATTTCTTGTGTGTATGAGCCAACTGACCACTCACTACTTGGGAACCTATGGGCAGAACTGCTGGAAGTGAGAGAAGCACTCCCTGATGCGGCTTGGATCGTGGCTGGCGATTTTAATGTCACTTTGTTCGCGGTCGACAGACCAGGAATGCGGGGGGGACAGGATCATGGCTTACAAGATTTTGTAGATCTGGTGGGAGATTTGCAGTTGGAGGTTCTGGACGCCGTCGACATTTGATACACTTGGAGAAAGTCTGGGTCCCGTTCGAGATTAGATCATTTTTTAATCTCTCCAGAGATGCTGCAGTTGTTCCCCATGTGTGGAGTTTCTTTTCGCCCGAGAACTAGATCAGATCATTCTCCTCTAGTCTAGGACAGTGGTGAGGAGGACACCCCATGCTCTTTTTTCAGATTTGAGAGGGCATGGCTGCTTGAAGATGGATTATGTGAGCTGGTTGTTCTGGAGGTCAGTGGAAGGAGAGGGGTCGGCTGCCTTGTGCTTATCGCAGAAGTTGGTCAGCCTGGGGAAGAGATTGAGCATGTTCAAGTGTGAGGTAAGAGAAGCCAGGAGGGCGAATAGAACAATGGCGGAGGAAGGAAGTGCGAGGCTGGATAGTTAGAGGACTCTAGAGACCTGATGGATGAAGAGCTGAAAGAGAGAGGGGATCTCATGAAGGCCGTTGCTCTTGAAAATAAGAAGAAGGCGATGGAATGGAAACAGAGATCAAGACAGAAAGGGATCAAGGGAGGTGATGCGAATACAAAGTTCTTTCGCATAGTGGCCAGCGGAAGGAGGAGAATAAATCTAATCCATGCAGTGGTTGTGGGGGGGGGAGTCGAGAGTGGAGGGTGAAAAGGAGATTGGGAGAGCGCTAGTGAATTATTTTCAGGAGCCCTCAAGGAGGGAGGTGCCGAGATTGTGGAGGTGGGCGGGAACGGGGGCTCCAACCCTCCTACCCGAGCAGAGCGAGCGACTGGTTAGACCTTTCACTAAAGAGGAGTTGAAGATTGCTGTCTCCTCGCTAAATTGCGAGGGCGCACCTGAACCGGATGTCTTTCCTATTTTTTCTACAATGAATTCTGGGAGGTGGTGGGTGATGATGTCTTTACTGTTCTGGAGGTATTTAGCAATGGGAATGCAGGTTTCAATAGAATCAATAAGGCTATGCTATTTCTTCTTCAGAAGAAGGAGGCATCCGAACGTGTTGAGGATTACCGTCCCATCGTCCTCTCTAATGCTATATATCTGATTATTGCTAAAGTTCTTGTTGAAAGGCTTTGTGAGGTCCTTCAAGACCTGGTTTCTCCAGTGCAATTTGCTTTCATATCAGGTAGACAAATTGGTGACATCTTGGTTATGGCCTCAGAGATTATCGCAGACTGGCAACGGCGTCAGGTTCATGGGGTATTATGGAAGGTGGACTTCTTTAAGGCTTATGATTGTGTTGATTGGCGTTTCTTATGGTCTGTGTTGGCCAAAAGGGTATTTCCAGATCTGTGGATCTCTTGGATGAAGCGATGTGTCACCACTGCATCTTACTCAGTTCTGGTGAACGGTCGTCCCGAGGGTGGATACTTCCAGCCGCAGAAAGGTGTTCGTCAAGGGTGCCCTCTGGCGTCTCTCCTCTTCGTCTTGGCATGGGATATTTTACCTCGTATGGTGAATTAAGTTGTGGCTCATGGTCTCACGGCGGGCTATTCATTGGGGACATATCTATTCTGGTTCTTCAATATACGGATGATACTATTTTCTTTATCGAAGGTGGGCCTACTGAGGTAAGGAGTATACCGTTAATTTTGGGTATATTTGGTGAACTCTCTGGTCTTAAGATTAATAGAGAAAAATCTAGCATGATCCCTTTTGGTCTTTCTGAGGACGAAAAGCATGCTTGTTTTGAAGAGTTAAGATGCCCTTGTAGTATGCGACCGATTAAATATTTGGGCCTCCCATTGGGTTGTGGTCGTCTACATCTTTCTAACTGGCTACCAGTGGTGGAGAAGCTAGAGAGAAAGCTTGCAGGTTGGAAGGGTTCTTTGCTCTCTCGGGGTAGGGGCTTGATTTTGGTGAAGGCGGTCCTGGCGGCAATCCCAATTTTCTTCTTATCTACTAGGCTTCTTCCGGTAGGGATTCCTAATCGGCTTGAGAAGACCATGCAAAGGGTTTTTTGGGGCAAGAGTGGTGGAGATAGATGTGCCTTGCATCTTCTGGATTGGGAGACGGTTACTTTACCCAAGGAGGATGGGGAACTTGGTGTGCCGAGGCTGGAGCTAGTAAACCGTGCATTACTACTGAAATGGGTTGTGAGAATCTGGAGCGACAAGGAGGACTTATGTAGCAGACTCATACGTTGCATCTACAGGGTCGAGATCCACTCTATTAATGCTATACGTAACATTTGCTTTGAGACATCACTGTGGAAGGGTATTCGTGCAAATGTCCCAGATCTTCCCCAATTCCTCCATTCGAGCTTAGGTGATGGTAACAATTTTTCCTTCAGGACATATGGCTGGATGAACAACAAACCTCTAGCCTCCCGCTTCCCACATTTGTATGCTATAGATGTGGACAAAAGTGCTAGTGCCGCAGATCTTTGGGATAACGACTCTTGGAGACTTAATTTTGCAGGTGCACTCTCTGAACGGTGTATGCAAGAACATCACGACTTGATGGAGTCTCTATCTAGGACTGAGGGCCCCATTAGTGGTAAGGATCATTGGGTTTCGAGAGATGGTGACTTCTCTGTCAAGAAGGCTTACACTGTGCTGATCAAGCGAACATAACCGCTTGAAGAGGACCTTGTTAGGGATTGTAGGATGATTTGGTAGTGGAGACTTCCAGCACGTATCAGAGTTTTCATGTGGCTCCTAAGACATGGTAGATTACTCACCAAGGAGAGATGTGCCTGCATCTTTCATTCTGATGATAACTCATGTGTTCTTTGTAGCTCAACATTGGAATCTGCTAAGCACCTATTCCTGAATTGTGATAAGACGAAGGATTTGTGGCAGAGGTTAGGTATACCTTGGGTTGATCTTTGTAGCATGACGTCCTTCTGGAAATCTCTCTTCAACTCCAGATTTCGTCCAACTGCTGGGAGATTAATGCCAATTGTGAGCCTATGGGCTTTCTCGGTTACTAGAAATGGTGTAATTTTTCGTGTTGAGAAGTTCTATGTTGAAAATGTATCCACCTTGCTCGGACTCTCCTCGAGTCCTGGTTGTTTTAATCATCTTTTTATTAATATACTGGGACGGGCACCAATGCCTGTTTCCCCCTTTTTTGGCTAAAAACAACTAAAAAAACTCCGGATGTGGAGCATATATGCATGAAGATAACTAGAAAGGTGCTCAAACTCGTGGGAAACTTCAGTTAAAAGAAATCTTTTTCCGTCTTCTCAGCTATATAGAGATTGAATAACAACTACAACCAGACAAGCATGGAGAAAACTGTTGGGTTTTAATGTCCAGCCCCCAACTTGGAGCTGCAATATTCTCTATTGAAAACTGTTGTAACGATGCTTTCATGGTTGGAGTGGAAGGGAGAATGTCAGGGATTGCTTGATGGGGACTCTATACATTAACCTGGGGCCGGTGATCTGAGATGAGAACACGCAGCTCTTCACGCTTATCAAGACGGCCATCAAGCTCGGAGGAGAATCAATCGGCGAGGAGGCGGGAGCCGAGGGAACAGGGAGAAGGAGGGCGACGATCTTGGGTTTGCACAAACAAAGAAACAGGGGGAGGGTGGGTAGAGATTAGACCTGACCAACGGATTGGGGGCTCGCCCACCTAGATCGCTCATAGGTCGGACTTTAGTTTGGAGATTTAAGCATGGGCCGGCCCGGCCTGATCTGTAAAAAATAAAAATTATATAAATATATGTCAAATTATACATGTATTAATATGATACGCTTTAAATTTTTCATTTGTGACACTGATTTTAAATATCAATAGTTTACATGTCAAGTAACATGTAAACTACGTATATTAATTATATAAAGGGATATTTACACCCATAACCCTGAGTAATCTCGTAATCACCCCAGAAACCCTACGTAACCACGAATTACATGAGGAACCCCAAATAATGTTTAACCCTTACATTACATAATCCTATGTCAACTTCCATCTGTTTATGCCGTTAACTTTGACATATTCCATCCATTTTAGACAATTTTACCCCTCGAATAAAATCACATTCTCAAAAAATACCCCATCTTCCTTCCTCCTCCAAAATAGCTAATTTCTGTCGATCTCATCTTCCTTCTCCTTCTGTCAGACCCCCTCCCCCTGCCCACCCGCCGCGTCGGCCTCCAGCAAGCCCCCCCAACCCCCGATGCCCCCTGCATCCCGATGAAGCCCCCCCCCCCCCCCCCCCCTATTGTTGCCCCACTACCCCCGCCGCTGTGCTCCCTCTGGCTCCAGCAAGACCTCCACAATAGCAAGCCCCCTCCAGTAAACATCCCTAATTTAAATTTTAAAAACAAAAGTTAATGGCAATTTATTGCCTTGTTGGTGCGAGATAGATGTAACAAGCAAGGAACAATCTCAACCCCAGGTGGGATAGATGACGTGGGTAGCCATGGAGCAGACCCCGGCGGGGCCGCCGCCAGGCGCCTCCCTCGCGATCTTGGCGAACCCATTGTTCCCCATAGTTTGCCGAAGGAGTTCTTCACCAGCCAGTACTTGGTCCCATCAGGTTCGACTCCGTATCCGATCAATACCATCATGTGCCATCCCTTTCCGCAATCACCCTCGAAATTCCAGACAGTATCCCCTGTGAAGTATTCGAATTCGGTCGTGCCGATCTGCATGGCAATGCCGACCGGCATCGTGGCGACTAGTTGCTTCACCAGTGCCTCGTTGTTCTTCGGACCTCCTCGGAAGCCAGTGATCGGAGCATAATGGCCTACCCTCTTTGCATCGCAAGGGTCGGTGCCTCCCCCGCGCCTGCAATCCCGACGACGCCCTCCACCATCGCACCCCCCGCCCGTTGTGCCGCCCTCCAGCAAGCCCCCTCCAGTAAACCCCCACCCAAGCGCACACCACCACGACCCCCTCCCCTGCGCCTGCAATCCCGACGAAGCCCTCTACCATCGCATTCATCCGCACGCATCCAGCTGCCCTCCTGCCACGATAGTTTTCTTTATTTTTTTCTTTTGATTTAATATTAACCATTCAATCGATGTTAGGTTAGATTAACTCGAGGATGTGGTTGAGTTAACGGTTGAAATTGACGGAGGGTTATGGGTGTGAGACGGAGTAAGTATTCAAGGTTCCCTCATGTAATTCGCTGTTACGCAGGGTTTTTGGGTAATTACGAGATTACTCAGGGTTATGGGTGTAAATATCCCTTATATAAAGTATATTTGGTATTAATAAAATCATTTATACATATTAAATACTATTAAAAAATCAATGGAAAATGAACAAAATGGGTCATAGGCCAGTCCATGGGGCTGGCTTTGGACAGAGGTTTTTCAACCTCAATCCGTTCGACCGGCTCGCATCTTGATCAGGTATTAGATTGTTCGAATGGAGATGTTTTGTGAATTTTATATTGAATATTTTTATCCATGTACATGGGGAATCGAGTTAACATTAGCGAGATATTGCAAGCATGTTCGAATAAAGAGACTCGACCAGACCCAAACCGGTAAAGCAGGACAAAAGCTGCAATCCCCCGTGGCCGTGGGCCGTGGGTCGGGTTGAGGCCGGTTTTTTTTTAAAATCAAGGGCTCGTGCCCAATTCAAGACCCGTAGATTCGGACCTGTGTTTGTATTCTTCCGGAGCGACTTGAGCGACTGACTCACCTTTTATCATCCAAAACCTTGATCGAAACATACCTTTAATTAGAAAATTAAACAAATAAATCTTTCCCATATTAGAAGATATACTGGATTTGTCATCTCATATTCTAATTTTGGAATCTATAACAATAAGTTATATTCGCTATTAAATCGATCCTATATTTAACTAATAAAAATTAATTAATTTAAACATTGATGCCAACCGAATATTTAATGTCATCCGAATCGATTAATCGTGGATTTGGTAAATGACGTCTTAATTACTAGTATCTTCGTTATGCCTTTTTAAAGATTAAAATTCATTTCCAGTCACTAAATCTTTTGACGCAAGTCCATAGTAATCTTAAATATTTAATCGACATATTGAATGTTGATTCATTTACTTCATCAAAATCAATAGGTAATACTTATCGTAAGGGACGTGGGTTAGGTCGAGCTAACTGGATTCCTGCGTGTTGGGCTAAGCCCAACCCCCAACCCGAGTTTGAAATTTTGGATAGTTGAGAGTCCGTTTCCGGCTCATAGATAGGTAGGTATACTGAGTTTGGGTCGAGTCTGACCTTTTGTGGCTCGGGTCGGACCAATCCGATCAAACGCTCCACCCTAAGGGTTCGTTTGGTTGCAGGGTTGGGCAGGGTTGGCTTGGTTCAACCCGGGTTACCCCTCCAACCAAACAGTCCAATCCTCCTCACAGTTTACTATTCACAGTGTTACCCCTGCCCAGCCCAACCCTGCAACCAAACGAACCCTAAAGAAGCCAATCGGAACATCAGGGTGTAGTGGAACAATAAAATACCAAGCATTAGAAAAGAAAGAATGGATAAAAATTTTAAATAAAGATGCAAATGGATATGTAATTTGTCAATATCGGATTTATTACCGTCTTCATTTATTTATATTTTGACATTTGTCTCTAATTTCAAAATAGACATGGATTCAGATACAAATATCAACGCATATAAGTTCATCTAATACATGTAAATTTAAGATAAGTTCTGTCTCTACTGGTATCTATATTTCGTTCAGCATATTTTTTAAATACATATTTGTGTTTTCAATAAATGGTAATAATTATTTTTTTTTCAAAGTACAAGAGTAATCTAGCAATTATGTACAAACCCATACAATCATTTGCATCATCTTGAATCTACGAAACTTATACATGGGTACTCAACGGATACCCACTTTTCCAAATGGGTTTCGAAACGAGTCACGGGTTATGAAATAACGAGTACCTGATCCGGTATTTTCCAATGCATAGCCGTAAGTTTTAGGGTCAAAATATACGAGTCAAGCTGGGTACCCAACGAAATGAGTTTTTGAACACCCCTAAGGGTGGGGTGATATCAAAGGGCAAAATCAGAATTCATCGGTACCGGAATGGGTGGGGTAAAACTGGAATGTAATGGACAAACAATAATTGTAGGGAAGACCCCTGCTTAATAGGTAATAAAATAAAGGGTTTTTATCACTTGTGCCCCTCTGAGATATCGCAATATCAGTTATGCCCTTATCTTTTTGATAATATCAGTTGTGTCCCTCATTTCTTTCTCCGTTATCAGTTGTGCCCTTCCGTCAGATTGACCGTCAAAAAATTAAAATAATCATGGTTTATTCAAACCATGGTGTGGTTAAGAAGGTTATTATGGTCAAAACAAAATCAGGGGCGGAGGAGGAGCTCGAGGGAGGAGCTCGGGGCGGACCGCGGCGGAGGGAGGCGGAGGCCCATGCGAGTAGGGTCTGGGCAGCGCTGGGCAGGGGCGGTGCGATGCGAGGTACCTGGCTCTGTACGAGTATCTAGATGCCGTCGGTAACAACATGCATCTCCTCATCAACGGGAAGAGGTTCACGGATCCCGCAACGGAGACGCCCAAGAGCGGGAGCATGGAGCTGTGGAACGTGATCAAGCCCAAAAGCGGGAACGCCCAAGCATGAAGCGGGGAGGGGGTAGCCCAGGGGAGTAGGGGTTGGGCGTCCCGGGGCAGGGGCGGAGGCGGCGCGGTGCGGGGTTTGGCGGCGCGGGGAAGGGGAGGGGGCGACCTAGGGGAGCAGGGGCTGGGCAGCGCAGGAGCGGCGCGGGGAAGGGGATGGGGGGGACCCATGGGAGCAGGGGGTTGGGCGGCGCAGAGCAGGAGTGGGGGCGACGCAGTGCGGGGCTGGGAAGCGTGGAGGAGGGGGCGGCTTAGGGGAGCAGGGGCTGGGCGGCGCGGGGTAGGGGCGGGGGCGGTGCGGTGCGGGGCTGGGCGGTGCGGGGGAGGGGAGGGGCGACCCAGGGGAGCAGGGGCTGGGCGGCACGAGGCAAGGGCGGAGGCGGCGTGGTGCGGGGATGGGCGGCGCGGGGGAGGGGGCGGCACAGGGGAGCATGGGTTGGGCGGCGCATGGCAGGGGCGGGGGCGGTGCGGGGTTGGGCAATGCGGGGGAGGGGAGGGGGCGGCCCAGGGAGCAGGGGTTGGGCGGCACGAGGTATGGGCAGGGGCAGCGGGCTGGGAGGAGGTGTGGGGCTGGGGAGGAGGTGCGGGAAGCTCGGGGCGGAGCTGGGAGGAGGTGCGGGCTGGGAAGGAGTTCCGTGCGGAGAGGGAGGAGGAGGAGGTTGGAGGAGGAGGAAGAGGATGGGGGAAGAAGAGGAAGAAGATGATGATGAGGAAGAGGATGTAAAATGACCATTGAACCCTTTTTAAATTAATTCATTATGTCCTCAATGTTAACGTTCGTTTGCACTGTGGATGGACGGTCACTAACCCGAGGGGTACAAGTGATAGATTAGCAAGAAGTGAGGGGCACAATTGATATTACCAAAAAGATATGGGCTTAATTGAAATTGCGATATCTCGGAGGGGCATAAGTGATAAAAACCCTGAAATAAATAGATTGGATTGTCCAATAGCTCATTCAGATATTTTCAAGCACTTGAATAAAGACCTAAGAGCCAGCCGCGCTTTGTGTTGTATTAGTCTATTATTACAAATGATGATAACTATACATCAGGGACGAAGCCAGAAATATCCAATCGGAGGGGCTGATATATTGTTTATCTAATTCTTATGACCATCAATTATCATTTTTAAGGGCAATGTTTGTTAGATTTTAAAGATAGTATAACGTGTAATAAATGGTGGTAAAATTTGTACAAAGATTTTTTAAGGGATTTTACACAAAAACACTTAAAAAAGTGAGATTTTACACCATTGTCCTTGAAATTTTGTATTAAAAATAGAATCTCTGTAACCTTAATCATTTTATTTGCATGCTCTTGGAATAATGTGTTGTTAAATAACACCATCATATCTAACTTTTTTAAAAATAAAATTGTATTTTTCTATACCTATATCTTTCTTAACCATTTATTCTAACCTACATTCAATAATCTTTTCCCCGTGCCCCATCTCTGTCTTTAGCTTGACGGCAGAGATTCATGCAATTATTGCAAGTTCGTCTTTAAATGCTTTCTTTACTCCTCCACATTAATGTGTTTTTTCTTTGAAATGAAAAGTTTTAATGTGATCTCATTGCACCGTTATTATATGTATTGAATTAATTGAATGGCAATTATATGCTTACTAAAATACAATTATAAATAATTTTATGAACAATTCATCTTTAAGGTTATATTATAGAAAAATATTCAAAATCCAAAATATAAGGGGAAGTACTATGAAATACTTTATGTATGAGTGCGAACAAAAATAATACATTCGTATATTGTCATATACCATATTCGTATCTATTTTACAATGATTTCAATATATATATATATATATATATATATATATATATGGGGCAGTCCCCTTTGGGGAGCTAACTTGGCTCTCCATGCATCCATTTTCCCGTTTTTTTAAATTGCTTCCGTGGAATTTCATCATTATATCTTTATATTATTTTATTCAAATATCGTGTGAAACAAAGACTCCAACAACCTACATCCAGACAATTATTTTTTAACGGTAACAAAATGCTAAAATTGATTCCATCTGAATGGAGGCCATATGAATCTTTGTTTCGCACGAAATTTGAATGACATAATATAGGGATATATTGATGAAAATCAACGGAAGCAAATTTCAAAAAAAAATAAAAAGGAAAAAATAGAGCAGGGGGAGCCAAGTTAGCTCCCACTTGGGGCATCCCCAATTTATCTCTATATATATAGGGTAAAATGTGTATGCCCCCTAGGGGGAGCTAACTTAGCTCGCCCCGTCCTTTTTTCACAAATTTTTTTTATTTTTTTTGAAATCTAAAACCGTGTAAATTCATTATTAAATCCCTATATTATGTCATTCAAATTTCATGCGAAACAGAGACTCTTACGACCTCCATCCGAATGGGGTCGATTTAAAAAATCATGTTACCGTTAAAAAAATGACTGTCTGGATGGAGGCCGTAGGAGTCTCTGTTTCACACGAAATTTTTATGACATGATATAGGGATATAGTGATGAATATTCACGGAAAAAAATTTCAAAAAAAATAAAAAAATTGAAGAAAATAGTGCGGGGGAGCTAAGTTAGCTCCCCCTAGGGGGCAGCCCCATTTTCCTCATATATATATATATATATATATATATAGAGAGAGAGAGAGAGAGAGGGGGGGGGGTAAAGGAGGCTGCTCCCACCCCTAATTTCCCCCAAAAAATTTTATTTTTTGGAAAATAAAAATTTGTATATTCATCATTGTATCCCTCTAACATTCTATTAAAATCTCATCAGAAACAGAGACTCCTACGGCCTCCATCCAAACATGGTCGATTTAAAAAATCATGCGACCGCTAAAAAAATAACGTATGGATGGAAGGCTAAGAGTCTCTGTTTCTGAAAAAATTTTAATAGAATATTAGAGGGATATAATGATGAATATATACATTTTTATTTTCTAAAAAAATAAAAAAATGAGGGAAAAAAGGGGTGGGAGTAGCCCCGTTGGTTATTTAATTAGTAATTTATTAATTATGTTATTTCTTTATTAATTAATTACTAGTTATTATTTAATTAGTCATTAAGTTGTTTAATTCTTTCAATAATTATATATTACTAATTATTCAATTATTAATTGCTTTATTTAATTACGTAATTAACCCTCTAATTATTAATTAAATTAATATAATTATAATTATTTAATTTAGTTAATTCATTAATTTATTTTCTTTATTTCTCTCTCATCTCTTCTCCTCTTTCGGTCTTTCCCTCATCCTACGTCTTTGTTCTTCCTCTGCCTTTAGCATCTGCCCACGCCGTCGCACCTCCGTCTCCTTCCTCCAACACCTCTACCAGCTGGCCGTTAGGCCGATACTCCAATTTACCTTCGGTGGTGTGGTTACCAACTTCCCTCACCCTATATATACCCATACCCCCTCCATCGACGGGTATCCGTCGTTTTTTTTCCTCCACCTTCGAGTTCTGGAGAGAGCGAGAGTGAGCTGGTGACAGGAGCTCCGCCCCGCATCCTAGAGAGAGAGAGAGAGAGAGTTTCGGCGAGATCGTCGTCGGTGAGCTATCCTGCCATTGCGAGAAGCCTCCCTGTCGCCGAGGTCGAGGCAACCATCCATGGAGCTCCTCGGATCTTCATACCCCAGACGCTCATCTGCTCTACGCATTTCATTCCAAGCAAGTCCTCTATCTCTTCGATCTCTTCCTCCTTTCTCGGATTTCTCTCCCTCCTCCTCTGTTCCTCTTTTCAACCTACATTCTCTTCTCAGATACTCCATTCTACTCATCTTCCTTCCCTTCTGTTCGATCCATTTGAATCACACGCATCATTCGATCACCTCTGGTTACCAATGGTGTCCAGAGTTCTGGATCTCGATCGTCCACAATCGGTAGCTTTCCCATTCATCATCTCTCTGTTGTTTGAGCCTAGGAAATTCGCCTAGATCTTTTTGTTCGTTTGCAGGTCATCACTAATCTGGAAGCGAAGTACATGGAGCGCGAGCAGCTCATGCATTAGAATCCCCTAGAGTCGTTTCAGATAGAGAGCAGTTTAACATTGAGCATACAGAAGCGCCACCATTGAGAACAGTCACGATATATAAATGTTGATCATAAGATTAACCAGCAATCAGAGATCGAAAGCGTTGAAGGATGATTCTCCTAGATACATGCATTGCATTGAAGATCTGTTTTCATCTGAGATCGAGCGATTCTATAGCAATCTCCGAGAAATAGAAGCATTGCTTGAAGGATAATTGAAGTGGGGAAGAACAAGCTCTTGGATTCTAGAACATACAGCGACTGTTTAACCTTCAACTGAAGACGAAATGAAGCCGCACTTGCAGTTTTTTGAGAAGCACCGCAGGATCGAAGATCACCGTTGCATGGAAGCCCGAATGATCTCTGCTCGAAGCAGTTGGGAAAGAAACCTGAAGAGCGTCATCGACATCTACCATCTCCTACCGGAGTCGTGCAGCCAAGCATCACCTTCAGTGCTTCACGACCAGAAGAGCCGCAGCATCCTCGAACCACCGCCCACGTTCAATAAATTAAGGAAGAACGAAGTCGTTTCTCCAGATCTCACGGGAGCCAACATATCGACTCTAATCCGACACTCCAGAGTTCGCCACGCGTCGGCATTAGAGCCACTGCGTCGCCCCACTGTTGAAGCGTATATAGATATTTTGGCAAATTTCATAATACCCTCAACATATTTGTTAAATCACAAATAGGTCCAGCATGTGGAGCCAGCACGTGCCCAAGCACATGATTATCTAGCTTTTTTGCGCATAAATCCTCGGAGTTTTAAACATTTGCACACAGGTCCTACCGAGTCTGTGAAGCACGAAGCACGTGGAAACTTGAAAAATTACGCATGAGCTCCTTGCAGATTCTACTTCTTGCGTATATACCCAACAACTTATAGAAAATTGTACATATACCCCTTAAAACAGTATATTAAATATTATACATTCCTATACATATTAAATAAAATACTAAATATCAAAATATAATAAAATACTTATAAATATAGTATTTTACTTTAGAGAGCCGGGAGGCTGCTGCGTGTAGCAGCCAAGCTGGCTGCTACACGTAGCATTCTCCCCCAAATTTTTTTATTTTTTTGCGAAATTTCGCTATGTATATTCATCTATATATCCCTCCTACATGTCTTTCAAATTTCACGAGAAACAAAGACTCCTAAGCCGTCCATCTAGAAGGGTTAGATTACAACAAATTTCAAACCGTTAAAAATTACCCGGTCTAGATGGAGGGCTTAGGAGCCTTTGTTTCTCGCGAAATTTGAATGACATGTAGGAGGGATATATAGATGAATATACATGGTGACATTTCGCAAAAAAAATAAAAAAATTTGGGGGAGAATGCTACATGTAGCAGCCAGCTTGGCTGCTACACGCAGCAGCCTCCCTTTTCTCTTTACTTTATATACAATATAAAAGTCAGCTTTGAAAAATAAAAATATTTTCTATTTTTAATAAATCTTTTAAAATACAAAAACTATAGCAAACTTTAACATTCAAAAAAATATAAAAACACTCTAAAAAATCTATAAAAATTACAATAGTTTTCAATACGTCATTATAAGTCTAAAGCAAAATAAAAATTAAATACTAAAAAATTAAAAATACATAAAACTTTGAAAAATCATAACTAATTCAATAAAATCATAAAAATATGTACAACATATCGTTTTGAAGGTATTTTCACCTATGTTCCATTAAAAATAAAATTAAATATTTGTATTATTTCCTATAATAAAAATAAAAAAAATCTATTTTCAATAATAACATTGTTTTCAACCTTAAAAATAATTCAAAAACTCATAAAAATCCTAAAAGTCTCTTAAAAATCCAAAGAGGAAAACAACTTTAAAACATAAAATAATAAAATAAAATCAAGTAAATATTACAAAATATTTCTCTAAAATTTAAAAAATAACATACTTTAAATAATATAAAATTCATAAAAATTAAATAAAAATTCAGTAAAATCTTTAAAAATAAATAAAAATCAAAAAATCTTATAAACCTTAGTTTCTATAGTTTTACCCTATTTTTGAAACAGCTTTCCTCCCATATTCGACACTCCCTTACTTTCATAATACATCAAAGTTTAAAAGTATAAATAATAAAAATGATTTTTTTATGAATTTCAACCGATCATTACAACGTCAGTTGCCTATTTTTAGAAGACTCAATAGGTTGATTTTTCACACCTCGCGTGCAATCTCATGTGAGGTGGGCCTTTTTTTGCAGACAAACCTGCATGGGGTTTTGTTATTTGTATTTAGTCTAGATTCTTCAAACTGTAGTTATAATATTTTGAGATATTTGCATATTAGCCCTTGAGTTTAATTTTATTAGCATTTATGCCCCTGCTAATTCATTAATTTTTGTGTTATGTTCCAAAAAATCTCAAAAAATAGGATTAAGCTTCTACTTGCACACATATTCATGCTATATTTTTAGCCCTTTGCAATTTAGGACCTTTTTCTTATTTTATAAAAATCAAAAGGGCACAAAAGTCCCTATTTGACTTATAAAATATCAAAAAAATATAAAAATCTTCTAAAATACCAAAAAATATATATTTCTTTATCGATTAAAAATTAAAATCTCTAAAATCAATAAAAAAAGATATAAATTCCCAAAAATCCCAAAAATATCCTATTCTATTTTATATTTTAATGTATATTATTATTTACATATTAAAATTAATTTGGAAAAGTTTGGACATTATTTCCTATTTTTAATTTCCAAATTAATTCAACCAATTTATTTAATCCTTGATTTGGGTTATTTTTGACAATAGAAATATATATAATTAGAAAAATTATCTAAAAAACCAAAAATAGTAAAAAATATTTAAAATAAAAAAAATTTATTTTTGTATTTTATATTTTTGTATTAGTATATATTACCCGATATTATATATAGATAGCCTTATATATCTTATATACCTTTTTAGAAAAGGAAAAATTAGAAAATTAGAAAATATAAAAAGAAAATAAAATTTATAAAATTAAGTACTATTAAAAATATAAAAATTAAAATTAATAAAAAAATATAAAATCAAAAACCCATAAAAAGACAAATAGACAAGAAGAACACACATTTTGGTATTCATTTCCCCGATCTACCGTTTGCTCCATATGTTCGACACTCTGCATACTTACTCCTATGCGCATCCATTGTAGAGTTATAATAAATTTTAACTTCACATATTTTGATTTTTATTGCTTTATGCATATTGTGGGTTAATTGTTGAATTAGTTGAGTTTTGTGAGAGGTCATTACATCGACTGCGGTCTCGCCTTGTGAGACCGTACGACCCTCGTTGGAATCCCAGCTATTTCACAAAGTAGCTCCAGGTGCTCCACCTTTCTTCAAGCTTCAGAACCCCATTGATGGATCCTGAACCATTTTGAGGATACCAATCGATGTGGACCACCTTCAACGACCTTCTAGACCATTTGGAAGCCTCC
The DNA here is from genome assembly GCA_037367405.1 of Ottelia alismoides. Taxonomy (NCBI): domain Eukaryota; kingdom Viridiplantae; phylum Streptophyta; class Magnoliopsida; order Alismatales; family Hydrocharitaceae; genus Ottelia; species Ottelia alismoides. The sequence goes on along the minus strand of JAZKJV010001338.1, from coordinate 402,775 downwards.
CAGGTGGTCGAATTTGTTTTGGGGTAGAGATCCAAGCTCGCCTAAGGAGAGTTCTTCCATTGCTCTTCTAGCCAGCTCCTCCGTTTTCCGATTAGGAAGTTTCTTCGCGAGCAGCAACATCCATCCAATCAAGCTTCACACCACTATACGATCTCCATTTAGGATCTGATCTCGAGCATCGATCAGCAAATCATCATCAGCCTTCTAGCGAGAGACATATGGTTAAGTGGAACGCATTCGATCGTCCGTTCTCATACTAATGGAGGGTAATTTTGCATATTTACCCTTAGTTTTGCGTATTTTATTTTTAGTTCATAAAGTTGTGTTTGTAGTGTAAATAATTTTTTAATATTTACAGTAGACCCCCTAATCTATCTTTATTTACACTTTGGTCCTTTACCATGTCACCTCACATGTCCATACATGTGACGTGGTGGGCTTTTTGCAAGGACATCCTGTGCTTTTGTGTTATTATTTAATCTTTGAATTTTGGAATCCAGTTCAAAACATTTTGGAATATTTACATGCATGACATGTTGTGTTTTATAATTGCATTTATACCCCTGCTAATATTGCATAATTTGAATATTTGTAAAAAATTATGTAGAGGTCCTTGTACTTTTGATATTTATTTTATATTGTATTTTTGTTAAATTTTAATTGCACTTCGGTCCCTATTAGTGTTGTGCTTTTATATTCTTTACTTCTTGTATTAAAAATAACATTTTACATTTAAAAATTATAGGCATTTTATTTTAAGTGGTTGCTATAATATCAAATCATATATATTTTTCATTAGTCCAATTAAAATATTTTTCTTATTTTTTAAATCTAAAAGCATTGCATTTATTTTTTGTTTTCATTAAAAAATACAAAAAATAGGAAAATATTTTTAAAATATCTTAAAAAAATTAATGGTTAGTTATCATTTTTTTCACCTACAGATCAAAAATCACTAAAAATTCAAAAGAAAAACAAAAAATTGTAAACCCTCTCAAACCCTAAAATTTTTTTTTACTGAAAAACAAAAAATAGCATTTTCCATTTATATGCCTTAGTTATTATATATATTATATATAAATTAATTTTAGAGCTAGTTAACTATTTTTGAAATCTAAAATAATCCGGCGATATATTTTTGCTCATTGTATTCCTATTTTAATTCAATTAAAATACAAAATTAGCAAAAATTTAAATAAAATCCCAAAAATAAAGTAAAATATAAAAAATATTATATTTTATGTATTTTAGTATTATAGCTATATATATATCTCATAGTCTATATTGTATATTTATGCATATATTTACTTACATTATAATTATCAAAATAATAAAAATATTATTAAAATATGTAGAAACATAAAAAAGATTGTACCTTAGGTATTTTATGGATTTTTATATTATATATTATCCTATTTATATATTATAGTATTTTTATTATCTACATACATTCTTTACATATATATATTTCATAAATTAATAAGAAAATAAGAAAAAATAAAAAATAAAGAAATATTACTAAATTAAAATAAAAAATATGATTTAAAAATTCAAAAAATATTAAAAACCCACTAAAAATTCAAAAATCACTATAAAACACAAACATTTATTGCATTTTTAAGTTATTTTTTGTGGTCTATCCCCCTTGCTACCTGATTTCGATCTTTACACATACTTACATCTATACACACTATTTTATAGAGTTATGATAAATTTTAACTTCGCATTTTATTTTGTATTACTTTATCTATATTGTGGGTGAATTTGTGTTTAAAGAGAGGTTCTCATTCGGTCTCCTCAAAGATTGTGTTCCCGCTTTGTGTGGAATACAAGACTGGTGAAAATCGCTCTTCAACTACTGAGATTTTTCTTCTTGGAGAGAGGTTTGGGGACAGAGATCCTAGGTAATGTCGTAGGAGAACAAGACCCTGTGTTGGGAGAAGTGGGGTGAGGGTGAAGGTGGAGAGGGATGGGGGTGGGACATGGGGAAATGGAGGAAGGGGGCAGTGGCGAGGTGCGATGACGGTAGTGTTTCAAACTCGACTTGGTCATACTCCGAAAGGGCGGCACATGTGTGATTGAGGTTGGCGATGTAAGAGGAGGGTAGATGCGAAGGAGTTGCGAGCAGAGACGACCCACTGCTTGAAGCGTTTACGACTCTTTGTAGTGGGCACAAACAACTCCTAGAGGCTTGAGGCAGAGAAGGAGGGAGATAGTAGGAGGTGGTGATGGGTTTATGGTAGAGGAGGAGGAAGAGGAAGATGAAGAAGAAAGATGGTATGCATTACAAAATTAATTATATAGCCCATGTATTTCTCTCTAATTACCATTATGTACAAAAGTTAACATCCATTTCGGACACAGATGGATGACAACTAACCCGAGGCACAAGTAATAATGGAGTAAGAAGTCAGGGACATGACCGATATTAAAAAAAAGAGGGACATAATTGATATTGTAATATCTAAGAGGGGCACAAAGTGATAAGTATATATGTCCTAATAAAAGTCATTTATTCCATCTAGTGAAAAAAATTGAGTTGACTTTTGCTTTCCCCTTGTCGTTGTTTTCTCTTCTCTTCCGTTGTCTCTTTTCTCACTTTCATCTCAAATGTGGACAATTACCCTTCCTCTAGGATGTCTCCCTTGTTGTATTACCAACGATAAGATAAAATAAGCTCAAGAAAACTTTCAAATTTTTTTGCAAGGTGCGAATCTCAATAGCTCTCAAATTGCATGGTAGTAATAAATATGTAGCAATAAGCTAAATCTATGCCAAGTTTCAATGTCAAATATTACTCCTAAGATTTTCTATAAATTAATTAGCCAAAAATTGCAATGTCCATCGAAATACTTCTGATATATCAAATGCTCAATGGGAATTCTTAAACTGAAAATAAGTAGCAGCAGGAAGTAAGGAGCTTACGTGAAAATTGAAGTTAAAAAATCATGCAGGTATTCAGAAATCTTAATAATCAAAAGAAAGGCAATCAGTGTAAAAGTTTAAATTTAAAATTTATACGGAGTAACAGAAAAGGGTCCAAAGCGTATTTTGCCAAAAAAACGGCTAGGCACGCCTCGCAGGAACGTGACTTGCACGTGATTGGCTTGAGGTGGCTCATGTGAGCTTATCTTTGAGTGTGGATGGCTCAGATCAACCCAAAGTGGGTCTATCTGTTCGTCGAGGCTTCTCCAAGTTGGAGGACTGAGATTATCTCAAGAAGGGTCAATCAACGGCCATGTGTATCTCACGCTCCGCTCCAAGTTGGAGGACTGAGGTCGACGATGGCTCCCTTCTCTACGCTATCTTGCAAGGTGCAATCTTGGACTCCATTCATGTTAAATTGGTCTGCAGGTAAAGCAAAGGTGGGGGTAAATGAAGACATGGATGGGGACAAAGGTTTATATATTTTTGTGCTGCAGATCGGACAAAGTATTGGATCATTTAAATACAATAATTTCAAACAATCATAGGGTTAGATAGGTAAGATAGTACTTTTAATCACAATGTAATAGATAAGCAATCTAACTACAAAATGACACCGAGATTTAACATGAAAATTCTCTCAGGTAAAAATCATGACCAAAGTCTTCAGCTCGGGTTTTAAACCCGACTCAAACATGTCTTTCCACTATCTTGGTTATAGGATTGTTAGCACATTCTCAAGTTTGATATTCGATCAGATGTGATTTGCTAAAAGTGTGATTTAGATTGGATTCGAAAATAAACGAACTGAATCTAAACATATGTTTATGCTCATTAATATAAGCGACATAAACCTGAAAATAGAATGTTCACTCAAGTTTGGTTTGTTAAAAGTTCTATACACATACATATGCACACAAATATACAAATCCTATCTTTTTCCTATTATTCCAAGATAAGAGAACTATATCTCAAGAAAAACTATATCATGATAAATGGTCATATCATGGTTATATCATCAAATATGTCTTTGTTTCCATACTTGTCCCTTATCCTTCGAAAAATATGAAAAAACACAAGTGATGATCTACATTTATCCCTTATCCCAACTTATTGCTTACCTTATTAGAACATATTGTGATATAAACATATATTACAATTATCAATATATACACATACACAGAAACATACGAGGATAGGGAGCTTACAACCCATTCACATGCAACTTCCATGTCCATCATCTCTTGATAATTCATTTCTCTCAAGAATTCAACATGCACATTTTCTCATCGCACCGGCACTCACTTATCCCGAGACAGATTAATGGTTAATGGAGGTATTGAACATACGAATTCCTACAGGCTCAATCACAACTTGTTGGCTTGGAGCTCACTTGAACTCATTGACAATCACCCAAAATACTTAAGCCTAAGTTGTCAAGTAATAATCTCACTCTTATAACACACTCATAGTTCATGAGTTTTCGATGTAGGACTATGTCAAGGTTGTCCCCATTGTGACATGTCTCGTCACATATTCCCAATGATAATGATGTTTGCAGACTCCCGACTTAGGTCCATTCAAGTAGCTCTTTCCATTATTAGAGGGAACCCACTCTAATACCAATTGTAATGCCTCAAACTTAAGTTCCTAATCCATTATATAGGAAAAGTGAACTTGATAACTTGCTGAGTTCGGATATGGTTGAACTCGTTGAAAACCCCCCACAATACATAAGCTCAAGTTGTCAAGTAGTAATCTGTCACGATTATAACCCACTCTCACGTCTTGTGAGTTTATAATGCGGGACTATGTTGGGGTGTTACCCTTATATGTATCGGTCATCATTTCATTTCATTTCTCTCCTTCTTGTTAAAAAACTTTGAAGTTCGATATTTTGCTTAGTTGTGTTCAACCAAATTAAATTTCAATTTAAATTCAGTTCAAAAATATATAAATCAAACATAAACACATATTTAGGATCGATTATAACCACAAATCAAACTTGAATATGGTATATTTTTGTTAATGTTCAGTCTATTTACACTCCTACATTAGACTCTTATGTAGGAAACTAAAATTCAAATATAGATACAACAATAGAGAAGCTTGTAATATCAATGACAAATAAACATGCAATAAAAATTGTGATGTAAATAAAGAACAATCTCACAAAGCTAGGATATTGTTCGTATGATGAAGGGACAACAGAGCTTTTGGCATGCAAAACAAGGTAAAATATAACTCCAAATATTTCTCTTAAAGAACGGAGTGAAGATTAGAGAGAATGTATGTTGTGTTTCTTGGAATGAGGTCTTAGGGTATGTAGAGCCATGAGATATAACTAAGGTGAAGGAGTACCATATTTAAATGACAACTTTTGTTATGAAGTATTTAATAAGCGAAAAAGGAAACTATCAAGGATATGAATGTTCGATTCACTTCAATCGTGAAACAATTGAGAAATCTAGAAAGAAAAATTTTACGCAGAAAGCTTGAAAGTAAGATAATTGTTTCTCTCTCTCTCTCTCCAGAATGGGAGCACAAATCAACATCTATAAAGGAGTAAACCAACTTCAGCAAGACTTCTCTAGAGGATCTCGTATAAGTCTTCTCTCCTATAAAACAAAGGTAGAAAATATGAAGCAAAAAGAGAAGGGTAAAAAGTCTAGCCATTGCAACTAGAAAGGAAGTTCGAGAAGGATCAAATAATGATGATAGTATTTCTTTCATCACTCATAAGTGCAAGACTTTCCTCAAGCAGCAAAGAAAAGAAAATGGGAAAGATAAAGAGAAAATATGATAAGGTAGGGCATCTGAAGGATTGTCCTCAACTAAAGATAAATTTCAGATCCGAAAATTAGCTCAAAAAGTGAGCGATGAAAACTATTTGGGAAGACTCAGATAACTTGTGAAGAATATGATCAATGAAACTACATGCATGGGGCTTGTCGGATTGGTCGAATCTGCTTCTTATGATTCGAACGATGAGGTAAGTCCACTTCCTTATAATGAACTTTATAATACTCTAGATTTTTTTAGAAAAAAGTTATGAAGTATGAAAAGAAGTAGATTCTCTTAAAAAGATTACACATATGTTAGTTAATTATAAATCCATCTTTTTAAAATGATTTAGACGTTTTCAAAAAGGGAAAAAATAATTACTTAAAAATGACTTAAGTAATTTTAGAGTCAAAATCTAAAATTTGAAAAAAAAAGAGATTTATAAGCTTAAAAGAAACATAACCTTTATGCCTACTAACAAAAAAGAAAAGGGGAAAGTAGACATGATCAATAAAGAAAGCTAATTAATCAATCGAAAATAGTTGATCGATAAGTTATATTTTTCGACCAGGAAGTCAATTTTAGCAAGTCTGAAATGCATGATGCGTAAGCAGGTTCTTTTCAATACTAAGATAATTACAAAAGTAGGACTGATCAATAAAAGGAGATTTGTTGACTTCTTCTTGAGTTTGAGTTCCTATCTTGAGTTTGAGCTTGAGCTTGAGTTCCTTATCCTTGGGTTGCTTTGAGTTTTGTCTCTTCTTCCTTAAGTCTTGAGATCAATATGCTTGAGCATTTTCGTGGTCTTAGAGCTGTCTCACTTTTGACCTAGATTCAAGCTAAATAAATATTTTTTATAATCCAAAATATTCATGCACATGCTTGAATTATCAAACTAGGGTGTTTGATTAAAGGTGCAAGTTTGCAAAAGATATCAATGATGCAGCTGAAGGTGAACAATGGTGACGTAACATAGATTCGAGAGATTGGTATGCATGGCAGGAATAATAGAGGAATATGTTTGTGATTAACATAAAATGATAAGAAGAAGAAAAACAAGATGATAGCCACATGAAATAAAAAATTTACCTGACGAGGGGTGGAGTATTACACCTATGGTTGGATATGATTGAGGCTCCTTCTGAGGAGGAGGTAAAAAGTGCGGTTTGGGGGCTCAATGCAGAGGGCGCCCATGGTCTTGATGGTTTTCCTATCTTATTCTATAGAGAGTTCTAGGATTATTTGAAGGGTGAGAGGGTGAGATTCTAGCTGTGATCAATGAGTTTAGGGAGGGGAACATGGGTTTTGAGAAAGTCAATAGGGCAATGCTTGTTCTCCTTCCCAGGAAAGAGCATCAGTTGAGAGTGTAAGACTACAGGTCGATAGCGTTATCTAATGCCATTTACTTGATTGTGGAAAAAGATTTTGCCAAATAGACTCAATAAAGTAGTCGACTCGGTGATTCTTCTTCATGGACAGTCTGCTTTCATACCCGATAGACAGATGACTGACGGTTTGATAATGGCATCTAAGATCTGCCTTCAATGGAAGCAGGTGAAGAAGAAAGGTCTGATTTGGAAGATCGACTACGCAAAAGCTTACGATTGCATGGACTGGAGCTTTTTATGGGTATCTCTTAGATACCGAGGATTTCCATATCTTTGGATTGCATGGATGGAGAGATGTGTCACGACCTCTTCTTACTCAGTCATGGTGAATTAAAGGTCGGAAGGAGGGTTTTCTCAGCCTCAGAGGGGAGTTCGGCAGGGTTGTCTGTTGGCACCGATGTTATTTGTCTTGATTGACGATGCTTTAGCAGTTCTGTTCAGGCATACGGTAGATGACGAGTGGTGCGAGGGGTTCCGCTGTGGGGTTGTCTCCATGCCTCTCCTGCAATATGCAGATGATACGGTGCTCTTTCTAGGAGGTTCAGAGGAGATGTTTACAAGGGCAAAGTAGATTGTGGAGGTCTTTAGTAGTCTTTCAGGTCTTCAAATCAACATGCATAAGTCGGTTGCGGTTCCGTTGGGGTTAGGTGTAGAAAAAGGTGGCAGAATGGCAGAATTGTTGGATTGTCCATTGGGTGAGTTGCCGATTTCTTATTGAGGTCTTCCCCTTGTTGCAAGCAAGCTCAATAGGTCACATTGGGACATGGTTCTGCACAGACTAGAGAGGAGGTTAGCTGGGTGGAAGGTAGTTACTCTGTTTAGAGGAGGAAAGTTCATCCTTCTGAAACACGTGTTGTCGGCAATCCCTATTTTCTTTTTCTCCACTTGTTTGATGCCAGTGGGTGTATGTAAGAAGATTGAAACCATGCTGAGGAGATTTTTTAGTCAAATGGCAAACAACAATGATCGGGAGTGCATCTGGTTGGTTGGTAAGCTGACATGATCTCAAGGCGAAGGAGGTTTGGGTATTCGAGATGTGGCGTGCATGAACAAGGCTCTGTTGGCGAAGTGGGTCATTCAGATTTGGGGAAAGTCAGAAAGCTTGGTGGCCAAACTCTTACGCGAGATCTACGGATTTCGGATCTCTTTGGATGCTGGGTGATAACACGAAATCCGACGCAGTTAAGAGAGGATAAATAATAAATCACAGGTTGTCGTTGTTCTCAACCACACGAATCGGTCAACGAGAAAAATATTTGTATTTTAAAACCACTCAATAAAAGATAAATCAATGAAAACAATGTAAGCGGCTTTTCGCTATTCTTTTTACCTGGTATAGCGACCAGGGTCGAACACAAGGAGCACGATTTAAAAACTAAGTAGCCAAATTTCGAAATGATTTCTTTTTTTTGTGGTTTTAGAATTTTTATTTTTTTTAATTTTCAAAACAAGGCACAAAGAATAAAAACACACACACACACTCTTTTTGGTATTTTTCAAAATAATAAAAAAATATACAGAAAATTAAAAAGGAAATGTTTTTGTGTTTTATATATTTTAAAATATTTTTGGTAATTTTATGCAATTTTCTGATGTTTTTGGAATTTTCTAAAAAATAAAACAGTGGAAAATAAAACAAACAGTGCACTGACAAGAGTATTTTGCAAGTTAAAAAGCTTTTAAGGCTAAAAAATCCTGAGGATTATTTTTAGCAAAAACTACAAAGAAATATCTACAATCAGAGACCAAGATCAGAATTTTCGGAATTTTCTATAATTTTTTAATATTTTCGTATTTTGCAATTTTTTTATTTTTATAAATGAAAAATGCACAAAACTTGGATAGAAATTAAAACACAACAAAATACACCTAAAGAAATTTTTGTGGAATTTTCAGGCAATTTTTATATTTTTTTATGAATTTTCAAAATTATGACAAGGAAAAAGACACAATTTTTTATTTTTTAATAATAAATGAAATAAAAATTGATGAAAAATTTATACAATGATGATAACTACAACATGAGCATCTACGAATTTTCTGAGAATTTTAGAATCATAAAAACATTTATTCCATTCAAAAAGATCATGCAATTCAAGATGCTGACAGACAGGGACTTAAATGTAATTTTCTCAAAGTTCATGCACAAAAAGATAACAAAAATAAGATTCAGGCCAAAAAGTTGCAAATTACCCAGTAGGAGGGTGCCGTGCACATGACTTTCAAGAGTTGTGAGATACCTTTGCAAATCTCAAAACTTCCAGGGGCATTTACGTAAATGTTCCAATTTCATAATCCAAACCCTAGGGCTTCTTCTTCGTTTCCAAAACACAGGAGCGCACAGGGGTTGCCGCCTCCCCTTCTTCTTCTTCGGCGGGAAAGGGCGTCGCGGGCTCGGGTCGCCGCAGGCGGGAGGAGCACCAGGGGGTGGCGGGTCGACGCAAGGCTTCTGGGACACAGAGGGGTCTCACAGGGAGGTACGGGCTCTGGCGGAGCTGCGATCTGGGGGAACGGCGCGGACGGCGCTCGCGCGCGGCAGCGGCGGCCGAGGATGCGCGGCCGCTGCTCGCGCGCGGGAGGCGCGGAAGGGGAGCACGCCGCCCTCGCGCCGCGTTGGCGGGCTCGAAGGGGGGACCTGCTGGAGGCGGAAGCGCGGGCGGTTGGAGGCGCGCCAGCCTCGCGCGGAGGTGCTGAGACCGCAGCAGGTGGCCGCGGGTGGAGATCTGGGCGGCTCCGCGCGGGGAGGAGTGGAGGAGGGCCGCGCGGAGGCGCAAGGCTGGGCGCGGGCCGGAGCGACCGACTGGAGGGCGCGACCGAGAAGGTGAAACGGCCTGGCGGGACCTGCTTTCTATTTTTATTTTTTTTTATTTTTTTATTTTTTTATTTGTAATCTGCAGAAAAAATATCAGTGAATTTTTTTTATTTTTTTGAACAGAAAATGAAAATAGTAATCTAGAAGTTATTTTTTTTCTTTTTTTATATTTTTTTATGTTTTCCTGCAAAACAATAATTAGAGATAGAAATAAAAATTACTTATTTATTTATTTACTTGCAAAACAAAGTTTAGAGAGAAAAGACAAATAAAAAAATGGCGTCGTTGCCGGGGAGTACGGCTTTGTAGTCATTTTTCTATCTTGTCTCTCTATATCATAATTGCTTTCTGACCTTCTCTCTTTGATTTTTGTGCGAGGTACTGCTTGGACGACTTGGAGTTTACTATTTGAAGGACCCGCACAGGAAGAAGAGCAGGGAGGAGAAGAAGATTTTTCTTTTATTCGAGAGAACAATTATTCTTGTAATAATTTAGGACTTAGGACTTGTGGACTTGGACTATTTTTCGGGGTCTGTTTCACCAAGTGTCGGTGCACTTGGGGGACCTCACCGCTGTTTTCCGTGTTTTTGATTTCACGCCATAACTTGCTATCTTGATTCGCACGGATTTGGCCCCTAGACGTAGGATTTTTGTTGATTGTGACGTAAAATTTCTAAGGCCCAACACTTAATAAATATCTGTTCCTATAGAACGTAATTGGACCTTACTAAAATTCACTGAAAAAGTTAGTTTAATTGGATTTGAGACCACGTGCCGTGAGGAGTCACATACAGCACTGGCAGGACCCGTTGTGGCGGGCACCGAGTGACTCTCAAGATCGGACTCCGAACTCGATTCGGTTAGCTAACTATTGTTCTTCGCGATCAATAGAAGTTGCTTGTCTAAGGCCGATTTCTTCGTGCATCATATAGTTAGTTTATATTCTATCTTTAATTTTATGCACGGATCATATTGCATGTAGAGTGCTGGAGTAAGGTACGTATTTTCTATCTCTGCATGCATCATTGTGTTTGACCGTGCATTGGCTTTTTCGACTTCCTCCCCCTGTTTTTGGACTCAAATCAATCAAAGAGGAAATCAAAAGGCTCGTTAGGCGTTATTTTCTGAAAAAAATCCAAAAAATAGAAAATCAAAAATTAAAAAATGGGACTGCTAATTGAACTTGACCTCTAAAATTAAACGTAACCAATTCCTCATTGTATTGGGAGAGCAACCCCCTCATTGTCTGTGTTTTTAATTGCTCGCGTACATACTAAGGAGTAGCGCCCAAATCCTATTCAAGTCTCCTAAGTGTTTGTATAACTTTTGTTTGGTTACCTAACTCTTAAATTTGAAAAGATAAAGACCGAACTCTCACAGTCAGATTTGTGTTGAGTTGGTGAACTGGGGGTTTGCTTTGTGTTTTGAATGTCTTTGGTGTGAGTCCGTTACGAGCATTCTTTAAATCATTAGCAGTCACCTTCTGCCTCTATCCAACCCTCCCTCCCTTCATTTCCCTCTATTCATGATGGGTCGCATTCCATTTCAGCCGGATTTTGCGGCTTCTACATTTCATACCCATCATTCTCGCCCACTCTCTTGGGAGGTCAGAACTTCATCTGATTTCCCATCTTCTCCCTACCCACCCTCTTATTTGGGACATGCTGTGAGTGACACCCGAAGAGTTCGGATTGACCAAACACGAGACATGGGTGTTCACATTATTGAGATGAGAGTGTATCCCATAGGCGATCGAATGGGGCAGTTGCGAGATTTAGACAACTTCTATCCTAGGATGATGGATGAAAACCATGATCAAGAAGCACGGTCCGCTTCTACTTTGAGACCATTCATTTTGGATTTAGAGTTCATTGATCTACTGCCAAAATTTTCTGGGGAATTGCACGAGGAACCCTATTTACATATCGATGAGTTTGAGGATTTTTGTGGATCACGATCATATTCTGATATCACTTCTGAGGACTTGATGTTAATCACCTTCCAATTCACACTTCAGAGTAGAGCTAAGACTTGGCACAGACGATTGGGAAGGAAGATTACTACGTGGGGAGATTTACGATCGTTGTTTTTGCAGAAATTTTACCCCCGACTTAGAGCTGAGATGATGCGGTCTTGTATTCGTGATTTTTCAGTTAACCCCCAGAAGCCATTAATAGATACATGGTTGAGGTTACGAGAACTTTTGAGGTGATTTTCAGATCATGGATTTTCGATGACTGGCCTTATCCATATCGCCATGAGGGGGAGGACCGCAGAGTAGATTGCATATGTCATTACCTCGTATGGTGGTTCACACCACAATCCTGACCTGGATTTAATTGAGACCATCTTGGATTCACTTTCAGACACTTCATATTCACAAGATGATTTATTCAGGACAACACATGAGGGAGTGATGACAATAGTTGAGGGTGTGACACACCATGTCGATCTTGATAGCACACATAAATCAGAGGATATGGATGCTTCTACTTCTCATGCCTACTGCTGTGAGTTCCGAGAGCCGGACATTGGTTAAGTTTTCATTGGATTTACAGTCAGATTTTGAGCCAGTCCCGCTCTTTCACGTAGAAGACTTTGATTCTAGATCTGCTAGGATCCCAAGAGATACAGGAGGAGCCCACATCTCACCCATCCTTTGAATCTTTCCAGTGTCCATACACAGTTGATTCAGTGTCTATTCTTCAGAAGATCTTCTCAGATTCGGAGATATATTTGGATTCATCTCAGCATAGAGATCTTGATGAGGGACCGATTGTTGATTTGACAGACCTTAATAGTCCCATTTTTGACTCTTGTGTCCTCCCATTTGATACGGTCGATATATTTTTGGAGGACAAGATATTTGACAGCATAGATCCCCAATTTCCTGATGATTTGGCATTACTCCCCGAGGGTTATCTGCGGGAGGATGTCACGGACCCTGTGTACTCGGTTTCACTTTTTGGGAGTGCATCCAATCTGTCGGATCACGAGACCGAGTATTCTGATGTTTCTGATAATGAGTTGGAGGTTTCTCTCCTCGACGACCCTCGCGAGGATGACCCGATCTTTGAGGTATTCAATGATTTCACTTATTTGTCTACATTCCATGCATCGGATATCTACCTTTATAGTGAGTCTCCAGATCATGATCTTCCGTATCTATTTGAGACGGTGATTGACGTGGAGGATTCTCTGACAGATCCTTCCTTCTCCACGTTCGACTTCTTCGGCTCTACCCTTTCACTCCATACAGATCTTGAGCCGACGATTTCTTTTGTGCTACCGGAGCCCGATTTCATCTGCACATATCTTTACCCGGTAGCAAACACCCGCCTGACTGTTTATCTGGGTGTTATCATTTACTCTCTTGACTCTGTTGACCTCGTTGTTGTTCTCCCACCGAGACTGCAACGACAGTACGGTACTCGCCTGACAGATGCTGTCCTGAACCTCGATACGACGTTGTCCTAGCATTTGCGCCCAGCTAGGAGCGTAAACTCTAGTGCTCGTTGAGAGGCACCTCAACATTGATCACATCTGTATATATCCACTATGTCCATATTATACATCCATTCTTTCTCACACCCCTTATTCATCTCCTGATCATTCCATACTTAGGGTGTATTTTACCCTAAGTATAGGGGGGTGTCAGACATGTGATTATTCTTTGATTCATTTTACCTCTGTTTTGTTGCCTATACTTAGGGATATTTTACCCTAAGTATGGGGGGGGGTGGGTAAACTCAGTACATCCTACCCCTCGGTTTTCCCCTTGTGTACAGTCTTCTATACTTAGGATTACTTGATCCTAAGTATAGGGGGATTACCGACTTCTATTGATTTTATTCTTTTATTCGTCATTGTATTATATTATTCTTCTCACTTTTCTATACGAAGCACGAGTCATGTCTTTATTTCCAGCTCTTTGATCACTATGAGGACATAGTTCGAGCTAAGTATAGGGGGTGTCGTATATATTGTATATATACTTTAGCCATAACTCGTACTTTCATATTTTTAATATGGCTAAAATACTGTGTAAATACTAAAAAAAAGAGATGCAGAAATTTCCTCAAAAATTTTTCATTGTATATACTGGCTAATAAGTCAGGTTAAAATATTTTGAAAAATATTTTTAAAGTAGTTTGAAAATCTATTTGAAAAATCTTTTGAAAACTATTTGAAAAGTGTTTGAAAAATATTTTCAAACCTTTGTAAAAATATTGTGGATTGTAAAATTTTTTTTTCTTTGTGTGAAATAAAATGTTTTTGTAAAACTATTTGTAAATGTTTGAAAAAAATGGTTGAAAAATTATTTTGAAAATCTATATATACTGTTCAAAAAATGTTTGCAAAATCGATTTCAAATGATTGTAAAATAGTGTGAAACTTATTTTGGACTATAGTTTTGAAAATTATTTGTAAAATTGTTTTCAAATAAATTTGAGGAACATATGCATCACAAAAAAAATGAAAAAAAGAGAGTGAAAATTAAAATAAAAAAACCAACTGTGTATATGCTTGTATAAATTACTCAAGTTATAAATTCTTTCTCATGACTCTTGTAAATAACTGACTCACTTCCTTGTAAATATGTGTATATAATCCCCAACCATTATCTTTAAAAAAACTTTGTATATACTTGTATATTTTTCTAACTTTTTACATTGAAAAAAAACCTTTTGCATGTGCATCATTTTTCAAAAATCTATAAAAATTTCAAAATTTTGAAAGTGATTTCACAAAAAGATTTTTATTTTTTCTTCGCATTGTACATATTTTCTTGCATTGACATGTGTATTTTTTAGGATAGTCTGAATAAATTTGAAGAATGGAGCTTAGTTGGTCCTTAATCCACTTAATTTCAGAGGAACCTTATAAGATGTGGAGTTAAGACTTTTCAGGTCCTAGTGACTTAATTCTTTGGGTCCACACGACTATGTTCACATGTCATCTTGATGAAGCTAAGTAGAATTTTTAACAACACACACATGATTCTTTCAGATCGTGGCTTACCTTGGACAATGCACTCTACACGTAGCTCTTCATGGAGGAGGTAGTGAGGGGGCAGTTTCTTTTGGCTTGGGGTAGCATACGAGGGTAGTACATCTAGGCGGAACCTCTCGTCCTCCTCTAGGGAGGGAAGTGCGTCTCAACTTGGTTTGGTGATGATGAGGTCTAAAGACAGGAGCAGTGGGGTTGCAATAATGCTTCAAAAGAGGGATAGTCTACTGGCTCAAGAGGAAAAACTCGTTATGTACATGCTGCACCTTGTATATATTTTCAAAAAAAAAAAGAAAAAAAATGCAAAATCTCCAAAAATGGACAGGCCTGATTGAAAAGTAAAATGCCTGCCGGAGTGTATATACAAGTGAAAAAAAAGAGAATAAGAGCTTCAAAGTCAAATATTTGTGAGCCTGCAGCGGGTGACATGGCTACACTGGTCATGCATCCAAGGATAGGTAACTACACTAGTTACCGTCCATTCTCTTCTTTATCCCCTCTTCTTGAGCTGGTTGTACTTGAACTTAGAAGGGAATATCCCCACTCCTCGAGGAAAGAGTTGCTAGACCGGGGGATTAGAGTTACCTTGTTGAGAGAGGTTGTTTCTTTGTTACTTCTGAGATGAGGAGCTATATTCACTTACACCGTACAAGTAAGATTTCATAGTCATAAGAATTTGTGTATGTAGACTTGTTCTAATCTGACTGTTGAGGAGACCTGAATAGGAGTCTTGTGGAACTTAGAGGCTGTTAGGTTTTAAATCCATATACTATTAAGGTTCCGGCACACAAATAATCCAAAGGTCCGACAGAGCTCCAGACTACATTTTTGTGAAGATAAGTTTAAAAATCAATATTATTCTAACTTCTTTCCTTTTTCTTTTCTTTATTTTTGTTTTCACTTATTTTCCAAATAAGTGTTTGCTAAGGGACTAACAAAGGTAAAGTATAGGGAAATGATGAATCCACGATTCATCGCTTTTATTCTTTTATTTTAACTTCATTTTCTTAGTCAAACACCTGTAAATACCCATTAGTTTCATAATTTTACCATTTGCATGCATTTGTTAAAATTGCATTTTTAACACTTTTTGTACATAAATAAAAGAAAAGAAAAATAAAGGATGTATTTATGCAATAAATGCAGACTGACCCTAACCCTTAGAGAAGGTCAAGACTTGACCTGATCGACCAGGAATAAAGTAGGGGGAGATAGGGTCTTCTGTCAGAAAAACCAAAAATATTTTGTACATATTTTTCATGTATATCTGTATAAAACTTACATTGTTTTATTTGTATATAATTTGACCTCAAACTAATTACTTTTGTAAATAAAAGTTGTAAATAAAATTGTGTTGTAAATAATAAAAATATTTGTAAATTAAAATATTGTATATATTGCAAATAATCACACCTGGATAAAGCCGCAAAGAAATAATTGAACCATCAATTCCGGCTCCATACGAGCTCAAATCAAACCTAAATCACTTCCATCATACTCTAAATTAAATTATCTTTCAAGTGGCTGTGATTTCATATTTTTTAGAGTTACGGTTAAAAAAATCGGTTTTCTGGGGTGTTTTGTGCAGTTTTCCCATATACTTATTGTATATATTTTATTCATATTTATTTTTATAATGTATATATTTGTAAATATTGATTTCATTAAAAAATAAAAAAATTAAAAAAAATAAAATTAAAAAAATCTTTTATAAAAATATTTCCTTATTTGTACTTATGTATATTGTATTATATGTGTATAATATATGTATACAATTAACTTCCTTAAATAAAAATCACCAAAAAAAATTAATCATCTCACATTAATTAATTTAATTTATTTAATTACAAAATTCGTATGTAATTATTTAATTTAGTGGATTTATTTGAATTTATTTGGTTTAATAACTTGCCTTGTATATATGATTTTATTCCACACCATATATGGCCACCATTAAGGTGGCTAATTGATTTTCAATTAATTTATTAATTTATTTAATTTATTTATTCCAAATTTCGTAATTAATTATTTAATTAATTTATTAATTTAATTATTTTATTAATTCACCCAATAAACACTTTCCTTATATGTGAATATTTTCTAATTTTGATTTTTGTCTCTTTTTAATGGGCTCCTCCTCCCTCATTTCCACTTGATCGATCTTTGGCAGAGAGGAGCCCGATTTCCGAGAGGTTTCTTGTTGAAGAGGGTCCTAGCCTCCGATCCGGTCGGTGACAGAGATTTGAGCTTCGTCGAGGCCATCTTGGCATGTCCGAACCCCAAGGTGAGATCCACTTTTATTTCTTGTCGTTTCTCGTAGGTAAATTGTAGGCTTAGATTTTAGCGTAGGAGTAGTGATTAGTTTTTAGATTAAAAATCATTAAAAAGTCCATCACACTTTGTTCCGCTTCCGACACCGAATTTTTCATGTCACATCTTGATCATCACATTTCACATTCTACCTCATGCAACCTCTCACCTCCGACCATGCACAGTGGTCGGAGTCTCGGATCCCTCTCCCGCATCGCCGAGATCCGCTCATTCTCACATTCCATATTTTTGTGTATAAATAAGAAAAATAAATTTTATTTTCCTGCAAAAACATATATGAGATAAACAGGAAAATTATTTTATATTTTTCTTATTTATACACAAAAATATGGAATGTGAGAATGAGCGGATCTCGGCGATGCGGGAGAGGGATCCGAGACTCCGACCACCGTGCATGGTCGGAGGTGAGAGGTTGCGTGAGGTAGAATGTGAAATGTGATGATCAAGATGTGACATGAAAAATTCGATGTCGGAAGCGGAACAAAGTGTGATGGATTTTTTAATGATTTTTAATCTAAAACTAATCACTACTCCTACGCTAAAATCTAAGCCAACAATTTACCTACGAGAAACGACAAGAAATAAAAGTGGATCTCACCTTGGTGTTCGGACATGCCATGATGGCCTCGACGAAGCTCAAATCGCTGTCACCGACCGGATCGGAGGCTAGGACCCTCTTCACCAAGAAACCTCTCGGAAATCGGGCTCCTCTCTGCCAAAGATCGATCAAGTGGAGATGAGGGAGGAGGAGCCCATTAAAAAGAGACAAAAATCAAAATTGGAAAATATTCACATATAAGGAACGTGTTTATTGGGTGAATTAATAAAATAATTAAATTAATAAATTAATTAAATAATTAATTACGAAATTCAGAATAAATAAATTAATAAATTAATAAATTAATTGAAAATCAATTAGCCACCTTAATGGTGGCCATATATGGTGTGGAATAAAATCATATATACAAGGCAAGTTATTAAACCAAATAAATTCAAATAAATCCACTAAATTAAATAATTACATATGAATTTCGTAATTAAATAAATTAAATTAATTAATGTGAGATGATTAATTTTTTTAGGTGATTTTTATTTAAGGAAGTTAATTGTATACATATATTATACACATATAATGCAATATACATAAGTACAAATAAGGAAATATTTTTATAAAAGATTTTTTTAATTTTTATTTTTTTATTTTTTTTATTTTTTAATGAAGTCAATATTTACAAATATATACATTATAAAAATAAATATGAATAAAATATATACAACAAATATATGGGAAAACTGCACAAAACACCCCAGAAAACCGATTTTTTTAACCGTAACTCCAAAAAATATGAAATCACAGCCATTTGAAAGATAATTTAATTTAGAGTATGATGGAAGTAATTTAGGTTTGATTTGAGCTCGTATGGAGCCAGAATTGATGGTTCAATTATTTCTTTGCGGCTTTATCCAGGTGTGATTATTTGCAATATATACAATATTTTAATTTACAAATATATTTTTTATTTACAACACAATTTTATTTAAAACTTTTATTTACAAAAGTAATTAGTTTGAGGTCAAATTATATAAATAAAACAATGTAAGTTTTATACAAATATACATGAAAATATGTACAAGATATTTTTGGTTTTTTCTGACAGAAGACCCTATCTCCCCCTACTTTATTCCTGGTCGATCAGGTCAAGTCTTGACCTTCTCTCGGGGTTAGGGTCAGTCTGCATTTATTGCATAAATACATCCTTTATTTTTCTTTTCTTTTTCTTTTCTTCTTTATTCTTTTATTTATGTACAAAAAGTGTTAAAAATACAATTTTAACAAATGCATGCAAAATGGTAAAATTATGAAATTAATGGGTATTTACAGGTGTTTGACTTAGAAAATGAAGCTAAAATAAAAGAATAAAGGCGATGAATCGTGGATTCATCACTGGGAGAGTGCGGTTTGAATCTCTACTGTGGGGTGGAGTACGAGAAGTTCTACCTTTATTGGATTTAAGACTGCATCCGAAGGTTGGCAACGGGGAGGGCTTTATATTTTGGTTGGATGATTTGATGGTGGATGGGTTGCTAAGAAGTAGGTTCTCGAGGCTTTTCGCTTTAGCGATGACGAAGGAATGCTCTTTGGTCCAGGTTGGGACATCAGGGGCTTGGGCTCCACAATTCCTATCAGTCCTTTCAAACCAACGTTCGGAGGAGCTCACCAGAATGCAGTCGAAGGTGCCTTCGCCTGATTGCTTTACACATGGCAGAGACCACTTTGAGTGGGAGGGAGGCAGATTCTCAACGAAGAAGGCGTACAAGGAATTCATGAGTACCACACCGATCTTGGATGCAGACATCCACATAGGTATGAAGATTATTTGGGCTAGCAGAGTCCCGTGCATGGTTAAAGTCTTCATTTGGTGTTTGAGAAGGGGAAGATTGTGCGACAAAGCAAGGGGGGGAAAGCTGTTCGACATCCCCGACACTCAATGAGATAGATGCGGGGAGTAGATGGAAGACATAGATCATGTGTTTTTTAGATTTCCGACATCCGAGAAGATCTGGAAGGAGGTTGAGGTCCCTCGGTCTTCATTGGGAGGTGCGGTCGATTTCTGAAGTTCGGTGAGATCGGTGGGGGGCAACTCCATGGGGGATTGTGCTTTGCCTTGCGCAGTTCTTTGGATCATTTGGTGGGGAGGGGGAGGAATGATCTCATTTTTAGAAATCGAAGGTTTTATCCAGAGAATGTACTCGACCTATCTAACTCTCTGTAATGTTTCTGATGCATTGGGTAATGTAGTCCTTTTTATTAGTAATATATCCTTAAAGCGGTGAATCCCAACTCGGGATGTCATCCCCACGGTATTCAAAAATAATGTTTGCTCTAGATCATGGCTTCAATTGTACAACTGAGCCAGAAGCTCGGGCAGCTGTTAGAGAGTTGTGACATGGAACACGCCCATATTCACATTTATTTAATTCATTACACATTTTTTTGCATCACAATTATATTAGTTTTGATTTCAATGCATGTATTGGCTTCGTAGAGGCTTGGTGGAGCTCTACATCACCGACAAACCTATACAATTTTTTCATGTTCTCCATAATTGGCGAGCTCACTCTCCTTTCTACGTCCTTACTTGTTCTGTGCTAGGTTGGCCTCCCAATGAATTTATTGCCACGAGTGGCGAGTACATTCTATCTCATGCTTAAGCTAGTGAGGACTTGGTGAGAACACATGCTCGTTGTCTTGGGTTAATGATGAACAATTTAATGAGGTTGACCTACCTGCCAAATGTCCTCGTCAACAACCCTAGCGAGGAGTTTGTAAGAACCTAGTGAGGATAGGGTGAGGATGTGAGACCAGATAATAGTCGTCATAAGTTATTATAAATTTGATACGTCTAATTTATAGTTTACCGCATTCTTTATACCATGTCAGGAAATTAATTTGAAACGCACTGTCCATTTTGTCATCGGTGTATGTAGAATTATTCATCATCATCTCACCCCTATATTCTTTTCATTTGAAATTATAAAAAATAATTATTTCAACAAGTAAAATATGTAAGTAATATTTATATATACTATATAATAGAGAATACTGTGTTCCTATCGTTGAGGATAACTCAACAATTTATTTTTCTTGACATCTAATCATGTGTGAATTCAATAATATGAAATTAAGGTTCACTTATTGACTTTCACACGGGAAGGACAATCATGAATAGTCTTAAAAATGTTAGACAAATATCAAGCATAGAAGCTTGCAAGCTCATCAACGACGTTTTGTGCATGTATCCATTCTTTTAACTTGTTTTTTATTACGAACCTTCCACTCTAAGAAGCATATATTTACCTACTCTCTCAGACATAATGTTTAATAGTCACTTATATGAATATAATTAAAGACAGGATTTATGAAGAAGTATATTTCCAATAATAGACACATATCCAATAACACTTAAAGAATCCGCCTACATTAGCTTCATTAGGTAATTGAACCACTAGATGTTCCATGGATTTAAATAAGGCCGAATGAAACTTCTTGTTGAGGTTGCATAGTATGGCTACCAAATTCTCCTCAAGAGTTGACAAATTTTAACCAACAACTAAGTCAAACAGTTACATTTGAAAACATTATTGATCTTTATTAACATATTGACAATTGACTTTGATAGTAAACCATTAAAAGTTAGAGGCAAAGGTTGCTTTAATGATAATGGATAGACATGCCTTTTCATACCCTTAAGGAGTTCTTTTTCAAATCAACGAATTCCGCATATTCAGATCATAACCATTTAAGCAAAACTATTATGCTTCCTCCTTTTTTGGTGATCCTTAGACTTTGTCAGACCCACAATTAGTTGAAACAACTATAATTTAACTGTATTATACATATCCTTTTTGTATATTCAAATAATACTTTTTAATTAATATGTGACATGTTTATAGAGGATCACCTATTACAAGTCGAAATGCAGCATATTCTGCAGTAGTTGTGTGTTGCTCGATCACGATTGAACGGTTCGTACAATTTTACACTTTTAGTAAGCTCGTACCGGACAAAATCTCGTCAACCGCTAAATTGAGATCGAGCAACTCCCATGTCACAGTATACAATCCTCCACATGTTCAACTCCTACACCATCATTTAAGGTAGTCAAACTGTAAAGTTGTTTTCACACGTTTGCTTTCTCAGCGATCCAAAAACATTCCAAGCATTAGTGCGATTAAAATAAATCCGCTGTACGAGGATGATCCTCTTCTAGTCAAAATCCAGACAGTGCTGCTCGACATGAAATACCTTGCAATCTCACCACACTTCCCATTTCATTCTCCCGTTTCAAACACGTAACAGTTACAATCCTCCAATCACAACCATGTTAGAAAAGAAAAGCAACACAGAGCACAGATCACACGGCTTAAATCCACACAAACGCAGAAACCACAAAGCATGCACACACACAATCCCAGGATCAGAGCACAAAGCCATAAGCCACAGCACTGACCACAGCGGCAACGATCCAACCTACACCCCCACCACCACACCCACTGTTAAAAGGAGTGTTGTCCACGAGAGGCTGCTCAAATCCATGCGATCCATACTGCTGGTGGTGCTCCTGCTTGGGATCATAAGAGTCCACCGGCTGATCCTGTGGACTGCCTCCGAGACCCGCCTGCCCGAACGGTCGGTTCTGGCCAATAGGAGCTGCGAAAGGCGGCTGGACGCCACCCAGACCAGGTGAACCGGGCGAGCCACACTCCTGGTTGGCTCTTGGGTTCTGACTTGCCGTCCACAGCAAGTTGCCACCGTCGTCTCTCAGCCTCATGTCGCCCTCGTCGACCAATTCAAGCGTCTGGACATGGTTGTTATTGTTGGTGTTCACCCCCGAGTCCCATGCAGATCGGCTGCCGTCGAGACTTCGATCCCCGCATCGGTGAAGACCAGAGAGCAGTCGTTGGAAGTGCTCACCGGCGCACAATCGGACTCCCAAAGGCTCTGGCCGGTGGTTGTGTCTATAACCTGTATAATTATTAATCCATCAACATGTCGATGATTATTGCTTATTTACGGGATGGATACACACACACACACCTGAATGTAGCAGAAGTCGTTGCCAAAGCCGCCTGCGCCAGGGGACGTTTGGCGGCGGAGGAAGAGTGCGGTGTATTTGGAGGAGGGGGAATCGAGGAAGGAAACGGTCATGTTGTCGGCGTCCGGAGCGATGGAGGCGATGATTTGTTGCTTGGTGGATCGTTGGATGGTCCCCGGTGCTGGATCGGCGGTGACGATGGCAAGAGGCAAGAGGAGCAGGAGGAGAAGCAGAGGTGAGGAGAGGAGGGCCATCTTCTTCCTCTTCCACTAATACTCTCCTTGTATTAGTATGTTATTGTTGATTGTGTGGTGGTGAGGATGGTGTTGCATGGAGGAGGGGACCTATATATACAAGTGCCTACGGTCATGTAGGTGGAAGTTCAACCTCTTCACATGTAGGAAATAATGTGGATTAGGTGGATTCATGAGATGGAAAGTTAGGGTTGTTGCAGAGATACATAACTGCTATTAAAGATTTTGCATGTATAAACGACGAGACATATATGTACATGGAGTATCGATAATCATCATATGCAATGGGGCACACCCAAACGCGAAGGTCGCCAGAATGGCACTCACAACTCATTTGACAAAATGTTTTAACTGTGTCCTTTAAATTATCTTTGTGAGGTATTAGTGGACGGAAATATTCGCGGCGCATGCAAAATCTTGCTGGGTCAACTGCCACCCTTCGCATCCACTTTTTCGTTGGAATCTATAAGTTCTTTTATTATTTATGCGAATGAGAAGAATTGGTTTCGCATTTACGTAAAACTAATCACCATCAAATTCCTAAGTTATATTTCACATTTTCTCGAGACTGGCCAAGGGAAATCTATCCTTCAAATCGTTCCAGTTGATTAAATTTATCATTCAATTAGCAGATAAATATGTTGGATGGAAAAGAATTTTGTTGCAGTGGGATAGACTAGGCGAGAGTAATGGAGCGAGGGAGAGCGTTGGAGCGAGGGAGAGCGAGAGAAAGAGAGGGAGGGGGAGGGAGGGAGGGAGAAAGGGTCGAGATCAAGAGGAGGGAGAGGGAGGGAGAGAGCCGTGAGAGGGAGAACAAGTTCTGGGGATGGCGGAGGGAAAGGCGCTGGGGTAGGTACTGATGTGAAGATGGCAGAGATCGATCCCGAGGTCGGTTGGTCATCGGTCAAGGGGAAGGGAGGTCGAAGAAAGAGTAGGTTGGAGTCGTCCCGCTGCTTTCGTTGTGGGGATCTTGGTCACTATGCACGGTCTTGCTCAAAGGATACCGTGTGCTTCAGGTGTAATGGCGTGGGGCATCGGAGTAATGCATGTCGTCGTCGGGGGACCTAGCGGCCTAAGGTCCAACCATCTGATAAGGTCTGCACGATCAGAGACCGACATCTGGTCTCAGATGCATATGCTGGTGACGTGATAAAGGTGTTGGGCGATCTTCTACTCTTATTGGGTCCTACGTTCGAAGGTGACGTCGTCGCCATCGGAAATGGGATCGTTTGTGCCCGCGGCCTTTCTGAACAAGAGGAAGCACACCTTTTGAAGGGCGTCATCAGCCCTTTGGAGGTTCGACCTTGGCGGAGGAGCTGTTTTCGTGATGGTGCAAGACCATTTGCAAGGTCGACATCGACACGTATTCGGGTCTCTGGAGTTCCTTTGAGATGTAGGCGCCTCGATATTATCAGGACTTGCCTATCACCGTTGGGAAATGTTGTTTCACTTCTTTCGGATGGCCTCAAGCCAGGTGATGACTCTGATGTTTTGGTGGAGTTGTCGGGGTCGCTATGCCCTTTGCCGGAGGCGACAACCTTGGTTGTGGGTCGGACCTCCTTCCTTCTTGGACTTACAGTGATGGCTGACGTTTCGTCGCCCTTGAAGGACTACCCTGAGAACTATAAAGATCCTTTGAATGGGGGAGGAAGGAAGCCGGCGGAGGAGGCCTCACAGGGATGCTCGACGTCGGGGACGACGGAGGAGGCGGCCGGAAACAAGGTGTCGATTGATGTACCTGATAGGGGGAAAGCGCCGCAGTTCCAGGAATTATTGATTGGGGGAATTAATGCTTGTAATAAATCGCATTTGCCAAAACAAGAAAAATTTGAATTTCAAAACAAAAGTTACGGGGCCACGATGGGGAGAATCTTTTCTGGGATGGAATCCATGCCATGCTCAAACACGTCAAGGGCGGATACCATGCAATTTATGGGTACGTCAAATATGGAAGGCTTACCACGTGCGGATAAGATTGGCCCCATGCAGATAGAAAAGGAAACGGCTATCGCAGTTGATTCCTTTGCGGGCGAACCGGGCAGCACAGAAGGTGTGGTGCCGCAACTATTGGGTACATCGATTGGCTCTTCAGCACAGGGCATCTTCGATATCTCTGGCCATGCTAACATGGCTTTGGCTGTGGATTTCTCGCGGTACTCGTGCATTGATCAAACATTAATGATGGATGCTAGCAAGGATATGTTTTCTGCCTGGGGTGGAGGTCTGTTTACCTTCATGAGTACGGAGAAGTTGACGAAAGGGAGTTGCGTGTGTAGTGGAAAATGGGAGAAGAGAGGGGGAATGGGTAGGGGAAATGCGATGAAGGGGACTTTCCAGAAAACGACGTCGTTTGGAGGGTGAGTTGGGACATCTAGAGGAAGACGAGGGAGAAATCGAAACACATGCTGCGGAGGTGCGGGTTGTGCAAGATGTTTTTGTTTCTGTAGAATGTGGACAGCAAGTAGGAAAGTGGCCAGTGGAGACTTTGCGGCAGCAAGTCGCTAGGTGCATTCAGGTGGAGTTAGCGGGGGAGGCCCCCTTTGTTGATAAATGAAGATCATTTCTTGGAATGTGTGTGGCCTGGGGCGGCCAGAGAAGAGACGAGCTATCGGATCTTTGCTTGATGATTGGCGTGCAGATGTGGTCTGTTTGCACGAGACAAAATTGGAGACTTGGGATCCTCCTCTTTGGAGATCACTCTCGGGGGTTAGACTTTCAGAATTTAGAACTGTGGCCTCAATTAGGGCCTCAGGAGGCATCCTCGTTGGTTGGAATGGTGACCTTTTGGAGTTGAGTGATTTGGTGGAGGCTCATCACTCATTATCGGTTGTGCTGGTGCGCAAGGCGGACATTGTCCACTTTATCCTTTCTGCAGTTTATGGGCCTTCAGGTGCACTTGACGGGTCGGATCTTTGGGATGAGCTACGTTTGATCCGGGCAAGATATGGAGACCTTCCTTGGATCGTTGGTGGTGACTTTAATGTCACTTTATTTTCTTCAGATTGGCCTCAGAGTCGAGGTGGGTTGGATCCTAATTCACCTGCTTTTAGGGAGTTTGTTGAGGAGTTCTCTTTGGAAGTCATTGATGCTTTGAACTCCCGTTTTACATGGCGAAATGCTTCCTCAAGATCTAGGCTGGATAGATTTCTTTGTTCGACGGAGCTGCTGGATGCCTTCCCGTTGGCTTCTGCTAGATCCATGCCACGTGCTCACTCTGATCATACACCCATTTGTTGGTACTCTGGCGAATCGGTTTGATTGGGAAGCCTCTTCCGATTTGAGCGCTCATGGATCTTAGAGGGGGACCTCAGAGATCGTATTGTTCAATGCTGGAGGGGGATTGATTCATCTGGCTCGGCATCCATGGATATGGCATCTCGGTTGAAGGCACTTCGATCCATGTTGGTGGACTTTCGTAGAGAACTCAGGATTCGTCGTACTGAAAGAAGGGATTTAGCCCAGGCTGAAGTGACTAGGCTGGATATCATCGAGGATTCCAGGGAGCTTTCTGAAGAGGAGAAGTTGATGAGGTCATCTCACTAACGGGTTCTTTTAGAGGAGGACAAGAAGAGAGAGGTAGAGTGGAAACAGCGTTCAAGGCAAACTTGGTTGAGGGAGGGAGATGCGAATACGCGTTATTTTCATGCGGTAGCAAATGGCAGGAGGCGGAGGAATTTAATCCATTCTTTGGAGGTAAGGGGAGTTCGGATGGAAGGAGAGAAGGAGATCGGAGCTGCAGTTGTTGAGCACTTCAGGGAACTGTCTAGGAGAGATCATCTCGGTGGGGTTCGTTGGCATGATAGAGATATGCCTCGAGTTTCAGATGTCCAGGCATCTCAGTTGGTATGCCCTTTCACCCTTCAGGAAGTCTGTACAACGGTTTTTGATCTTAATGCAGATGGGTCTCCAGGGCCAGATAGGTTTCCTACTTTCTTTTTCCGTGAATTCTGGGACTTGGTGGGTCAGGACGTGTTAGCTGTGGTGGAAGAGTTGAGAGGGGAAAATCGTGGTTTTGATCGGTTAAATCGGTGCTTACTTTTCCTCTTGCCTAAGAGAGAGGTGGTGTCTAGAATTGAAGACTTCAGGCCTATTGCTCTTTCAAATGCAATATATCTCATTGTTGCGAAAGTCCTTGCTAATAGGCTACGAGCTGTATTGGGTGACATTATCAGCGACTTCCAGACAACTTTCGTTCTCGGGAGACTTATGATGGATGGTGTAATCATTGCCTCGGAGATTGTTGCTGATTGGAAAAGAAGAGTGGATAAAGGCTTACTTTGGAAGACTGACTTCTCTAAAGCATATGATTGTGTTAGCTGGAAGTTTATCTGGGCATCGCTTTCCAGACGTGGTTTTCCAGACGAGTGGATTAGCTGGATGAAGAGGTGTGTGACGATGACTTCTTGCTCAGTATTAATTAATGGAAGACCAGAGGGTGGCTTTTTCCAGCCGCAGAGAGGGGTTAGGCAGGGTTGCCCACTAGCTCCCCTTCTCTTTGTTATTGTGGCAGATGCACTGTCAAGGATGGTTACTCGTGCGGTGGAGGGAAATTTTTTCCGAGGTTACAATTCTAATGGCTTGTCTATCCCAATCTTACAGTATGCTGATGATACAATGCTATTTGTGGAAGGTGGAGCTCGTGAAGCTGAGGGAGTTGCTGTCGTGTTGGAGTTATTTGGGGCTGTCTCAGGGTTGAAACTCAATGAAGAGAAATCAGTATTTGTTCCATTTGGTCTTTTAGAGGAGGAGATCGAGGCATGTGGGGCATTCATGCGCTCACAACGGGGATCTCTACCAATCACCTATTTGGGGTTACCTATGGTGGATGGCCGTCTTAAGCAATCGCATTGGTTACCTATGATTGAGAGGCTTGAGCGCAAGCTTGCGGGCTGGCGTGCATCTTGCCTATCACGGGGTGGACGTTTGGTGCTCTTGAGGTCCGTAGTCTCTGCGATTCTTGTTTTCTTCCTATCATCTCGCTTGCTCCCAGTGGGGATTAATAGACGGTTGGAGTCATTGATGCGTAGATTCTTTTGGGATGGTACTCCGTTGATTAATTGGAAGATTGTGACGCTTACTGAGGCAGATGGTGGATTGGGAGTCTTAAACATTGAGGTGATGAACAAGGCCCTCCTAGCTAAGTGGGTAACTCGTATCTGGGGTGAAGGATCAGATACACTTTGTTTGCTAGTGAGGAGGATTTATGGTGTGACAGGTTGCCTCGAGTGGCGTCCCAGTAGAGTGGTAAAGCCTTCGAATTTCTGGAGAGGTGTGTGCTCAATTCTTCCCCAGATTTCTCCATATCTAAATCCGGTGCTGAGGGATGGTGATGAAACTATCTACTGGACTTGGGCAGATGGTGCTTTTACTGTGAAAAAAGCCTACAAAGTTTTATATACAACCTTTGCTTATGATCCAGGAATTGCAATGCCAGTATTAGGGCAAATATGGTCTTGGAAGATTCCTAAAAGAGTGAAAGTTTTCCTTTGGTTGTTCGGGAGGGAGCGACTGATGACCGGTGCTCGGAGGTCCAGGCTTTTTGGTGCTAACGATTCTTGCAAGCGATGTGGAGAAGAATTGGAAGATGTAGATCATCTGTTCTTCCGTTGTTCCTCCTCCAGACAGATTTGGGCAGGGGCCAACTTACATACTATTGCATCTTCTGGGGTCAGAGACTTCTGGGAATCCATTGGAGTGCCCGGAACATGCACAATAATGGAGAAACTTATTGCGACATCTACTTTGTGGGCGATCTGGTTGGTAAGAAATGGAGTTACTTTTAGAGGGGAAAGATTTTATATTGAAAATGTAATAGAACATTCCAGGCTCATTCGTGGGTCTTGGTCTTTGTAACCTTGTAACTAATTTGTGAATATAAGTTTTTGGGTGTCCACCTTTACGGTTCGACACCCTTTTTCCTTCAAAAAAAATATGTTGGATGGGTTCTCCTCCTGAGGGGAACTTTATATATATATATATATATATATATATATATATATATATATATATATATATATGACATTGGTAGTCCTATTTGAAAAAGGGAAAATCAAGTTCTAATTGGAGGAAGAGATCAATTACTTTTTAGGAATAGGAGTCATCTTTTACTAATCATATTGGAAGTAAGAGTTCATTTTTCCTTATTTTCTCATCTTCATAGAGTAGTGCACACCAATATCATCCTAACACAAGCTCTCGTAGCACAAGAGAGAAATAAGAGAGAGAGACAGGGGGAGTGAAGGTCTGTGGTTGCCACCAAATTTGAAGGGAGAAATCTTTTGAGCAATTCTTTTTCAGCATTCTTCCCTATAGTTTGGCGATGGATTTATTGTTTTGGTGATATTTCTCCCCTCTACTATTCTCCATTGTTTGGTGACCTGTAACACCGTATAGAGGGCTGACCTTTTGTAAGCCCCTCATGGGAGATTATTTTGATTATATTGTTTGGTTTTAGATTGCGATCAACCCCATGTTTTTCCCTTCACATTGAGGGTTTTCCACATTAAAAATTCTACATGCGTCTGTGGTTGATTTTTTGTGATTGAGATATTTTCTTTCGTAGTTGTAGTGATATCTCATGTAGGATTCGCTTATCAACTTTGGTAATTTTCTGTGATTCGATCTATACAGAGAATCTGTTCCAAACAAGTGGTATCAGAGACAGTATGGTTGATAAGATGGGGTACAACAGCAGTAGGATGATCAACCTGAATGGGACCAACTACAGTTTGTGGAAAAATAAGATGAAAGATCTTTTATATGTGAACTCTGTGCATTTTTTTTATTTTCTTCACCCAAAAGTCCAATGTGAAATCGGATGAAGAGTGGGAGTTCAAGTATAAACATATTTGCGATTTTATCAAACAGATTGTGGATGAAAATGTCTACAACCACATCCAGGAATAAAAACATGCACAAAGTCTATGGTTGAAAGCATGGAAGGAAATATCTGTGATATATCGTTGATATATAGATATCGACATGTAATCGATATGGGCACCGATATGGCGATATATCCTGATTTCCAAGAATTTTCTTCACAAAGGCTTGTCGATATGGACGCTATTCCGGTGATATATCGTCGAAATATCGTATAGATACGATATCGATATTGATACAACCTTCCATAGGTGAAAGTTGAGAGTTTGTATGCCTCTAAGACGAGAAGCAATAAGCTGTTTCTTCTCAAGAAACTAGCGAACTTGAGATTCAAGGAGGGAAGTTCCATACTGAATTTTTTGAATGATTACCAAGACGTAATTAGTCAGATAACATGCATGGGTATTAAGTTTGAGGAAGAAGTTTTGTGCTAGTTATTACTTGCTACTTTACATGATTCTTGGGGAGCTTCCAGGATTTTACTTACCAATTCTACAACAAAAACAAAGATCTCTTTGAAGACCGTGAAGTCAGCCATTCTCAACGAGGAGATATGCATGAAATCTCAAGGAAGCTATTCGCATGCAAATATTCTTGTCATGGATAATAGAGGGAGAAGTAGATCCAAGAATGATTTTTTTAATAATGTGTGGGGTGACATCTTAAGTTGGGGTTCACCACATGTGTGATATATTTAAAAGTAGAGCAGTACACTATCTGGAGGACCAGAAATGATGAAGAGTGGTACAATGAGCAACTACATTCTCTGGATAAAACCTTTGCTTTTTGAAAATAAGGTTATTTCTTCCTCCCTATATCACCTACAACACCGTAAAGGGAAAAGTGCAGTCATCTGTTGAGTTTCCTCCTACCGACCTCACTGACCTCCAAAAATCTGTAACACCTCCGGTTGAAATCCAAGAACGTGTGGCTCTTACATCATTGTTCTTATCTATGCATCAAATATAATCTTTCATTCATGTCAAGATCGGGGCCTTTAAGGTCACGAAAAAAGTGTGGCTCACATAGCAGGAATTTGATGTGCTCCATTCACAGTCGTAGGTTGCATATGAATATATTCGTGAGTTGCGCCTCAAACTGGTGGTGATGTTGTGCTCGTGACCACTTGCAAATCCACTTGATTGGCTACAATGCAAGCTGTAGCCTCGAATTGGTCCAGTTCTGATCAAGAAGTGGTGATTAGATCCGTTGCAACAAATAAAAGCTATGATCTACTTAGAATAATCTTCATGGAATAAGGTTCGATATCAGAATGTCATTCTGTGCTAATTTCCAAGGACCAAACAGTGGTAAAAAACACTGAAATGAATTGAAGCCAGAAGTAAACATAGCATCAATAATATATATAGCAGCAATGCATCATGTACCCGTAACATAGATCTAGGAATACCATCCAACAACATTTAACAGTAATATTTTTCATAAACATTTAAGATTGACAGCACTGATAATACATAGTGGTGGTAGTATATAGTAGCATCCCTGTCACATTACAATATGTACATCAATTTCACTCATATCATTCAATATTAATAGCTAGCATCATTAGTAGAAAAGAAAGCATCCATTTATTTAGCAATATGGGCTGAGTTCGGGCTTGGTAGCGGGCCATCTAGCATGCTTTATTCATAGACCCAACTAAAGGGATTTCAGGTTGGAGCCCTATCAGGCCCGAACCCGGCCCGAAATAGATTTAGGCTTGATTTAAGATCCAAAGCCTGCCCAATAAATAACATGTTCGAGTTTCGGTCGGACTACATGAGCTGGCGTTCGGGTCATATCATGTTGACCTGGCCTAATGCTCAACCCTACTATCATAGGCTGCAGAGGGGGATGCCGGGCGAGGCAAATGAGTTTGGAGGATGGACTGATTGGGGTTGGAGAGGGGTGTGGTGAGGGTTGGAGGGGAGGAGAGGAAGAAGGTGAAACTATTTAAAATTTAAAAAAATTTAAAAAGTAAGCAAATGACAACCATGTAATATGATGTAGTTAGATTAACTGACATGTGTGGTTGAGTTATTGGGACAATATAACAGAGGATTATGGGTTATGTACGTAAATATGAAAGTATACATGGTTATGTAAATATCCCTAACATATATGAACATTATACAAATGCAGGTCAAATACTTATAAATATAAGTATTTCAAACCAATAATAAAACATAAAACATTTTACCTTTTAGTTTTACATATAATTTACGTATTTTATTTTTTATTAATTTAGGTAATATTTAAAGGGACATAAGTATATTTCTGTTAGATTTTTATAATATAATTTAGATTCTTAAATTAATAGAACAAAGTATAATAAATGTTTAATATATCTACAAACCAAGGTTTTTTATATACTTAAAATGAACTACAGTGGATTTTATTTTATTTAAAATTACAATTTAAATATTACTATTAGAAATAACGAATACAACAGAACTCACGAGAAATTAATATAAACATGCTAAAATTGATTGTACATGTAAACCAATTGTGCCCCAAATAGACTTTTTGCATATTAATTCATTTTTTGATAAAACAGCTTTTACTTGTAGATAACTTTATAATTTGAACTTTCAAAGTGAGTTGTCTTTTTTTTTGAGAAAAAAGAGGGTGTAGTCCCGAGCTGGGACTCACCGCACTACGCTTTTATACGAGTTGTGTTATTTGTAGTACATATGAGTGAGATATGATGATTAGAAGTTTGATTTTACTATTTTTGAGATTTACAGGTATTTAAGCATAACAAAGTTTAGAACTTACTTTTATATTTTTCTTATGACTTTTATAGACATTCTAAAAAGAACTATTTAAGTTGAGTTTTGTGGAGAATGGAGGATAACTCAGGAACTTATTTATATACATACTTACATAGGTATGCATGTATGTATGTATGTATGTATGTATGTATGTATGTATGTATGTATATGGGGAAAATGGAGTTGTCCCTGGGGGACTAACTTTGCTCCCTCCGACCCATTTTCCTCTTTTTTTTATTTTTAAAAATAAATATGTGGATTCTCATCATTATATCCCTATATTATGCCATTCAAGTTTCATGCGAATCATAGAGACTCATGCTGCCTCCACCCATACAATCATTTTTTAATGGTCGTAGAATTGTTGAAATCAACTCCATCTGAATGGAGGTTGTATGAGTCTCTGTTTCGCACTAAACTTGAATGACATAATATAGGGATATAGTTACGAAAATCCACAGAAACATTTTTCAAATTAAAATAAAAAAATAGAAAAAATGGGACGGAGGAGTCAAGTTAGATCCTCCTAGGGAGCATCCCCATTTCACCCAATATATTGTATAATTATTTAATCAGGCCTAAAGGCCTAAACTCTCAACTTTTTTCTTGAGAAGAGGGTGAAACCCGAGCTGAGACTCATCTTCAAATACTATTCATTACATTTAGGGCTCGTTTGGTTGCAGGGTTGGGCAGGGTAGGCTTGGTCCAACCCGGGTTGGCCCTGCAACCAAACAGGGTTCTCCTCCTCACAGTTTACTATTCACAGGGGTACCCTTGTCCAACCCAACCCTGTCCAACCCAACCCTGTCCAACCCTGCAACCAAACGGACCCTGACGGACCCTAAAAGATAAAGAGATACATTACTTTACGGACTAGAAATGAAAAAGGGAAAGATAACTGGCGATTGCATTTTCTGAATAGAACCTCTGATTTTTAAAACTCTCAACTTTAACCCTAAAACTTTTATAATATTTCTAATAAATGGTAAATGTATTTTGAAATTTACAAGTGAGTTTGGACGAGGTATTCCATAAATGGATATGAATCATGGAAGTTGGGTTTTACAATATTTTAAGTGTTAGTTTTCTTCCTTGATTCAACCTGATTGTTTTTTTATAGATTTGTTGTAGACACAAATGATTATTATATAAATTTACATGAATAAATTTTGAAAATATCATTTACACATGTGATCTGAATAGTTAAATGAAGTTTGTACAATATATAAATAGTGAAAAGTTGGAATTTTTACGTACAAAATAAGTTTTTTTGTACTTTTCTTTATATTTCTTTATCTCTCTCTAATTAGAGGAAAGGGAAGCTACATCATGATATAGCTAAACTTAGCTACATCAAGGGCAATTTCATCCTCATTTTTTGTTTTTTTTGAAATTTCCACGATGGATTTTCATAACTATATCCCTCTAATATGTCATTAAAATTTCATGAGAAATAGAGACTCCTACGGCCTCTATCCAGAACAGGTAAAATACAACAAATCTGTGACCGTTAAAAAATGTCTGTCTGGATGGAGGGCGTATGAGTCTCTGTTTCTGACGAAATTTGAATGACATATTAGAGGGATATAGTTATGAAAATCCATCGTGGAAATTTCGAAAAAAAATAAAAAATGAGGACGAAATTGCCCCTGATGTAGCTAAGGTTAGATACATCATGATGTAGCTTCCCTTTCCTCCTCTAATTATTAGTTAGTCGATCAAGTCAAACTGACTTGATCTCTGGATTAAGCTTAAGTTTGTACATATATACATATTTACAACCTTATTTAATTTCTTTATGATGTTTCTTTTTAATAACACTCTAATCTTAACAGGTATAGGAGTCCGATCATTGTAGGATTTTAAATCTTAATGTGACCCCTAATCATAACATTATCGGAGGAAAGATGAGAATATAATAACTCTATTATAAAGTTCCGTCTTAAAATATTTATAAATTATTCGAAAGAAATAAAGTTTTCATTATTGTACTCTCACATGATCACTCGGACATCATATCACTCTATATGCGGATGAAACTCGTACACTAAACCACACAAAAGGGTCGACATCCTTACAGCCCAGCAAATATTAACTAAGCACAATATCTTCAAGTCATGTCCGGCCATCTCGTCATATTGCAGTTAATTAATTAACCAAGGCGCAGTTCTTCCTGATCTCCCCTTGGTTTCCAGTGAGCACTCCGAACTTCCCCATCCGAATCATGGACTTGCCGAATTGCCTGAAGAAATCTGCCTGAGATGACCTGAACTGGTGCACGAAAGCCCTCGTCACCTGATCCTGGAGAAGGGCCTCGTCGGAGTGGAAGAGCCCCCTCTTCGTCTCAACGAGCTGGTAGTAATGGTTATCGAACTTGGTCGCACTCCCCGGATCCATATCCACAGTGGTCTTTGTGTCCCCTGGTCTGCAAATTCCCCGCAATGTCCTCGCGTAATTGGGATCCAGTGTCGGGTCGATGTCGCCCTTGCCGGTGTAGTTGTAGATGCGCTTGTCGAACGATGGGCAGTGAGAAACACCGATGGTATGAGCACCTATAGCATTGGAGTAATCAAACACTTGCCAATCGGGGAACTTAATTGCTCTAGAAACACCCACCCTACCTGAAAGAGTTGCAAGATCCTTTGAGTTGAGTCCCTTGGATGCAAATATGGACTTCAGCTCCGCGATATTCGCGAAAGAAGAAGGCAGATTGGCAACAGCTTCAGATGCGGACGATACACGCCCATCTCTCCTGCCGGTTTCCACCTTCCAGTCGGCTCCTTTGATCTTCATCAATTCAATGAGCAAGAGCAAGAGCAAGCTTAGCTAGAGAAACATACCAATTCATTAAATTAACACATGATCATTAAATTAAGTAGTTTCCTCAATTTTACCAGAAACACTGCATCCCGCGCTGCGAGGGCGCTGATATCTGCGCAAGAGACAACACCGGGGCATTGCTTCTCGAGCTCCGCCTTGGCGGCATCGATGACATAGAAGCCATCGAGGCTCAGGTTCGGCGGCGCATCCTTCTCCGCCAGATTGCCCTTGGTTGAGTTCAACAACACCGATCCGTCGCAACCCTTTGACGCGACAACAATCAATTCAACACATGCATATATGCATACGCAACAATAACATAGATAGAATCATGGAGTAAAACAACTCACCCTCACAAAACAATCATGGAAATGCAACCTCAGCAATGGCGCGGCCACTGTAGGGTCATTCGCGACATATCTCGCGACGGTGTTCCGGACTATAGCCTCCGCCGCGGGACATGTCTTCCTGTAAAAGTTGAGCTTCAGAGCATCGGCGTCTGCAACGTCAACGAAGAAGGAGCAGAATATCATTTGGAGCAAGAGAGCCAATGCGAAGGAGAAGAACTTCGCATGGGCCATTTTGCTTAGTTGGGCGTGAATGGTTGAACTCCACAGAGCTAATTCGCGCTATTTATATACAATCTGTGAGAAAGAAATATCGTTTTTATATTTGATATAATATTTATTGCCCTATCAGAAGGTTGCTTTCCAATACCAGTTGCCGTGTTCTCAAAGGACGAATATGATATAAACTTTCCATGCTGGTCGAATCTTCGAGTGGAGAGCACACGACAGGTTTCTTAAGATATTAATATATCAAGAAAAGGTGGTCTGGTTTTAGATATATTATAATGCCTCCGTCACGGAAGCATTCGCGTATTCTATAATGGTAAGGTGCATAACATTTATGTGATAATATTATAATATCTACAACCAATGGTGATCTCTAATATACAGAATGGATTTACGGGAAAGAAGTATAATTATGGCTGTGTAAAAGACTTTATATCTACGTTGGTACAGGCTATATCTAGGATAAGGCTCCAACTATAGAACAAATTTATTTGGTAGACATCTAAAATAATATTAAACTGGAAATCCATCAACTCTATCGCATGTAGTTTCAGTGACGCCGTTTAGAGATTGCAACACAAAAAATGCATTATTGAATATCTTGATCAACAATTGATTACCTTTGTACACATCAAAAGCATATATGCATTCGTTCTCGATTTGTTGGAGATCGTTTCGATGGCATCTGTTGCACATTGTTACATTTGCAAAGTTTACATTATTATTATTATTATTATTATTATTATTATTATTATTATTATTATTATTATTATTATTCAGAACGAGGATTTGTGAACTTTTCGCAAACATCAAGCTGATTCGTTTGATATCGAAGGAGCTAAAGATCAAGTTAATTCTCCTTTCGAGTCCCATTTGGTTCGATAAACGGTCCTAGTGGATTAGTTGGATGGATCAAATTTGGCATTATCAGATTCTAATAATAAAATAGGCGGGTTGCGTAACACTATGGGCAGGCTGTGTATTAGCTGTCCAACGACCGGAGAAATGGAAGTTTTGAAAACACCAATTGTGTCATAGGGCATATAAATATATCTTATTTCCCACCATTGCAATCGGATCATATTCTTTCAGATCATCACGTCTTTAGAAAACAGCAAATAAGTAGAACACGTCATGGTTGCAAATTCTGGAGTTTTTTCCCTTACAAAGCATATCTAGTATTTCTCTTTCAATGCATCGATCGGCGAATGATTCGTCCATCGACAAATCGTTCACCGATAAATGTTATTTCAGATGAAAGTCAGCAAACCATTTGTTAATTCTCATTTCCAATATATATTATTTTTAATAATATAAAATTCAAAAAGTTTTACAAAATAATAACCTAACAAGAAAACACTGAAGTCAGATAACCAGACAGGACAATTAAGTAATAGGATGATATGTCACGGAAAAAACTCCAAATTTTGATTTGGCCTGTATAATAATTTTCTGACAACTGTAAGATAATGTCAAATAGAGAAAACTAAAATATTTTGTGACTTGTGTGGAACAGCAGTACATGTAGGACATCAGATGAGATTTACACGTCATTTTTAATTTTGATATTATGTGTTATAGACATACATACAAACACAGTGGATTAAAATTAAAATTATCGTCTAAAAATATGGTTTTGAGCAAAATAATACTCATAAGATGTTCGATCCAAAATATCATTGTTTGCTTGGTGTTAGTAGCATGTTGTTTTATTGTTGATATAAAGCGCACAACAATCCAATCGTGTTATATGGATTTGTATCTAATTAAAAGCAAAGCCTTGCATCCAGATCTAACCAAACTAACATGACTCTTTTCTCTAAAACATACTTTCATCACTATCATTGTTGTCAACTATATCAAGTTCTTCTTCGTTGATCTTAAGATGTAATGGAACAACTGGGTACGCTTCAAACAAAATCGATGAAAATGATGGTGTATAGTACAAAGGACAATTGGGTATTTGATAGTCACAATTATTGAAAGGAGAAGGAGATCAATTATCTTTTAGGATTAGGAGTTATCTTTTCCAAATCATATTATAAGTAGGAGTCCGGCTTTCCTTATTTGCTCATCTCCATGGAATATAAACATGAGGTATGGGGTGCATATCAGGATCATTCCAACACAAGCTTTTCTACCACAAGAAAGAAATAAGAAAGAGAGAGACGAAGAAAAAGAAGGTTCGTGGTTACCGCGAATTTTGGAGGGAGTAACCTTTGGAACAATTCTTCTCCAACATTCTTCCCTACAGTTTGGTGACTGATTTATCCGTTTGATGATATTTGTCCCCTCTACTATTCTCCATTTTTTGGTGATTTATATCACCGTATTGAGGGTCGGCCTTTTGTAAACCCCTCACGGGAGATTTCTTCGATTATAGTGTTTGATTTTAGGTTGCGATCAACCTCGTGGTTTTTCCCCTCACATTGAGGGTTTTCCACGTTAAAATTATCCATGCATATATTATTTATTTTTTCTATAGTTGACATACTTTCTCGTAGTTGATATATCGTGTAGGATCCGTCTATCGACTTCGGTCATTTTTCCACAATTCAATTTATACGAGGAATCTATTCCCAACAAGTGGTATCATAACAAGGTTCAATGTCAGATTACAAGATGGAGTTTGGTTCGAATAGAATGATTAGCCTTAATAGGAATAATTACAATTTGTGGAAGAAAAGATGATGGATATTTTATATGTGAAGGCCATGCACCTTCCGGTGTTCTCCACGTAGAAGCCCGAAGCCAAAATAGACGAGGAATGAAAATTTGAACACGAGCAGGTTTGTGGTTTTGTTAGACAGTTTGTTGACAATAATGTATATAACCAAATCCAAGATGAAAGTCATGCTAGAAGCTTGTGGTTGAAGCTGGAAAATCTGTACGCCTCCAAGACGAGAAGTAACGAACTGTTTCTTTTCAAGAGACTACTGAACTTGAGATTTAAGGAAGAGAGCTCTGTACTAGATTTTTTGAATGACTTCTAAGGAATTACTAGCCAGTTGACGAGCATGGGGATAAAATTTGAAGATGAGATGTTGGGATTGTTACTGCTTGCTACTTTACCAGATTCATTGGAGACTTTCAGAGTCTCAGTTACGAATTATACAGTCAATGAGGTCGTTTCTTTGGAGACAATCAAGTCTGACATCTCAATGAGGAGTTGTGAAGAAAAACTTAAGGAAGCTCTTCACATTCATAGATTCTTGTCACAGTTGCCGGACCAAGATCAATAAAGGTAGAGATAATGACGGCACATCAAGAAGTATTGCTTTCAACTTAAGAGAGATAACAAGAATGGTGGTGACAAGCAAGAGAAAAAGAATGAACAAGTTGTTGTAGCTGCATAACATGAGCTCCTCATTGTCCGTGATGAGGAGATGATAAATGTCGCAGAGGATAGAACTTCTTGGCTTGTTGATAGCGGATATGCTCTACATGTCACATCTCAGAGAGAGTTTTTCTCTTCATATACAACTGGTGATTTTGGCACATTGAAAATGGAAATGGTTCTTTATTTCATGTTGGTGGCATTGGCAATATTGCATTGAATAATGCCAATGGAGCTGTATTGATGCTCAAAGATGTGAGGCATGCACCAGACATGCACTTAAATCTCATTTTGCAAGTAAGCTTGATGATTAAGGATACCTTAACACTTTTGGCGGCGATCAAAGGAAGCTTACTCAAGGATCTTTACTTATTGCTCATGGCAAAAAGTATAGCAACAATCTTTACATCATGAATGCATCCATCTCCCATAATGTTGCACATGTGACTGGAGATGCAAAATCCATTAAGTTGTGGCATCAACGATTGGGTCACATAAGTAAGAAGGAGCTGCTGAGGAAGAATATGCTGACAGATGTCAAGAAAGAGAAGCTGGAAAGATGCACACACTACTTGGTTGGGAAGCAGACGAGAGTCTCCTTTAAGAGACATCCACCTTCTAGGAAGATGCAACTATTGGAGTTCGTTCACACAGATATTTGTGGTCCATTGAAAGTATGTTCTCTTGATGGTGCACTTTATTTTGTTATATTCATTGATTATTTCTCCAGAAAAGTTTGCGTCTATGCCTTAAATAGGAAGGATCAAGTCCTTAGTGTTTTCAAAGACTTCTATACGCTAGTGGAGCGACAATCTGGGAAGAAAGTTAAGTGCATCCGCAGTGACAATGGTGGTGAGTATATTGAGCTATTTGATGAGTATTGCAATTCTCATGATATCATGCACCATAAGACCCCTCCCAAGATGTTACAGTTGAATGGCATTGCAGAGAGAATGAAGAAGACCTTGATGGAGAGAGTCAGATGTCTCATTTCTAAAGATAAGTTGTCTAACTCTTTTTTTTGTAAAGCACTTTATATTATTGTTCATGCTATTAATTTATCTCCACATGTACCCTTAGATGGTGATGTTCCTCATAGGATTTGGCATGGAAAGAATGTCTCATACAAACATTTGTGGGTCTTTGGATGACGTACATTTGTGCATGTTCTCAAAGATGAAAGATCCAAGTTGAATGTAAAGACAAAGTAGTGCATCTTCTCGGGATATGGACAAGATGAGCTTGGCTACAGGTTGTATGATCATGTTGATAAAAAGATGATGAGGAGCAGGGATGTGATATTTTATAAAGATCAAGCTATTGAAGACATCAAGAAGGATGCTAAGGACTTTCCTTCGAGCAGCTATTAACCAGATGATATGAAGCCAGTCCCTTTGCAGAGGGCTCCGCATGTGGTGCCAGATGATGCATACGAGCAGATACCAGATGCAAGACATAAGGAGGATGTACCACAGATCACCACTCCTGATGATGATGCAGATGATGGTAGTGATCTTGGTGGGCAGGATGATGAAAGCTTTTCTTCTTCTAAGGCTCTCCACCACAGACACCCATGAGGGAGAGGCGACCCTCCACCAGGTATTCTGCACATGAGTACATTTTGTTAACAGACACTAGTGAGCCTGAGTACTATGAAGAAGCTTTGCAAGATGCAAATAAGGAGAAATGTGTAGAAGTTATGAAAGAGGAAATGGAGTCCCTTCATGACAATCATACCTTTGAGCTTGTCAAGTTTTCTGAAGGCAAGCAGGCATTGAGAAACAAGTGGGTTTATAGAGTGAAACATGATGAATACTCTACAAACCTAAGA
This sequence comes from Ottelia alismoides, assembly GCA_037367405.1. Taxonomy (NCBI): domain Eukaryota; kingdom Viridiplantae; phylum Streptophyta; class Magnoliopsida; order Alismatales; family Hydrocharitaceae; genus Ottelia; species Ottelia alismoides. The sequence goes on along the minus strand of JAZKJV010001338.1, from coordinate 361,458 downwards.
TACAAAGTTAGGTTGATTGTGAAAGATTTTAACCAAAGGAAGGGAGTTGACTTTGAGGAGATCTTTTCTCCTGTGGTGAAGATGTCTTCTACCAGGGTGGTTCTCAACTTGGCAGCTAGTCTTGATCTGGAGGTTGAACAAATGGATGTGAAGATAGCTTTTCCTCTATGGTGATCTTGAGGAGGAAATCTATATGTTGCACCAGAGGGATTTACGGTCAAAGGCAAGGAAGACTATATTTGCAAACTGAAGAAGAGTCTATATGGCTTGAAGCAAGCACCCAGGCAGTGGTACAAGAAGTTTGACTAGTTCATGGGGAGCATGGTTACTCCACGACTACTTCGGACCATTGCAACATTGGAGAGAGAATTTCTGACTTGAACAAAGAGTTGAGCGAGTCCTTTGCTAAGAAGGACTTGGGGCATACAAGTCAGGTACTGGACATGAAGATCACTCGAGGGAATAAGGAAACTTCAACTTTCACAAGAGAAGTACATTGAGAAGTGATGAATCCACATTTCATCATCTTTATTCTATCATTTTGGCACCAAAAAAACCTAGCAAATGCCTGTAAATAGCATTAAAATCATCATCTTAGCATTTATGCATGTGCATCTAAAATAATGTATAAAATGCTGTAATTAAAGCCAAAATTATAGAATAAATAAAGAAAAGAAAAGGGAATAAAATATTGTAAATATTTTATGACCCGAAACCCCGAGACCTAGGCATCTTGATGAATAGGTCGACAAGGAATAAAGTAGGGGGAGATAAGGGCCAAATACCTATATTTATTAATTCATTCTTTCTTTATTTTGGTACCTATTTTTGGTTCCACTTTTTATACATCAAATAAAGAAACTTTGTACATGAAAGTTGTAGATAATTTTATCAAGAAAAATATAAAATTTATTTCACAGAAAAATAATGTACAGATAAAAAGTTATGGTCTGAATAAAAATCCAGAATCCCAACTTCCCAGACTCGTATCTCATTAATGAAAACTACAAATGCAGCATACTCACCTTTAATTGTATATAGAAGAAAATAAGCTATTTAATGGCGGTGGTTTCGCATTTGGCGGAGCTACGGTTTGAAAGTTGACTTCTGACCCTCATTGTACAGTGCACCGATTAAAATATTCAATTTATTATTTATTTATTATTTTTATAATTTTATATTTTTTTATATAATGTTGTAAATATACTTATAATAATTATGTACATTAGAAGTGGAATAAAAACCAAAATAAAAATAAAAATAAAATACTTGTATATAGAACACATAGATACAATACTCATATGCATACCTATGTAACATACTCTTATAATTTATTAAATAAACAAAATAAATCAGAAAAATAAAATAAAAATATATTTGTGTATACAAAAGTGTCCTACAAATTTAGAAAATACTAAATAAAAAATAATAAAATTAAAATACCTAAATAAAAATAAAATACTAAAATAATTAGGTAATATACCTATATAGGGCTATAAAGCAACTTGTAAAAATATAATTCATAAAAATAAACAAAAATCGGAATAAAATACTACATAAAAAAATAAATATTTTTTATTTTATACCCAAAAATTAATTCGGCTTATTTCTATTTTTAAATGAATTAATAAAACATTTTTTTAATATTTTCCCCTGGTTGGTCCACGTGGACCAACCAGGAGCTCCCGACTGTTGACCGGCGGGTCAACAGTCCTTCCCCCAATCACTGTAGCACCGCGCGGCCCTCGTTTTCTCCCCCGCTTTGGCGGATTTTTCGAGGCTTTTCCTTGCGTCCTTTGCCGCCGTTTCCTTCATGGAAGTTGTGCCCCTTCGATCCATCTCCATCGCCGCTATGCCAGATCTCTTCAGATCTTCTCCCTCCGCCCGTGACACCTCCTCGAAGTCACGCCCTCACCACTCTTCAAATATGAACCCCTCACTTCCTTCCCCGGGGTTGAGTCCCCTTGGTCCACCCCTCTCCGCCACTCCAGTGCTCCGAGCATCGCTGGAGGTGACAGCTCCACCGCGCGCTCTTCAGCCAAGGCGAACGAGGTCGAGGGAGCCTCCACCACCTCCGCCAATCTCCTGCGTCGAGGTTCGCTTCTTCCTCTGGCTCCGACCATTGAGGGCTTCTCCCCGCTAATTTCTTTCAAGCATTCTATTCCTGCTAACTTTAGGATTAAAATCCCCAAAAAAACTTTCGATCTCCATCCACTCAATCGCTCGATCCCCCACTTTGGCCGGAGCGCACCTCCGGCCATTCGCCGCCACCTCGTTGCACGCATCTCCACGACCATCCAAGGGTCCAGGCAGTTTGCCCTGGGCCCCTTGACTCGTTTTGCAGGTCAACGCGCATTTGAAGACGCCTGGAGCTCGAGTTTTGAGCTCGCCGGAGCCAGCGAAGCCTCACGGCTCCGCCAGCCACCAGCGAGCACCTCGGTCATCGCCGAGGCTTGTTGACGACTCCAGGAGGTAGACCGAAGACCTGAGGAGGCCGCAGCCCAAATTTGAAGCCCAAACGCCGTCGGAGCCGAGTGGAGGAGCTCGAGGAACTTCGCCCAGTCGGAGCTCCTCCGCGTTCTTCCAACCGCCTTCACCACCGTTCGATCAAGGGCGCCCCTTTCCAGATCAAGCAGTAGCCGTTGGATTGCACCACGCCTCAGCCGTCAGATCGTCTTCGAGCGTTCTAATCTCAGCCGTGCATCCACGAAGCGCCATCGCCGTCCGATCGACGACACGTGTTTAAGTGAAGACCCGCAGCCGTTCGATCCGCGCGCCGAGGGTATTTTGCACCTTCACCCTCGCGCCTTTTGTATTTATAGTTTACTATTTAAACTTTTGTCTGTAGTGTAATTTTATGGTAGTATTTGCAAAAAGACCCTCAAGCTTTTAGTGCATTTTATGGTCCCTCGCCACGTCACCTCACGTGACCAGTTCACGTGAGGTGTGGGCATTTTGCAAGGGTACCCTCGGTATTTAGTGTATTTAGTTTTAGTCCCAAGATTTTGTATTACAGTGTAAACCTTTGGGATATTTTGCATCGACCCCCCTGGAGTTTTAAATATTGCATTTTAGTCCCTGCCAAGTGCGTGCGAGTCACGCACCTTGGTGGGGAATTTACATCGATACCCAGGTGGGTCTTGTAATTGTATTTTGGTGCTTTAAATTGAATATCTAGTGTAATATTTTGTGGAAAATTTGCATGTGAACCCCTGGTGTTTTCTAAATTGCATAATACCCCTGCCAGGCTTGTTCATTGATTGGATGCTTGTTGTATTTATTTAAATCATCATTTTAAATCCAAAAATTCCACAAAAATAGGGATAGTTTCCTGGAACACGTGTGCTTTGACGCTATCACTTTAGTTTTTGATTTTATTTTATTTTCACATTTATTAAAAATCAAAAACATGCTTTTTGTGCACTGTCTAGTTTAGAAAATACCAAAAAATAGTAAAATACCTCTAAAAATTCCAAAAAATTACCTAGTGTCTATTTTATCCTATTTTAGTGTCAATCCAAAAATCACTAAAAATCTCAAAAGAAAAACCTTAAAAATTTGAAAAGACTCAAAAACTTCAAAAAAATCTAAAAAATTAAGGAAAACTCCAAAAAATACAAGCTCAGCTCCTGTTTGTTGTATATTCCAGTAGCTTGATTTGAAAATTGGTGTGAAAAATTTTGAGTACTGGTTGCTATTTTTAAATCCCACTTTACTCACAGCCAGCACATATTTCACTGTTTTGCCTTGTTTTGCTATTTAAAAATATCAAAAACACCTTGAAAGATCCCCAAAAATCACAAAAACAGTAGAAAACCACAAAAATACCAAAAAGATTTTATTTCTAAATTTTTGGATATTTCTACACTTCTTTATAAATATTTTATCTTGACTTGTATTATATTGTTTGTAAATTCCAATATTGAAAAAGAAAAAAAAAGAAAATATAAAATATAAAATATAAAAAATCAGAAAAGTAAAAATCAACATACAAAAGTAAAAATTAAAATAAAAAAAATTTAAAATTAAAAATTAAAAACCCACAAAAACATCTTTGCTTGCTCGTTTAGGGTAGACACATCACACACACACACTCACTTGTGCTTCAATTTCTGAATTACCCTGTTTGCTCCCTGTGTCTAAACTCTCTGCATACTTGTCACTATACACCATTTGTGCAGAGTTAAAAATAAATTTTAACTCCACATTAGTTCTAATTTATTGATCTTGAGTGTGGGTTAATTGTTGACTTTAATCGAGATTTGTGTGGTTGACACTTCGACTGAGTTCACGCTTTGTGTTGAACTTAAGACCACCGATTTTCGGTAAAATCAAATGGCGCCGTTGCCGGGGAGTAACAACGAGTAGTTCACATTTTGTTTAATTGTGTGATTGTTTACCATAGCATTAGTTTACCTCTCTTACATTTTTGGTATATCTTGTTGAGCTATCTGACCGTCTCTTTTCTTGTCTTCTTGCGAGGGACCGCGGAGCAAGGCGGATTGCTTAGGTGATTCGGAGCATCCTTGGGAAGCGGGGCCGGCCTTCTCAGGTCACGCCGGCAGGAGAGAGCAGGAGGAGTGAGAGAGAGTGGTAGATTAGCTTTTGTGAGAGAGTGACCCATTAATTTGTAATAATACAGGTACACTTGGACTCTTGGACACTACCGGGCCTAACTTCCGGGTGTTTGTTCACCCGGGGGCTCACCGCAGTTTTTGACGAGTTTTCCTCGCTTGTCATTTTCCGGTTTTGTTTTTCTTTTTCATTTCTTTTGTGGATTGAGCTCTTAGTTATAGGTCCTGCTTGATTCGATTAGAATAGGTCCAAACACCCTAATTATCTTTGCATGCTCCTATATTTCGTATTTGGACTTAGACTAATTAAACAGTTAGCCCCCTTTCTTAGATCCGCCGCGCCGCGAGCCCTCTCCATCAAGCGCTACTCCTGAACTCGATGTGTCGAGAAGAGGAGGAGAGGGTCTAGACCGGACTCTTAGGATCGACGATAGGAGGTTGACTTGTGGTTCTTCACGCTAGCAGTTGCATGTTCTAGGACGATTTCCGTTGTGCATATCGGCATATAGATTAGGTTTAAAAATTCTTCTTTGCATCCCGCATGGAGAGAGCTGGGATTCGCTGTAAGTCTTCTAACTTGGCATCCATCATTTAGGCACAAAGGTGAGATTTCCATCTTTGTGTCAACTTGCATGGCTTTTCCGACTCTACTCTCCCTCTGTTTTTGGATAAAGTAGGATCAAGAAAACACAAAAATCGTTAGGCGCTTGTTTGAATCTACTCAACAGAAGCGATAACACCAAAAAAAATTAAAAAAGGGACTGCTAAGAAAACTTGACCAAAAATAAAATCGGTAATTGGATTCATTGCTTGGGGAGAGTAACACCCTCACTTGTATTCAGGTTGCATGGGAAGGTCTCCTTCCAAGTGAGGTGAGCGCTTCGTAAGGATTAGAGCCAAAAACCCAGCTTGTGGCTGCCTTGTGTATCGCCTGGATTTCCGAAGTATTGGCGCTTCTATCGTACGTGGACGAGTAGGGCTTGGTCAACATTGGTGACTCTCTATTGTGTAGAGCATCGACCTTGTCCGAAGTATCGAGCCTAGGCCACGCCTTCACGGGGGTGTCTGTCTCATTGTCTCGCGTCCGAGTAGGTTCTTGCACGCTCACGGGTGATTCCGTTGCGAGCGAGTTCCGAAGTATCGCTTTCGCCTATTGGCTTCCTCTCTTATTCTTTGGCTGAGTAGGGATCCAGGAAGGGTTACAAGGACCTCAAAAAAGTGCAAGCTACAGGTTACACAGGAGGAGGACAAGTACGGGATACTCTTCCGGCAGTACTCTCTCTCCTTTAGGCGTAGCGTTCTAAGGACTCGTGAAAAGATAAATTCCTGAATCAAGCTAAAATTGACAAGATAAAAGCCGAACCTTCACGGCTTCACGTGTTGAGTTGGTGAACTCACCCCTGCTTTGTGTTTGATTGCTAGATTTGTTTAGGTCAAGATCAAAAACACCGCACAATCGTGCGCAATTTTGTTGCATCTCATTTCACTCTTCTTCTTCTAAATTCCCTCTGCTCTTCCCAAAATAATCAAAATGATGGGACGGAGATCTCTTAGGCCGACTCTGTCGGCACCGCTATCCAGCACTCCTCCTCATTCATTTAGGAATACCTCAGAGAGTCCGCTCTCTGAGCCTGAGTTTACATCCACCCTGTTCCCCCTCGACCACCCTTCTCATTCTCCTTCCATCAGTCCAAGAGTGTCAGAATTCAGTACATCACAGTGTTCAGCTCATTCAACAGCACCTGAGATGGCCTCTTTTGCTTTTTCAGAAAATCCAGACATGGCAGACAGAGGCGAGCATGCAGATGATCATGAGCACCCTCCGTTCCTATTTGATCAGGCAGCCATCAATAATTCCTTGTTAGCATCCCTGGAGACTATGCAGAGGCAGATCCGTGATCAGGGTACATTCATGGGTGATCTCATGAGGGAGATAGCTCAAATGAGAGAGAACCGAGCTGGCGGAGAAGGGGGTGGAGGAGGAGGACCTGATGCAGGAGGAGCAAATCCAGACGCTGAGAGACCGCCACAGACTATCATGAGGGAATTGCACAATCCAGCCGCATCCCTCACTCACCGTTGGATCAGACTCCCGCCCATCCACGGAGATTTCGAGCTTCGGCCCCACACTATCCAGTTGCTACCCAAGTTCCATGGGTTGCCGACCGAAGAGCCGCACCTCCACCTCCAAGAATTTGAGATGATATGCAGCACCATCCATGATCGGTTGATAACCGAGGACACAATCAAGATGAATGCCTTTCCATTTTCTTTGGTTGATAGAGCCGCATATTGGCTCAAGCATCTTGGGCAATTCGTCGACACTTGGGCAGATCTCCGGATCGCATTTTTGAAGAAATACTATCCTCTCGGCCGGACCAATGCAGCTAGAGCTATGATTAGCAATTTTGTCATGATCCCAAATGAACAATTCCATGAAGCCTGGGATCGATTCAGAGAGCTCATCGACCGGTGTCCACATCATGATATATCCAAGCCCAATCTGGTTCAGAGTTTCTTCTGTGGGCTGACACCGGAGCTGCAGGGGCTTGTCAACGCCTCTTGCGGTGGATCATACTTTTCCAAAGGTGAAGACGACGTCTGGGCCATCTACGAAGGCATGGCAGAAAATTCTACAGTGATGACCCAAGCCCGTGTCTACACACACCAGAAGCCCCCGCAAGGAGCAGGATCATTTCAGAGGATCGCCCGCATCGATGCCGGTCCTAACACATTGTCGGTAGCCGCAGCCCAAGCCGAATCAGTCGCAGCCGACATGGGCATTATTAGTGAGAAGTTGGACCGCATGGAGATCCTCGAGAAGAAGCAGAACCAAGGTCTTGCCCAAATGGACCTTCTCACCAAAACCATGAGTGACCTGAAGACTCAAATCTTATGCATTCAAGAGGCACAGGCTCATTCCCATCAGCCTCCCAGGTCACGGGTTGACTCCAGCAGTAGTAGTTCCAGCCAGGCTTCTACCTCATATCGCTAGGTGAACCATATTCAGGCAGAGCCGGTCCCACTGCTACAGTACCATCCAGAGCGACCGTCGTCTCAGGAGACTCAGATGGTGGTCTATCAGCCGGAGCAGCCACTGGCAGTTCTTCCTCCACCCTCCTTTGAGTAGGAACCATTGATGGAAGTCACTGGGATTTGGTACGACCGGTACCCTCAGCCCGGGATTCGTCGTGATCATCCCGGATTCCGTTGGGGCAATGGTGGATCCTCATCACAGCAGCAGAACCCTGCCCAAGGACAGCAGAGCAGCCAGCAGCAACCACAACAACAGCCCCAGTATGCCCATCAGCAACAGTTTCAGAGTGGTCCTCGTCCCACCTATCAGGGACAGCAGTGGAGGCAGCGACAGCAGCCTCAGCAGTCTTATTCCCAGCACCCCCCGTATCAGCCACAACAGCAGCAGCAGCCCCATTTCCAACAAGGACAGCCATCCGGTTCTCAGGGTCCTGCCTTTGAGAACCCAGCCCTTGATGATCTTGCCCGCTTGCTATCTGAACAACGAGCTTCTTTCAGGCAAGAAATGGATGAATTCCGGCAGGAGATGAGGGACATCATGAAAGGCAAGGCCGCCATACCCGCTCAGATTGAACCTAACCCGAACAATCTGAAAAGGAAGTCTGAGCAGGTAGAGTTTACAGAGGATACCTCTCCTAGTGATTATTTGAGTGACATGTCTTATTCCTATCATGATGCTGATTTTGTTACTACTAGGAGCGGTAGGATGCCAGCCGGCGGCGCCTCTTCTGAGCGACAACCAGAGGCAGGATCAGGAGCGCCAGAGGACCAGAGGAGCGATGCTGATACCGCTCATGATGATGTTGACGGTGGTGCTGATGCCACCCATGATGAAGTCCAGGACGACGGTGCTGATGCCGTCGTGATACCAGTCGCAGACGGTGGTGCTGATGCCACCATTTTGGATGATGAACCAGAGCGCGGTGCTGATGCCGCAAAGACCGGTGCTAGTGGTGGTGCTGATGCCACCAAATCCACTTTTGTTGAGCAACCATCTGTGATGTTACCACATTTTGTACCCAAGGACTGTGGGAACAAAAAGAAACACAAAAATATGAATAAAGGAAAGGCTTCTGTTCACATTGCGGATCCATATGTGTTGCATGATGATGGTTGTGTGGATCCTTCTTCTTCGCAGGCACAGGAACCGATTCCTAGTCCTCCATCTGAGGAGGCCACTACCATCCCCTTCCCTGAGGCGCTCCGCCGTACGAAGGGGAATAAAAAAGAAAATCCTAAAAAAGATCAGCAGGTAGAGTTCGACAAACAAATGATTGACAGATTTCACATTCAGCTGACTCTACGAGAAGCATTTGAGCATATCCCCTTCTTCAAAAAGAACCTAAAAGAGACAACTACTGTCCGAAGAAGGAAGAGGCACAGAGATCAAATCCATATGCTCACTCATGACACATGCTGCATCATCCAGAACAAGCTGCCAGCCAAGCGACCAGACGCAGGAGCTCCTTATGTCAGATGCGAGATTCAGGAGCAGCAGTTTGATCGTACTCTATTAGACAGCGGCTCTTCAATTAACCTCCTTCCGGTAGCCTTACTCAAGCGATTCGAGTTTGGCCCTCTTCTTCGAAGCAGAACAGTCCTTCAGTTTGCTGACAGATCGATAAAGAGGCCGAAGGGGTTATTGAAAGACGTGGTCGTTACCATTCAGGGCCTGAAATTCCCCGTGGACTTCGTTGTGTTGGACATGGAGATCCCTGAGTCGGTAACCGATGCCCCCATCATACTTGGACGCCCATTCTTGGCCACAGCCAAGGCGGTGACCGACCATGATTGCGGGAAGGTGTGCTTTCGCGTAGAGGGCGAAACCATACAAATAGAGATAATCGAGGAAACCAGGGCTAGAGAATTAGAATGCTCAGAGCAGTCCAGTGAAGCAGCGCAGATGACAGAGGAAGAGCTAGACATCCACCAGGTGTGTGATTTCACAATGACTGATGATGAATCCAACTGGACAGATCCTGTAGCACCGACCCTCGCCTTGTCTACAGATTCACTGTATCTCAAGCTCATGGCAGTCGAGAGTCGGGAGAGCACACTCCTGGATGAGGATACACATGAGGCTGACAGTGTTGTGACGAGTGGTGCTGATGATTTTCATTCTTGTTCATCTTCTTCTGATCCCTCGGATTCAAACATTGACTGGGATGATTTTGATGAATACTTACCTTGTCTGATTCCTTCCGAGCAGACAACCATGACAGAATGCGAGCCAGTGCAGTTTATAGATGATTCAGCAGGCCGCCCTTCGTCAGAAATTCATGCAGAACGAGAGTTCTCCCATGCAGACCTGGTCGCCTTCACGCAGACATACCAGAAGCCAGATCTGCCGCCTCCCAGTTGTCCAGAACTGAAACCTCTTCCGCAGTCAATGAAGTATAGATTCCTTGCGGGTGAGCCAGAAATGCACCCATTCATCATCTCAGCAGATTTGACTGGAGAACAAGAATCTCGTCTGATGGAGGTTCTTGAAAGAAACCGCAAGGCAATCGGTTGGAGTATAGCAGATCTCCAAGGGCTGAGCCCAAATCTTTGCTCCCACCACATTTATCTCGAGGATAACGCTAAGCTGTCGCGTGAGTTCCAACGACGGCTGAACCCAAATCTTCGAGACGTAGTCATGAAAGAAATTTCAAGGTGGTGGAGCGCCGATTTCATCTATCCCATCTCCGACTCCAAATGGGTAAGTCCTTTACATGTGGTACCCAAGAAGACGGGTATCACTACAGTTGTCAATGAGTCTGGAGAGGAGATCGCCACCAGAGTACCAACTTCTTGGAGGGTCTGTGTGGACTACAGACGATTGAATGAGGCCACCAAGAAGGATCACTTCCCGCTGCCCTTCATTGATCAGATTATCGAGCGGCTAGCTGGGAAGAGTCATTAATGTTTCCTTGACGGGTACTCTGGATATAATCAAGTGGCCATTGCGCCCGAAGACCAGGAGAAAACGACATTCACCTGTCCGTTTGGGACGTATGCTTTCAGACGGATGCCCTTTGGTCTATGTAACGCTCCTGCGACATTCCAAAGATGCATGTTGTCCATCTTCTCGGACATGGTGGGTAACAGCCTACAGTATAAAGAGAAAGTGAAGACATGGCACGATTCGCATATCAGCCATAAACAGTTTGAGCCAGATCAGAGAGTATGGTTGTTTGATTCCCGGCTGAAATTATTCCCAGGGAAGTTGCAGAGCAAGTGGAAAGGTCCTTATGTGGTCAGGAAGGTACATGACAATGGTAGCATCGACATATCCGAACCGTTATCTTCCTCTACCTTCCGCGCCAATGGTCAACGCCTGAAACTATATCTTGATCATGATCCGCCGACCATTGACGTTGCCCCCATTCTTCTGGTATGAGATGTACTCTTTGACTCACATCATCTGCATCTCATACACGGTGATCAATTCCATCTTTCGCTGTACAGATCATCTGTCCATATCACTCTGTCATCTGTTGATTCTCTTCTTTTCTTCTTTTCTTCTTTTCCTCTTCTACCTTCTTCATCTATCAAAAAGGTGCCGCCTTTATAGACAGTTTTCCATACTTAGGACGTACTTTGTCCTAAGTATAGGGGGGCGTGCACCCCGAGTTCTGTCATGTTCATTTCGATCCTCTCCTTTGTCTCCTCTTCTTGTCTATACTTAGGGATATTTTACCCTAAGTATAGGGGGAGACAATCTGAGTACGATCTGTTCATTCCCACCCTTGACCCTCCCTGCGTTGTGTACAGTCTGCTATACTTAGGATTATTTGATCCTAAGTATAGGGGGGACGGTCAACTTCTCATTCATTAATTCATTCATTCTTTAGACTTGCCTATACTTAGTACGAGTTATGTCTTCTCTTTTCTCTCCGATCTATGAGGACATAGCTCAAGCTAAGTATAGGGGGGTCGTATATACTACGTATATACTTTAGCCATAACTCGTACTTTCGTAATAAATATAGCTAATAATTCTTTAAAATTCATTAAAAATCCTTAATAAAAAGATGTGGTTATTCCTCAAATTCTTTTTGTATTTACTGGTTAATAAATCAGGTGAAAATGTTTTTTGCAAAATGTTTGAAAAATAGTTTGAAAATCTTTGTGAACATCTATTGAAAACTATTTTGAAAATGTTTTGTTACATGTTTTCAACCTGTGTAAAAAGGTGTGGTTTGTAAAATTTATTTTCTTTGTGTGAAATAAAATGTTTGAAAAATGATTTGCAAATGGTTTGAAAAATGGTTGCAAAAATGATTTGAAAAACCTATATATACTGTTTTGAAAACCGATTGCAAAATGATTTTCAAATGAGTGTACATGTTTGTAAAAATATTTGTAAAAATTATTTTGGACTATAGTTTTCAAAAATTGTTTGAAAAACCTTGTGTCAAATAAGTTTGAGGAATACTAACATCACACCAAAATCCACTACCTATATATGTGTATAAAACTGACCACTTACCCTGTAAATTCTCAAAATCCATTTCTTGTAAATATAAGAAGCACTCTCGTGTACATATTTTTAACCTAGATTTTAGCCAAAATCTTTTTGTTTTCAAAAATCCCAAAAACATTTGCAAAACTAAAATACAAAAACATCTGAAAAAAAAACCTTTTTGAAAAATACAAAAAATGCATGCATCATATTTTTAAAAAATCCATAAAAATTTCAAAATCTTTGAAAATTGCATCACAAAAATATTTTCTGCATTGCATTGCATAGCATTCGCATTTTTCAGATTGGGTTTGATAGTTGAACAAGTCTAAGTAAAATCCGGAGATTGGAGCTTGATTGGACCTTAAAATCTACCTAATAACAGGAACCTTATAGGAACTGGGTTTGAGGTACTTCAGGTCTAGCTGACTTAATTCTTTGAGGATCACGGGACTTGGTTCAATGGATTCTTGACTGCCTAAGTAGAGTATTTCGGAGCACACGCACGACTCTTGTTGATAATGACCTAACTTGGACACCTGCACCTTTCACATAGCTCTCCACGGATGAGGTGGTGAGGAGGCAGCTTCCTTTAGCTTGGGGTAGCATATGAGGGTAGTACTTCTAGGCGGAACCTCTCTTCTTCTTATAGTGAAGGAAGTGCACCTCAACTTGGTCTAGTGGTGATGAAGGCTAAAGACAGGAGCCGCGGGTTGCAATAAAGCTTCAAAAGAGGGATAGTCTACTGGCTCAAGAGGAAAATTTCTTGTATATATGCTGCACCATGTAGATATGTTGTACAGATGCAATTGAAAAAAAAAGAAAAAGAAAAAAAAAGAAAAGAAAAAAAAAGAACTCCAAAAAAGTGGTGGGTCGGATTGAAAATTTAATAACCCCACCGGAGTGTATATAGTTCAATAAAGCAAAAGCTTATGGTATCCATGTCACATCTCATGAAGCTTGCAGCGGGAGACTTAGCTACACTGGTTGAGCTCCCAAATGTCTATACTTCTTCCCCCTCTTCTTGAGCCGGTTGCACTTGAACTTAGAAGGGAATACCCCGCTTCTCGAGGAAAGAGTTGCTAGATCGAGGCATTAGAGTTACCAGGTTGGGGGAGGTTGTCTCTTTGTCACTTCTGAGGTGGGGAGCTACATATCACTTACACTGTACGAGTCAGACTCATAGTCGTAAGAGTTTGCGTATGAGTTGAAGTATTTCTGACCTGGCTATTGAGGAGACTTGGACAGAGTTTTGGAATTCTCAAGGACTGTTGGATTTCAAACTTGGTTCTCATTAAGGTTCCGACCGCACTAAAATTCCAAAGGTCCGACTTAAGCTCCAAACTTTGATTTTGTGAAGACAAGTTTGATAATTGAACTAAATCCAACTTTCTTCTTTTTCTTTTCTTTCTTTTTCTTTTGCACTTATTGCATAAGTGTTTACTAGGGACTAGCAAAGGTAAAGTATAGGGGGATGATGAATCCACATTTCATCATCTTTATTCTATCATTTTGGCACCAAAAAAACCTAGCAAATGCCTGTAAATAGCATTAAAATCATCATCTTAGCATTTATGCATGTGCATCTAAATAGTGTATAAAATGCTGTAATTAAAGCCAAAATTATAGAATAAATAAAGAAAAGAAAAAGGAATAAAATATTGTAAATATTTTATGATCCGAAACCCCGAGACCTAGGCATCTTGATGAATAGGTCGACAAGGAATAAAGTAGGGGGAGATAAGGGCCAAATACCTATATTCATTAATTCATTCTTTCTTCATTTTGGTACCTATTTTTGGTTCCACTTTTTATACATCAAATAAAGAAACTTTGTACATGAAAGTTGTAGATAATTTTATCAAGAAAAATATAAAATTTATTTCACAGAAAAATAATGTACAGATAAAAAGTTATGGTCTGAATAAAAATCCAGAATCCCAACTTCCCAGACTCGTATCACATTAATGAAAACTTCAAATGCAGCATACTCACCTTTAATTGTATATAGAAGAAAATAAGCTATTTAATGGCGGTGGTTTCGCATTTGGCGGAGCTACGGTTTGAAAGTTGACTTCTGGACCCTCATTGTACATTAAAATATTCAATTTATTATTTATTTATTATTTTTATAATTTTATATTTTTTTTATATAATGTTGTAAATATACTTATAATAATTATGTACATTAGAAGTGGAATAAAAACCAAAATAAAAATAAAAATAAAATACTTGTATATAGAACACATAGATACAATACTCATATGCATACCTATGTAACATACTCTTATAATTTATTAAATAAACAAAATAAATCAGAAAAATAAAATAAAAATATATTTGTGTATACAAAAGTGTCCTACAAATTTAGAAAATACTAAATAAAAATAATAAAATTAAAATACCTAAATAAAAATAAAATACTAAAATAATTAGGTAATATACCTATATAGGGCTATAAAAGCAACTTGTAAAAATATAATTCATAAAAATAAAAAAAATCGGAATAAAATACTACATAAAAAAATAAATATTTTTTATTTTATACCCAAAAATTAATTCGGCTTATTTCTATTTTTAAATGAATTAATAAAACATTTTTTAATCTTTTCCCTGGTTGGTCCACGTGGACCAACCAGGAGCTCCCGACTGTTGACCGGCGGGTCAACAGTCCTTCCCCCAATCACTGTAGCACCGTGCGGCCCTCGTTTTCTCCCCGCTTTGGCGGATTTTTCGAGGCTTTTCCTTGCGTCCTTTGCCGCCGTTTCCTTCATGGAAGTTGTGCCCCTTCGATCCATCTCCATCGCCGCTATGCCAGATCTCTTCAGATCTTCTCCCTCCGCCCGTGACACCTCCTCGAAGTCACGCCCTCACCACTCTTCAAATATGAACCCCTCACTTCCTTCCCCGGGTTGAGTCCCCTTGGTCCACCCCTCTCCGCCTCTCCAGTGCTCCGAGCATCGCTGGAGGTGACAGCTCCACCGCGCGCTCTTCAGCCAAGGCGAACGAGGTCGAGGGAGCCTCCACCACCTCCGCCAATCTCCTGCGTCGAGGTTCGCTTCTTCCTCTGGCTCCGGCCATTGAGGGCTTCTCCCCGCTAATTTCTTTCAAGCATTCTATTCCTGCTAACTTTAGGATTAAAATCCCCCAAAAAACTTTCGATCTCCATCCACTCAATCGCTCGATCCCCCACTTTGGCCGGAGCGCACCTCCGGCCATTCGCCGCCACCTCGTTGCATGCATCTCCACGACCATCCAAGGGTCCAGGCAGTTTGCCCTGGGCCCCTTGACTCGTTTTGCAGGTCAACGCGCATTTGAAGATGCCTGGAGCTCGAGTTTTGAGCTCGCCGGAGCCAGCGCAGCCTCACGGCTCCGCCAGCCACCAGCGAGCACCTCGGTCATCGCTGAGGCTTGTTGACGACTCCAGGAGGTAGACGAAGACCTGAGGAGGCCGCAGCCCAAATTTGAAGCCCAAACGCCATCGGAGCCGGGCGGAGGAGCTCGAGGAACTTCGCCCAGTCGGAGCTCCTCCGCGTTCTTCCAACCGCCTTCACCACCGTTCGATCAAGGGCGCCCCCCTCCAGATCAAGCAGTAGCCGTTGGATTGCACCACGCCTCAGCCGTCAGATCGTCTTCGAGCGTTCTAATCTCAGCCGTACATCCACGAAGCGCCATCGCCGTCCGATCGACGACACGTGTTTAAGTGAAGACCCGCAGCCGTTCGATCCGCGCGCCGAGGGTATTTTGCACCTTCACCCTCGCGCCTTTTGTATTTATAGTTTAATATTTAAACTTTTGTCTGTAGTGTAATTTTATGGTAGTATTTGCAAAAAGACCCTCAAGCTTTTAGCATTTGCGTCTAGGTCCCTCGCCACGTCACCTCACGTGACCAGTTCACGTGAGGTGTGGGCATTTTGCAAGGGTACCCTCGGTATTTAGTGTATTTAGTTTTAGTCCCAAGATTTTGTATTACAGTGTAAACCTTTGGGATATTTTGCATCGACCCCCCCTGGAGTTTTAAATATTGCATTTTAGTCCCTGCCAGGTGCGTGCGAGTCACGTGCCTTGGTGGGGAATTTACATCGATACCCAGGCGGGTCTTGTAATTGTATTTTGGTGCTTTAAATCTAATATCTAGTGTAATATTTTGTGGAAAATTTGCATGTGAACCCCTGGTGTTTTCTAAATTGCATAAATACCCCTGCCAGGCTTGTTCATTGATTGGATGCTTGTTGTATTTATTTAAATCATCATTTTAAATCCAAAAATTCCATAAAAATAGGGATAGGTTCCTGGACACGTGTGCTTTGACGCTATCACTTTAGTTTTTGATTTTATTTTATTTTCACATTTATTAAAAATCAAAAACATGCTTTTTGTGCACTGTCTAGTTTAGAAAATACCAAAAAAATAGTAAAATACCTCTAAAAATTCCAAAACAATTACCTAGTCTCTATTTTATCCTATTTTAGTGTCAGTCCAAAAATCACTAAAAATCTCAAAAGAAAAACCTTAAAAATTCGAAAAGACTCAAAAACTTCAAAAAAATCTAAAAAATTAAGGAAAACTCCAAAAAATACAAGCTCAGCTCCTGTTTGTTGTATATTCCAGTAGCTTGATTTGAAAATTGGTGTGAAAAATTTTGAGTACTGATTGCTATTTTTAAATCCCACTTTACTCACAGCCAGCACATATTTCACTGTTTTGCCTTTTTTGCTATTTAAAAATATCAAAAACACCTTGAAAGATCCCCAAAAATCACAAAAACAGTAGAAAACCACAAAAATACCAAAAAGATTTTATTTCTGAATTTTTGGATATTTCTACACTTCTTTATAAATATTTTATCTTGACTTGTATTATATTTTTTGTAAATTCCAATATTGAAAAAGAAAAAAAAGAAAAATATAAAATATAAAATATAAAAAAATCAGAAAAGTAAAAATCAACATACAAAATTAAAAATTAAAATAAAAAAAATTAAAATTAAAAATTAAAAACCCACAAAAACATCTTTGCTTGCTCGTTTAGGGTAGACACATCACACACACACACTCACTTGTGCTTCAATTTCTGAATTACCCTGTTTGCTCCCTGTGTTCGAACTCTCTGCATACTTGTCACTATACACCATTTGTGCAGAGTTAAAAATAAATTTTAACTCCACATTAGTTCTAATTTATTGATCTTGAGTGTGGGTTAATTGTTGACTTTAATCGAGATTTGTGTGGTTGACACTTCGACTGAGTTTGTGTTGAACTTAAGACCACCGATTTTCGGTTAAATCAAGAAGGTACTTCAAAGATTTCATATGGAGAAAGCAAAGCCAGCTAGCACCCCTCTTGGAGCGCATTTCAAGTTAAGTTCTAAAGATAGCCCACAGAGCAATGTAGAGAAGAAAGATATGGAAAGGGTTCCCTATGCATCAACTACAGATAGTCTCATATATGCCATGGTTTGTACGAGGCCAGATATTGCTCATGCAGTTGGAGTTGTTAATAGGTTTATCTCAAATTCAGGAAAACAATATTACGAAGCAGTAAATGGATCTTGAGATATTTTCGAGTAATAGCAGTTACTCTCTTTGCTTTGGAGCAGAGAAAAGCCTATTATTCTTGGATACACAAATTCAGATAATGGCGGATGACATCGATGGGAGAAGATCCATATCTGGCTACATGATATCCTTTGCAGGTGGTGCAGTTTCTAAGCAGTCTCGTCTCCGAAAGTGTATTGCTTTATCTACTACAGAGGCAGAGTTCATTGCAGCTACAGAGGCGTGCAAGGAGTTGCTATGGATGAAGAAGTTGATGTAGGAACTTGATTTTCATCAGGACAAGTATGTGCTTTACTGATGACACGAAAAATCCCGAGCAACTAAGGATAAGGAAATAACAAAGGTCGTTGCGACCTCAGTCGCTCAAGAGATCAATCGGTCAATCAAGAAAAATCAAGTGCAGACCACCAAAATAAGATAAAAATCAAATAAACACGATAGCGGTCCTGGCTACTGGATTAGCCTGGTATAGGGACCAGGGTCAGACTCAGGGAGCACGTGATGGCCTTACGGCCTACGAAGTAGTCTAAAAAAGAAAGAAAATAAAACAAAGGTCTTTTTGGTGGATTTTTAGTCTTTTTTATATTTTTTTAGATTTTTAATATAATTAAGAAAATAAGAAAAGCAAACAAATGGCAACTTCAAACAATTATTTATCTACTCAAAAATCACCCAAAAATTCAAATAAAAATATTTTTAAGTTTTTTTTATTTTTTACTGTTTTTGGTTAATTTTTTTTGGCAATTTTCTGATTTTTATTGAATTTTCTAAAAATCAAACAAGACAAGAAAACAAGGGTACTGTCCAGTCAGACTTGGAGGGCCAATTTAAAATACAAAATGGCCCTATCAAGGTCTGAAGGTAATTTTCCTATAAAGAAAAAAATACAAGGAAAATTTAGGCACCAGAATTATTATTTTTAGGGTTTTCAATTAATTATTAGAATTTTTATGGATTTTTAGGGGTTTTGTAATTTTTATGGGTTTTATATATCCAAAAATGACCAAAATTGGTCAAAAAAGCAAACAAGATAAAACAACTACTGTCTAATTTTTCTGTAATTTTTAGAGGTGTTTTAATATTTTTGTGAATTTTAAAGTTAGACAGTAAAGAAAATGCATGTTTTTGATTTTTTTAAAATAATAAAAATGTCAAAAATGTCTCCAAAAATTACAGAAAATTTCACACCATGGCAGGAGCCATGTATCCAATTTTCATCAAATTTGGAGTTGATTTGCTATTTTATTAAAATCAAACACAAGGGCACAGTACACAGGAACCTAAATGCAATTAAAATAAGTTCCAGGGGGTCCGGTGCAAAATTCCCAAGAACTCACGTGCAAAGCGCGTGATCTGAGGCACTCAGGGACCTATTTGCAAGAAAAATTAAGTCTCTGGGCTACTTAGTAACTCGTACTAAAAGTCTAGGGGCCTTGTTGTAAAATACCCACTAAATAACGCACATGCACATTAAAACCATTCACAGGGGCATATTTGCAAATATTGAAAACATTAATTCATCCTGTAGCACCCTGAAACATAAAGCCCATACATGCAAATAACCCTCAAAATTCATGTGACGATGCACGTGGTCCACGTAGACAGGGGCATAAATGCAAATACAAGACAAAATAAGGTCCTCTATGTAAAATGTCCAAAAATAAAAGCACTACAAAATGTATTTATAAGACTAAATAATAAATGTAAAAACTACAGGGGCCTCAGAGCAATTACCCCTTTATTAAATGTCAAGGGCCAGATGGGCGCCACGTGTGAGATCCAACGGTCGGGGAAGGGTGGCGCCTCAACAAAGGATCCCTCGATCCTGATCGAACGGCAGGGATGCTTCCACGTGGATGATCGGGCGGCTGGAGTGCACCGTGGGAAGCCCTCGCTGAATCGACGGTCGCGATCAACCCTCCAAGGATCTGACGGTCACTGCTGCTCCACGAACGAACGGCTCGATGAAGACCTGGAGCTGGGGCTGGATCGGACGGCTAAGGAGGGTCCTCGAAGAACTGGGCTCCGGCGAGGTTCGCCGGACTCATGTGGGTGCAGGAGGCCTCCTCGCGGGCTACTGAAGATCGGGGAAGAATCGCCTCGGGCTCCCGCGTCTAATGGGGTCCTCCGATGGCTCGACAGAGCTCCTGGGAACTCATGCGAGGCAGGCGGAGGTCGAGCTGCTGCACTAGATGGTCGATCCCTTAGATGGGCTCCTCTAGTCCTGCAAAATGGCGCAACACACTCGCGGGTCGAGGGCAAAGTGCCTCGACCCTGTTAGGTGTGGTGACTGTGAACGGTGCGGCGGGGCGTAGGGGCTCCGGCAATGCGACGGCGGAGGAGCCCCAATCCCAGCTCCTGTGCGAGCTGGGTTGAGCGAGTGGGTGGAGAACGTGCGCGGAGTGAAGGCGAAGGTGGTCAGCGACTCCGATGATCGAATGGATGGGTGCGGTGGTCGAAATCGGCGGTGAACGACAGCGGCGAAAATTGGGCGAAAATGAAAATTAAAGAACTAGGGAAGGAGAAGGGATTACCTAATGGGCGCAATCGACTGTGGAGGAGCAGGGCTTGCTCCAGGTCCTTGCCTCGAGGACAGTCGGTGTCCGAGGCTCTGGCGTCACCTCTAGGCGGTGCACGACGGCGCGAAGACGCCGGATCGATGGTCTCCTTGCTCCCTCCTCGCTGCAACAATGCCTGGAGCGAGCTGTCACTCTCGCAGAGACGATGGAGGTCACTGGGTGGAAAGCGAATGAGCCAAAGATGAGGAACATGGAGGCAGATCTCGGCTTAAATATGGATGCAGGTCCGAGAAGAAAGGCTCGGGCAGGGTTCCGTGAAGCGCGGATCCCCACACGGATACGTCGGCGAGGATCTCGGATGTAAGGTGATCGATCGGAGTTCGGGGGTTGCAGATTTGGAGGTCGGGTCGTGACGCGAAAAATAGGGGAAGTCGGGTCGGGCGTCACGGACCCGTGGGAAGTGGTCCGGGGGGGGGGGGGGAGTTGACCGGGGGGTCAACGTCTCCGTGGACCAATGTGGACAGGCCACGCGGAAAAGATTTAGAAATTCATTTAAAAATAGCAAATAGCCGAATTAAAGAAAACTTAAAACATGAAAAATATTTGTTTTAATTTTTTCTATTTTTTGCGATTTTTAATTAATTTTTCAAAGTTAAAATAAGGTATTTACACTAGGGTGCTATATATAGGTATATATACAATATAGGATTTTAATTTTTGATTTTTAATTAGTTATTTTTTTACAATTCTATTCCCATTTTATATTTTATTTATTTATAGCATAAAATTAGGAATAAAAGGGTATTTTTTTTAATTTTTTTATTTATATACAAGGGTGAAATAAATAACTATATACAAATATATACATGGTATATGTACAAGGTTCTTTTTTATTTTAATTTTGTTATTTTTATTTTGATTTTTATTTTAATGGTTTTTATTTTATTTATTCACAACATAAAAGATAGAATATGTAAAAATTTTATGGAAATTAATTTATTTATTTACAAGGTTAAATAAATAGATAGGTGTGGGTGTATGTACATGGTGAATATGTATAAGTGATCCTTTTTATTTTCTTTTTAATTTTTTTCAATTTTTGTTTTGATTTTGTATTTATAAATATTAACAAATATATACAAGCCACTTTATTTTATTTTTAGAGGAAAATATATTTATTCGATTTACAGGTATATTTACACACTTGAGCTCCCTATCTCTCTCTTCTTTGGCTTTTATGCGGTCAAGCCCATGCTGAGCCCTCCCTTGGGATTAGGTTGCTCAATATTTATTCTAAATATCTCCCTCTTTTTCTTTTGTCTCTTTATTCTTTATTTTTGCACAAAAACATGCTAATTATTAGATTTTACACAATGCATGCCTTTTGTTAATTATTTGTATTTACACATATCTACATGTATTTGCAAAGGTTTTTGTAGCTAAAATATAAGAATAAAGAGTGATGAATGAGTATTCATCATTTATTGTGACAGTCAGAGCATTATTCACTTTGGCGAGAACCCTACATTCCATGCAAGATCGAAGCACATCGATGTCAGATATCATTAGATAGGTGATGTGTTAGAACCGAAGTAGCTTGTACTTGATAAGATTCACATAAATGACAACTGTGCTGATATGATGACAAAGACTTTACCGCTTGGAAAGTATGAGAGATGTCGCTCTCTCGCAGGTTTGGAACAGTTCCCATATCGTCGGTAAGGGGGAGATTTGTTAGATGGGTTTCCCTCCTTACAGTTCCACATCATCGGTGAGGGGGACATTGGTAGCCCTATTTGGAAAAGGAAAAATCAATTATTGATTGGAGAAGGAGATCAAATACCTTTTAAGATTAGGAGTTATCTTTTCCTAATCCTATTTGAAGTAAGAGTTCAGGTTTTTCTTATTTGCTTATCTCCATGGAGTATAAAATAGGGGGTATGGGGTCCATACCAAGATCATCCGAACACAAGCTCTTCTAGCACAAGAAAGAAATAAGAGAGAGAGAGATAGAGGAAAAAGAAGGCACGTGTTTGCCACGAAGTTTGGAGGGAGTAACCTTTGGAGCAGTTCTTCTCCAACGTTCTTTCCTACAGCTTGGCGATGTATTTATCCATTTGGTAATATTTCTCTTCTCTACTATTCTCCATTGTTTGGTGATTCATAGCACCGTATTGAGGGTCGATCTTTTGTAAGCCCCTCACGGGAGATTTCTTTGATTATAGTGTTTGATTTCGGGTTGCGATCAACCCCGTAGTTTTTCCTCTCACATTGAGAGTTTTCCGCGTTAAAAATTCTCTATGCATCTGTGATTGATTTTTTCTATGGTTGAGATCCTTTCTCATAATTGATATATCGTGGAGGATTGATGCTGCGCAAAATGACCACTCGGATATAAGGTGCTAATCGGTCATTGCGAACCAAGCAATCAAGCGCGAACAATCAAGAAAAATAGACCACCAAGAGAGATAAAAATCAATCAAAATGCGAAATAGCGGTCCTGCTATTAATTTAACCTGGTATAGCGACCAGGGTCGAACACAAGGAGCACGGATTGGCCTCACGGCCTACGAAGTAGTCAATCAGAGAAGAGAAGATATGGTATTTTTGTAGTTTTTATGGGTTTTTATATTTTTTTGGATTTTTAATATGTTAAGAAAATAATACAAGCAAAGAAACGACACACTTCAACAATTTATTAAATGCACTAAAAATCAACCAAAAATTCTGACAAAAATATTTTTATGTGTTTTATAATTTTTTGTGTTTTTGGTGAATTTTTGGGATTTTTCTGATGCTTATTTAATTTGCCAAAAATCAAACAAGGACTGAAATGAGAGGCACTGTCCAGCCGAGCTAAAAGGACCTAGATAAAATATCTAGAAGCCCCAAATTAGCCTGGAGGTATTTTTCCTGTATAGAGAATAAAACAAGGAAAATTAGCAACCTAGATTATTATTTTTGAGTTTTTGGTTTATTTATTAGAATTTTTGTAAAATTTTAAGTGTTTTTCAGTTTTTAGTGGTTTTCAGTAATGAGAAATAGCCAAAATTGGCTAGAAAATCAAACAAAACAAAACAAGCAGTAGACCATTTTTTGTAATTTTTAGACAGTATTTAATATTTTTTTGTGATTTTTAAAGTTAGACATTAGCAAAATTAGATGTTTTTGAATTTTTAAAAATATCAAATCAACTCAGAAATGTCTCCAAAAATCCTTGAAAATTTTACACTATGGCAGGAGCCATGTGTCCAATTTTCGTTGGATTTGGAGGTAATTTGCTATTTTATTCAAGGGGGCACTGTGCACAAGGATCTATGTGCAAATACCCAAAAGTCTGGGGGGTCTGGTGCAATTAACCCAGGTGAACACGTGCGATGCGCGTACCTGGGGCACTCAGGGACCCAAATGTAATGAAAATAAGTCCCGAGGGCTATTTGGTAACAGGTACCAAAAACCCAGGGGCTTATCTGCAAATAACCCAAAAAATCACGCACATGCTCAAATATTTCACGCACAGGGGTATAAATGCAAATAAACACAAACTCTCATTCAATTGATAACAATCAGAACTACAGGGGCATGATATGTAAATACGCCAAAAACTTACGTGTCGATGCACGTGTCAGACCATACACAGGGGCATAAATGCAAACCAAACAGAGTACGGGGTCCTCTATGCAAATATCCCAAAAACTAAACAACTATATTACGCATTTACAGGACTAACTACGAAATGCAATAAACAGAAGGACCTAAGGGTAGTTTACCCTTTATTAATGCGGACCGCAGGATGGAGGCCACGTGGAGTGATCAACGGTGGGGATCGGCTGGCGCTCCAAGGCTGAGATCATCGCTATGATCCGACGGCTGGGGTTAAGCCACGTGGTACATCGGACGGTCATGGCTCTCTGTGGCTAACCCTTGCGCATCGGACGATCCAGATCTATCCTCCTCAGATCAAACGGTGGTTGCTGCTCCTGAACGGACGGTCCAGATGCAAACTGGAGCTGGAGGTCTAATCGGACGGTGGCTGAAGGTCGAGGAAGAACAGGTGGTCGGCGAAGTTTGCCGGCCCAGTACGTGTGCTCCTGACTTCCCCTGCTGCGCCTGAAGATCGGAGAAGCTCCGACGTGGTGCTCCGCAGCTGCTGGTGGCCTCCGATGGCCCAGTCGAGCTCTGGTGAGCTCCGACGAGGTTGGCGGAGGCAAGGCTCCTGGCCCGAATGACCCAAGCCCTCAGATGGGCTGGGTAGTACCTGCAAAGATGACCAGAAGACTAGCGGGTCGAGGGCAAACTGCCTCGACCCGGTTAGGCGGGGTGACGGTGAACGGAGGGTCGAGGTGGACGAGCTCCGGCGAAGGGGGGAACGGTGGAGCTCGAATCCCAGCTCCTGTGCGAGCTGGGTTGGATGGAGCTATGGAGAAGGTGCGCGGGAAGGAGGCGATGGCTATGGTGAAGCCCGATGGTCGGTAGGTGGTCGGAATCGATTGGAATCGGCGGGGGACGGAGAAGCAGCGAATTGGGCGAAATGGAAAATCCGAGAAGAAGAGAAGGCTAAGGGACTACCTGGGTGGACGAGGAGACTGGGGATGAGCTAAGGATGCTCTGGGTCTTCGCCTCGAGGAGCGTCTCCCTCCGAGGCTCGGGCTCCTGCTGGTGGCGGAGCAAGGCGGCGAAGCTTCGCCGGATCAGTGGTCTCGCGTCCTCTCCTCGCTTCGACACCACGGGGGCCAAGCTGTCACTCTCGCCTACGCAATGGAGCTCACGGGAGGTGGAATCGAGTGGCCAAAGATGAGAATGAAGGTGGCAGAGCTCGGCATATATATGGGTGCAGGTTCGACTAGGGTTGGTCGGGTAGGGCAATGGAAGGTGCGGATCCCGAGGCAAGGGCTCCGGCGAGGATGTCGGATGCAAGGAGAAGAAGTAGGACCCGGGGTTTGCGGAGATGGCGAGCGGATCGAGCGCGGAAAAAGAGGAGAAGTCAGGTCGGGCGCGAGATCCGCTGGAGAAGAAGGTCCGCGGAGGGAGTTGACCGGAGGTCAACATCTCCGTGGACCAATGAGAAACTGCCACGTGGAAATGATTTGAAAAATCATTTATAAATAGTAAATGGCAGAATTATTAAAAAGTCAAAACATGAAATATTTTTGTTTTAATTTTTTCTATTTTTTGGTGATTTTTAATTAATTTTCAAAATAAAATAAGGTATTTACAATATATAGCTATACATAGGTATATGTATAATATGTATTTTTAATTTTTTTTGATTTTTGATTTGTTATTTTTGTGCATTTTTTATTCCCATTTTATATTTTATTTATTTATATCATAAAATTAGGAATAAAAAGATATTTTTATTTTATTATTTATATACATAGGTGAAATAAATAGATATGTACATATATACACATGGTATATTTACAAAGTATTTTTGTGTTTTTAATTTGTTCTTTTTATTTTTTTTATTTTAATTGTTTTGATTTAATTTATTTACAACATAAAGGATGGAATATTTACAAAAATTTTGGAAATTAATTTTATCTATTTATAAGCTAAATAAATATAAAGATGGGTGTCTTATATACATGATGACTATATACAAGGTGATGTTTTTGTTTGTTTTCTTTTTTAATTTTTATATTTTTATCTTGATTTTATGTTTATAAATATATACAAATATTTACAATCCAATTTGAGTCTATTTTTGTGAGGAAAATACTTTTATTTTATTTACATAAATATTTACACACATGAGCTCCTATCTCCCTCTACTTTGGTTTTTATGCGGTCAGGCCCATGCTGAGCCCTCCCTTGGGTTAGGTTGCTCAATATTTATTCTAAATATTTCCCTCTTTTTCTTTTTACTCTTTATTCTTTTATTTTTGCACAAAAACATGCTAATTATTAAACTTTATACAATGCATGCTTTTGATATTTATATGTATTTACATGAATATACATGCATTTGCGAAGGTTTTTGTAGCTAAAATATAAGAATAAAGAGTGATGAATGGGTATTCATCAAGGATCCACCTATCAACTTTGGTCATTTTTCTGCAATTCAATTTATATGGGGAACTTGTTCCCAACATTATCCAGCAATGAAATAAATCATCCATCGATACCGAAAACCAGTGGTGAGGTACAACATAAGCATACAAAAATTGATCGGGTTTGGGATTATTGAATTCATTCCTAATCAATTGTTTATGAGTGCATGAAATCCTAAAATAGAATACTTAAACACAATGTGGCATTCAAGGTACATTACTATGATTTAATTGTGCAGTTTATAAAGATATGATATAAATGTAATGCTGTTAAGGATATCGTTTTGGGTTATAGCAGGTTGTCTTTGTAATATCAATTTATCAAAATCAAACATATCAGATTAATTGATGTTTGGTAAAAAAAGGTATCGCCTCATTTGAAGTTTCCCATATGTGTGCACACTACAACAAAATTGAGCTAAGTTACGGTTTTTATAAAATCCGTCATTAAATTAGTCGTTGTTAAATATATATATAAAGACGATATTATTCGTTACAAAATTAGTTTTTTACTCAAAATTAGGATTGAATATCATATCTGTCATTATATGATTAGCAACGGTCCACATAGAGATACTTATCCGTTTCTATTGTTCAAAATATCAACTAATCGTGCTATTTTTTTAGTTCAAAATTTAGTGCTGATTAATTAGAAGTTTGAAAAATAGCAACGAATAAGCATCGCTATGTATACCGTTGCTAATGATATAACAACATATATTATATTCATTGCTAGTTTTGAATAAGAATCATTTCAAAAAGAATAATATCATCATTATGTATTCAACACCGACTAATTTAGTGATGATTTTGAAAAAAACGTCATTATAGCTCAATTTTTTTGTAGTGGCATTTCGTTAATAATTATTTACTCTATCTTTTTAGTTTCTAAGATGAATTCGGGAAACATGTAGCTCGGTTGTAAGCAACATACATGTTCATTATCACAACTACTTATTTTTCTCAAGCATCGAAACTACAACTATACCGAGGCACGTCATCTAACGACATTCATTCCAAGATGAAGTCAATGTTGATGAAGGTGAGGAACATACAACTTCCCAACAACTTATCTACATATTCCTGATTTTTTCAAAGGTATATAGAAAAATATAAGGATCCCATGAAATTTTGTGGATTTCAGAATATATCAAGACTAATGTACAAGCAATATAGATATCTTTCACAAGGTACGTTAATGCAGTCCGCTTAAGAGCCACCACAATACACTTTTTAACTCACATAACACAATAATAACAACTCATACCATTATACCAAGCAAGAAGCCAAACAAACAACATACCATACCAATAGGACCAAAAAATATGATTTAAACTAGACCACAAGGAGTAAGAACTGTTGAAAAATCTGCCCGCAAAGAGTTTCTTAATTACTCTTAAAGTAGTTTGATTAAAAAATACAATTAAAATGATATTAAAAGTAAATCTTGTGTGAAAAAGATCATAGCATTAACTACACTGCATTGGGATGTCTGCGTGGCAACCTAAGTAAGTGAAAATCATGACCCAATTCCTCTGACTTGGGATTTCTCATTAACCGATCCAATCAACTGTTCCATTATACTAAGTTGTTATCACAGATAATTCAACCACTTATAAACATTTTGGATCACACACCGATATATTTTTTGTAATGGATTGCTTTCACATAAATTAAAAATAAAATTAAATTAAATGCCTTGACAAACTCACCATGCCACCTTTTGATGAGATAATGAGAAAAAAAGGAAATAAGAAAAGGAAATAAAATAGCCAACAAATCAAGTTTGTTATTCTTATTATCCCTCAATTAAGCCCTAATTATTGTTGTTAAATATCTCATTCATGGTACATTTACAACCTCCTCATATTCCCTTAGACGTGAGCGAGTTTAGAGAGAGAGAGAAGGAAAGAGGGAGAGAGAGGCCGACAATGACATTCCTTGATCGGTGCTGTCTGCAAATCCGACGACGACAGTTCTCTCCGTCAGCATCAAAGTCTTGATCCGACAAAAATCGGAGGAGGAGAGACACTGTCGACAATGGTTTGAGCAGAGGAGATCGAGGTGTCCTTGTTGACGGATTGCTCGAGTGATCAATGTATGTGTCGAACCTATAGGAATATTATACAATGAATCGATTTGTAAATATTCTTACACGGCATCATTATGCAAGTACATATACTATTATTCGATAACCTCAACTACAAGAAATTGAAAAAAAGATATGAAACGTTTATCTTCAAGTTTTTTGGAAGAAAATACGAAGCATGCATCTTCAAGTTGTTTGGAAGTATTATCATGCTGAATATCAAAGAAATTATGTATATTATAATTATCCTCCAAGAATAGTCATGATCACGTCCATAGATACAAGTATGGAGTTGC
The DNA here is from genome assembly GCA_037367405.1 of Ottelia alismoides. Taxonomy (NCBI): domain Eukaryota; kingdom Viridiplantae; phylum Streptophyta; class Magnoliopsida; order Alismatales; family Hydrocharitaceae; genus Ottelia; species Ottelia alismoides. Next base: position 332,887 of record JAZKJV010001338.1, on the reverse strand, counting down.
ACGCTCGTGGGTGACTTGTTCCATATTTTTCATCCACAGGCTAGTCCTATTTTACACACACATATATAAAGAAAAAAATATATGAAATCTTGGTAGCCATGTACTTGTATTGTAAGCACTCAAAAGAGCACAACAAAGAATAAGGAAACTCATAATACTATTAACAGATGGTACAAATATGCTCACCTTGTTGTTAATTCACACGTGATTTATAGTGAATGTATCTCCCATTCAATCTAAAAGAAAGGAGAATGGTATTGATATCATGAATCGTTTTTGTATCATCAATATGATTAGTCGAAGAGTAATTGACAGATTAATAGAGCTAGCTAGTGTTGTCATAGAGAGTGTGATTCTGATTATAGGACATCAAATCAAAATAAAAAAGAGTGTTCTTTATGCAAAGTAAATTAGGACAAGATAAAGAGGTTGTAATACACTCTACTTTTGTTGTTTCCCCATGCATTGGTACGTGTCACTAGTACTTTTTCTATCTATACGACTGTAAGTGTAATCTGCATCGATGGATTCAAATAAATCCATATAGGATAAAAGAAACCTACATATTGATTAAAGATTAAATAGTATAAGATACTTATAATGACACTAAGATGACTTTGTATAGGTTGTACTAAAAAGGTGCTCCAAAAATAGGTGCTCATTAGGATACTCGATCGGCTCGAAGTTAGATAGAGAACCAATCATACATTCATACAGCTTATGATCAATGGGGTTTCCTGTATAGGTCAAAATGTGACAACGGAGCAATTGATGTAGGCATTCTTTTGCACTTTTTCATATCAAACCTTTTAAGAATCTCCTTAGTGTACTTCTACCGCGAGAACAAAATCCCTTATTTTACATGGATGCTCTTTGGACTAAGAAAGAAGTTCGTCTCTCTCCTCACGCTTGTCTCAAATTATTCCTGAATAACTTAGCAAATTCTTTGCATGGAGACGAATTAGTAGAACCTAATACAATATCGTCAATATAATTTTGTACAAGCAATAAATAGAACTTTTCGGCTTTGACAGGCAAAGCTTATAAAAATTTTCCAACCATAAATCGTGAGGTTATGATGAAATCTCTATGTTGATCATACTAGACTCTCGAGGCTTGCTTAAATCCATAAAGAACTTGCTTAATTTGAAAACATGAACATGTTTGGTTAGATCTTCAAGTGCTGCTTGACAAAGACTTATTCTTAATGAATACATCGAGGAAGTCACTTTTCACATCCATCTTATTATAAAGCTTGATTCCTTTGAAACAAATAAATGCTAGTAAAATTCTGGTTAATTCAATTCTAGCAACATGTGCATAGGTTTTCTCGAATCAATGCCTTCCTTCTGAGTGTATCCTTGTGTGTGCAACAAGTCTGATTTTATTCCTAACAACATTACATGACTCATCCAACTTGTTCGTGAATACCACCCAATTCCTAGAAGTGTGTATTCTTGAGGTCTATATACAAGATCTCCTACTTGATTCTTTTCAAATTTAAACATGTTCTTCCTACATTGCCATTAAACAAGATCGAACATTGCATGCCTCGTCTATGAATTTTGGCTCGTTAAGGGATACAAAGGCTTACATTGTAAATGTGTTTAAGTGCGATCCAGTCTTACTTCCTTTGTTTGTGGTTTGATTCTAAACAAAAATAAAGTCCTTGCAGAGATCGTGATAATTTTCCTTCTCCGATATACTTGTAAGATCATCAATTTGTAGCTCCTTCACATTTTTCAATTTATATATTTGAGGAGACTTTCTCAGATTCTAATCAAATGTAACATCGAGTTATTCCACAACAATCATAATTTTATTTTTCAAATATCTTGCCGGCTTTGCCCCGTGAATAATATCCTAAGGTACATTCTTCACTCTTTGTTTTAAACTTTGAGACTTTCCTTAGGGCCCGTTCGGTAGGAGAATAAGCAGGAATAAGGATGCGGAATAAGGGGAATAAGGGTCTATTCTCCGTTCGGCTGAAGGATAAGAATAAAGAGAATAAGGTGAAATAAAGGTAGGTAAGGTGGGATAAAGATAGGAATAATAGTAAAATAAGATGAAATAATGGGGAATAGTCGTACCACGGGGAAGCGTGTTGGGGGCTTATTCCCCTTATTCCATTCCTCCTTATACCCCAAACAAACAGGGCCTTAGTGTTAAGAACAAAATAGTCACATCCAAAACTATAAAATAGTTCACATATGATACGTACCAAATTTTCAAAACCAAGGAATGGTCTGGTGATAAAGCAGTGTGCCTCTACTTTAAAAAACTTGAGTTCAAATACTAATAGGGACGCTCTAGACCCCGAAATTACCAAACCACTATTAAAAAAATATCAAAATTTCCTTCCTCAGATAATCGACCACGAATACATATCTAGCTATTCCACTTTTGGCAAGGAATTTTGCACAATACCAAATCTTCACCGGATAATCGTTGCAAATTGTTGCTGAAATATATTTTCTTTATAATGATCATGATAACAAGATTTCGGTTATCATAAAAGCTTGCACGTTGACAATATATGTAAGAAAATAACCTTTAAATATGGCGAAGGAAGTTCAATCATTACTATTAGCATCGCCATTGCCACAAATTATTTTATCTATTTTACGGGAAAGGAAACAATCAAAATCAATTTTGACTTTGTTCATCTTAAAAAAGAGAGGAAAGTAGGCATCATTATCCATTTCTTTCTGCTAGACTTATATTATCCGTGTAACTTAATTGAATCAATAAAGCTAACTATGTTTGATGAGATTGCGATGGGCAACATGTTGGCCAATGCTCAACATGCACATAGCATTATCAATCCACATCTAATTTTGGGATTTTCACATATAACATTGTATACTTTCAATATTACGTACATAAACATCTATAATAACGAATTACATCATAATATTGAATATTTCTTAACTCTTAGAGCTCGTTTGGTTGCTGGGTTGAGGCAGGTTGGGGTGGGTTGAGGTAACCTGATGGGAATAGTAGCTGTTTGAGATGGTTATGAGAGTTGGAAGGGTTGGAATCAAGAATGTGATGTGATGTCACTATGATTTGTGATATAATTCTATCCCAATAAAAGAAGGGGGTAAACCGGGTTACTCCGGGGCAACCCGGGGATAATCCGGTTACCAAACGAGCCCTAGGGTCTGTTTGGTTATTGGGTTGGGGTAACTTGATGTGAATAGTAACTGTTTGGGATGGTTATGAAGGTTGGAATAAAAAATGTAATGTGATTGCAGTGAGATTTGTGATGGAGTTCCAACCCAAAAATAGAGAGGGGTAAACCGGATTATCCCGATATAACCTGATTACCAAAAGGACCCTTAGGATGCGTTTGATTGTCGGGTTAACACGAGTTAAACTAGGGGAGATTGAGCTATTTTTGTGTTTTGGTGTTTGGATAGAGGGTTTGGGGTTAAGTGGGTTTGTTGTGATGTGATTGTATTGAAGTTTGAAAATGTGACTAGTTATTGTGATGTGATTGTATTGAAATTTGGAAAAGTGAGTAGAAGTTGAGTAATTTATAATATTTAGATGATATGATGGTATAATATATTATTTTTTTGATGGAATAGATGAAAGAGAAATGATTTATTTAATGTATTAAAAAAGAAAAGGAGAGTAGAACACACATGAGAGATAGAGAATGAGTTTTGAGAGGTAAACCCTCCAAAGAGGGGGTTAACCCCCTAGACAAACATACCCTTATACTCGTACCCCTGTATACTTTTACGGAAGGAGTGCTGTTGGTGCATGATTGGCTATAAGAATAAGAAGTATTAATATTGTTGATGTAATTCGTGATTATAGAAAGTTATATATATTCTATTGAAAGTATACGCAGTATTTGAGTATAAAATTCCATTACTTTCAATTGGAATCAGATAATGCCAAATTAGGTCCATCGAACCAACTGCCCACACCACAAGGTCTTGACATCCTAGGAAGGACGCATCAGGAACTTTTTTATACTTGTGATAATTATAAGGGCCTGCATCTTTTTCTCAACAAAATATTAATATTGACCACCAAATTAACCAACCACACCATGATGTCTCGAATCTTCTATCCACGGTCCCTTTCTTTTGCCTTGTGGGAAGCAGTTGGGCTGCCTGTGTTTTAAACATCGTATATAAATAATGCCACTCTTCTGTTTCTCGATGAGATCTATTGGTAAGTCAACGACGATATAAAGTGATCCGACCGGCTATATTATGATAACTATGTCTTCACATTTTAATGGTATAATGGTACAGGAGAGATTAGCAATGTGCTATCAACCTAACCATTATACTATTGGTATGAAAATGATATACCACCAGTTATTAAAATATTGTTATTATAAGAGTCATGCTCAGAGATGCCCATTTTAAATGACATCACTTCAGGCATGTCCTTTCAATATGAAAGGAAAAATATGGAAGAATCATGTGGTTCAACCTTTTAAATCCCAATATTAGGGAGTTTACATATGCTCTATCATAACATACAAATCTGAGTATAAATTTGACACCAATAAATAGCCACATTTCATATCCATGGGACATGAAGTACGTCTCATGTATGGAATCAAACATCTCTATAACTAATGGGTCATGGTTCTCCTCTAATCAACATTCATTCGATCCTAACCATATAAATATTGGTTTATTTACTCATGTATACTTTTCTTTTGATATTAATGTTTGATTCGTTATCGAGTATATGCTTATAAGAATGAGATTTTTATAGTTGTGCCCTTTTCCAGAGCAATTTTGTCGCCCCTACTCTTTAAGGTCCACTTTTACCTGAAGCCCCTCCTCACAAACACCAACCTTCTCTCCAACCCGTTCCTCAGACCTCCACTGCAAAGCCCTCATATTTTTTAGTTCTATCCTTTGCTTTGATATCCACCTCCACTCTAATCCACCTTGCCACTCTTCCCCATTGAGACCGATTTCGCACATTGTCCTGCCTCCCTAACAACGACGTTATTTTGTTATTTGAATTTTTTTGCAAGTATTCTAATTATGTTGAATTTTAAGACCCCACAAAATCCATTATCAAAAAAATATAAGAGAAACACTTGATGTTAACCAAGTAAATATACTCCGGGTCGAACACAAGGAGGCGAATCGCTTACCAGGCATGGGACGCCCATACTCGATCATATGTTCTATTTCTCAGCTTGTTTATGTGCTTCTAAAATATTTTGATTTTATATTTAAGTATTTAATTTTAAATTCTTTTAATAGTGTATCTTTTAAATTTTAATTTAGAAAAAATATCCATAAAAAATCTTAGGATAGAAATAAATATCAACAATCTCCCACTTGTATTCAATCAATCAGTCTTCACAGGATAAATCTCTCTTATATTCAATTTGTTTTCAGCCAATCAATCTTCATAAGATAAATTTCAACATTTTCTCACTTGAAGACTGATTTGTGGTACACACCACATATTCAATAGTCTTGGTGTGAGCTTTCCCTTGTCTTTCTATGCTTGAAGACCAATAGAAGTTGAACATGTCTTCAGCTTCTCCACTGTTACAAACTTTGTGAACATATCAGCATGATTTTCTAATGTGTGGATCTTCATCAACTTCAATTGTCCATTTTCTAGCTGTGTCCAAATAAAGTGATACTTCACATCAATGTGCTTAGTCCTCGAGTGAAAGATAGAATTCTTTGCAAGATGAATTGCACATCGACTGTCGCCGAATAATTGATAATCTTCACACTATTTATTCAGTTCTTTCATCAGACCTTTCAACCCTATCATTTCTGTGCAAGCTTCTGTTGTCGTCACATATTCTGCTTCTGTGGTCGAGATGGTCACTATCTTCTGGAGTCTAGAGATCCAACTAATGGCTCCACTCCCCAGGGTAAAGACATACCTTGTTGTGCTTTTCCTGCCATCGATATCTCCTGCAAAATATGAGTCCACAAAACCTCAAATGGAAATGCCAGTGTTCCCATAACTCAATGTTGTGTTAGAGGTACCTCTCAGATAGCACAAAATCCACTTCACAGCTTACCAATGTTCTTTTCCATGATTTGCCATGAATCTACTCATAACTCCCACTACATGGGAGATGTCTGGTGTTGTACAAATCATTGAGTACATCAAACTACCAACAACGGGTTGGTAAGGTACTTTTGACATGTACTTATGCTCCTCCTTTGTGGCAAGTTCTTTCTCTTTTGAAAGTTTGAAGTGTTTTGCATTTTTTATATTAAATCTCTCAAGTACCTTCTCGATGTAATCTGATTGAGACAATCTCAACTTCTTATTCTTCATGTCTCTTCTAATCTTCATTACAAAGATTTTCTTTGCAGGACCTAGATTCTTCATGTCAAACTCCTTAGACAACATTGCCTTCAGATTTGTTATTTGTTCCTTGCAAGAGTTTGCGACAAGCATGTCATCTATGTAAAACAATAAAATAAGTAAGACATACTAAACTTCTTGAAGTAGCAATAGTGGTCAACATGATATTTGCGAAACCATGCACTTGTCATGAAATCATCAAGCCTTTTGTACCATTCTTTTGTACCATGTCTTCCTTTACATTAGCTACAAAGCCCTATGGTTGTTGTATGTAGATGTCCTCATCAAGATCTCCATGGATAAATGTTGTATTAATATCCAAATACTTTAAATGTAGATTCTTAGCTGCAACAATGCTCAATACTGCTCTTATGGTTGAGACCTTTACAATATGTGCAAAGATCTCTGTGAAATCAACTCCTACTTTCGGCTGAAAGCCCTTCGCCACTAGCCGAGCCTTGTATTTAATGAACCGTTAGCTTTCTCCTTGATCCTGTACACCCACTTATTGTGCAAAGCCTTCTTTCCCTTAGGTGGGACTAAATACCATGTTTTGTTTCTTGAGAGAAAGTTCCTCTCTTAATCCATGGCCAACTCCCACTGATTCCTTGTCTCACCTTGTATAACTTCATCAAAGCATTCATGCTCACCATTATCAATCATCAATAAATAATTCAAGGAAGGTGAATACCTTGCAGTGGGTTTGCTGATTTTGGAAGATTTCCTTCGCATCGAAGTTTGCGGATTATTCTGTGGGATGGGTTGAACATTCTCATCACTTGTTGTGATGTGCTTTGTTCAGAAGTTTCATCAAATTCCACAAAGTCCTATTCTTCAGTTATCTTATCTTTTATAAGTTCATCCTTGTATAAGGAAGACACATTAAATGTGACATCAATGCTTCTAACTGTCTTCATGTTCTTTAAATCCCACAATCTATATCCATAGTTATCTATACCGTAGCCAACAAAGGTACACTTCCTTGCTTTGGAGTCAAACTTTCCTCTATCTTCCTGCTCAATGTAAACATAAGCTATACATCCAAAGATACGTAAATGAGAAAGTGTTACCTTCTTTCCAGTCCACGTTTCTTCTGGAAGATCCCCATCTAAAGCAGCAGACGTACCTCGATTAATTAAGTATGCAGATGTATTCACTTCATCAGTCCAATGTCTCTTGGGTAAACCTACATGTATCCTTATATTTCTCGCACACTCTAGAAGAGTCATGTTCATGCGTTAAGCAACATCATTATGTATGGGCTTCCTTAGGATAGTTTTCAATCTCCTGATCTCGTTCATAGCACATTAGGATTCAAACTCCTCACTATATTATTCTCCCTCATTATCTGACTTGAGACATTTCAACTTTAAGTATGTCTCAGTCTCAACTAAGGACTTCCATATTTTGAAGGTCTCAAATACATTGGATTTATGTTTGATAAATAAACCTACAGTTTTCTAGTTGCATCATCAATAAAAGTAATAAAATAATAAGATCCGCTAAGGGAAGGTACCTGAGATGAACCTCATACGTCTATATGAACCAACTCTAGTCTTTCAGTCTTTCGTACTCTTGTGTTCTTTGTGAAATTGACTTTCTTCTACTTTCCCAAGATACAATATTCACAGAAATCCATATCAACAGTCTACAATCCTATCAACTTTCTCTTCTTGTGCATGATCTTCATTCTCTTTTCACTCATGTGACCAAGTCGTCTATGCCAAGTGTCATCATCACAACCTGATGATGCAACATTTACCATGTCATATGAGCTTGATGCAATATACATGATTCCTTTTTTCTTACCTCGAGTAAGGATCAATGATCCCTTTGACATCTTCCACAAATCCGAATCAAATGATGTCACCACACCACTTTCTGATAAATGTCCAATAGATATGAGATTGCTTGTTAGACTAGGTATATGTAACATTCTTCAATCTCAAGAAGCCATCATTGGGTTGTGATATATCAATGTCTCCCTTTCCAATTATGCTGCAGCATTCATCGTCTCCCAGATATACCTTTCCAAAACCACCTTTCACGCAATTTTGAAGATATTTCTTTGTGGAGTGGTATGGAATGAAGCATCCGAGTCCACAATCCAGGACTCACTTCAAGCATCTACAACACATATTACGGCATCGTTATCCTCATCATCAGTAAGATTTATAGTGTTCTTACCTTTGTCATTTTCTCCTTTCTGCTTTCTTGGGGCTTGCATTCTATATTGTAATGCCCCTTTTGATTGTATTTCTAGCAAACCACGGGCTTCAGATCTCAGGATTTGGATCTTCCTCTAACAGATTTTCCCTAGAAGGCTTTTGGTTCCTATAACTCTTCATGCTTCTTCCTTTTGTATTCAAGGCAGAATCTGGCGAGTGTTCTTCTCCAGTCGTCTTTCATCATGCCTCTTCTTCAAGAAGAAGACCTATAACATCCTCCAACTTCAACTTTGCAGAACCAGAGGAGTTACTAACCACTACAACTAAAGCATTCCAACTATCAGCTAAGTTAGAAAGAAGCAGAAGATATTTTACCTCATCATCAAATACAATCTTTACAGTCTCCAACTGATTAATGATACTGTTTAGATCATTCAAGTGTGAAGCAACTATGGAGTTCTCACTCATCTATAAATTAAAAAGCTTCTTCATCAAATACATGTTATTTGATGTAGATGACTTCTCGTACATCTTTTCAAGAGATTTGAAAAGATTTACTGTCGTCGTTTTCTTTTCAATATTTGAAGGCACCGATGGAGCAAGGCTGAACCTTATTGTTCCTAGAGCCTTTCGATCTAAGAACTTCCACTCCTCATCTTTCATGGCTTCGGGCTTCTTCCCTTTGATCAGAAGATAGAGATCCTTTTGATATAGAACATCTTCAATCTGCATCTTCCAGAATGTGAAGTTCGATCTATCGAACTTCTCAATCTTGACCTTTGATTCTTCTACCATATGTGTAGAGGTTGATCTCCAAATCTTGCTTTGATACATGTTGTTGGGGACGGATCTGATGAAGCACCACAAGACTAAAACCACGATCGAAGAAGAAAGCACGCACAATTACACAAGAAAAAGATTTATAATGGCTCAGGAAATGTCTACTCCACTTTCTCACACCAAACTCTCTCTACTATTGCTTAAATGATGTTGAGATACAATATGTAGTGCCACATGGCTCCTTTTATAGTACAACAAAAGAATACCAAGCATTCAACAATCCTCATCATCAGTTTTTAGCCAATCAAAATGCAGGATATGGATTGAGCATCTCAGCAATCCAACCCCTCAATCAACCAGAATCCAGGAGGCAGATCGGACACCTCAGCAATCCAGTCCAAGAGCTCTCAACCAATTAGAAGGCATGAGGAAAATCGGCCACATCAACAATGCTCTCCACTTGTATTCAACTAATCAGTCTTCACATGATAAATCTCAACAAATCTAAGAAGGACCAATTGGTCAAGAAGTAGTCAATCTGGCTCTTCGTCATGATGACAAAAATAGAAAATTGAAGCAAGGTTTGTAAATCTAATCTCGAGAACCTCTTATGCAATAATTTTTTAAAGTACAAAACAAGCAAAAATATCCTACACGAGGTGGTGTCTTATCATTCTAATATATTTTACAAGTTGCATCTGCAATACTAGAAGCTTAGGATGAAAGGACCATCCCCAAGACTAACTTTCTAGTAATCTGAAAAAAAAGAGGAACCTTTTGTAGTTTCGGCCTCCTCAAATTTCATCCCAAGCGTCCTTGCCCAATTCTCTCTGTTACACTTATGCCTTCACTTTTTTGCAATAAAATTTGTGCCTCATCTAGTTTCATTGTTAACATTTAAGAAGAGGCATTTGACGTACTCCTTGTTGTTGGAGGTCCGTGAAGAAGATCACTCTTATAGAAAAAAACAGATCTTTTAGGAAATTCGATGAAAATTAGGACAATAAGGAAGGAGATGGGGATCCTTTGCCCGGTTTCTAGATGAGTCAAATTAAATGAATTAGCCAAAAAGAATAGATAATTATAGTTGCATTCATTTTTTTTCATTTAACTCATATCCATAAGTTAACGACCCTTTAAAGAGAATGAACAAGAATTAACCAGAAGGATATAATGGTTAATTGTTAATGGTTGAAGAAGGATATAATGGTCTTCTCCAGGAGGACCGACCTAGACATGGGGGTGGTCGTGACCCGAGCTCAGAAGTCTTTGTAATTCTTATTCACATGCGGGGGCTATCAATCATGGATGCAGCATGATGTGCTTACACTTGGCGTAATGTTAGATCGAGATCTTGTTTGGACAAATTTCTTCTTTCACCCAAGGGGATGAAGCTCTTCCCCCTCTCGGGCTTGGGCATTACCTCAGGCTCAGTCGGACCATATGTCGATTCTGTGATCTTCCGAGGAGCAGATAAGGATAAGATTTTTCTTCATATTCGAGCGATCTTGATTTTTGGAGGATGGATTCAAGGAGGAGGTGACATCACGCTGGATCAGGTGGAGACCGGACGGATTGGTTATGTCCTGCCTGGCAAGCAAACTAGTTTTGCTAAAAAAGTTCATGTTAACGTATGGAAAGGAGGTAAGGGAGAGACGAAGGGCTCAAAGGGAGCTGCCCAAGAGGGGGTAATGCATTTGAACGGGTTGGGTGGCTAGTGAGAGCTTGATCAGAAATAGTTATAAGAGAAACGCAACTGTTAGAAGAGTTAGTGTTGGAAGATAGGAAAGAGGAGGAAGAATGGAGGCATAGATCAAGGCAAAAGTGATTACGGGAAGGAGATGCAAACACAAGATTTTTCCGTTATATGGCATATGGTAGAAGAAGGTGGAACTACATCCAAGAGATGGAGGTTGGAGGGGTAAGAGTGGAGAGAGACGTACAGCTGGGGCGTGCTCTCAGGGGGCATTTTGTTGAAGCATCCAAGAGGAGATGGGGGGAGGGATGGGGGTGGCTTGGGAGAGGAGTGAAAGAGCTATCGGAGGAGCAAGCAGCAGGGCTCGTGGAACCTTTCGAGGATGAAGAGGTTAAAAAGGCAGTTTGGGGGGCTGAATACAGATGGTGCCCCTACGCCTAATGGATTTCTGGTTTTCTTCTATAGGGAATTCTGGGGCTTGTAGAAGGATGAGGTTCTAGATGTGATCAATGAGTTTAAGGAGGGGAACATGGGCTTCAAGAAAGTCAATAGTGCATTGCTTTTCCTCCTGCCAAAGAAAGACCATCCATTGAGAGTGGAGGACTACATGCCGATTGCATTGCACAATGTCATTTACTTGATTATTGCAAAGATTCTCGTAAATAGATTAAAGTGGGTCCTCGATGCTGTGATTCTTCAAGGATAGTAGGCCTTCATACCTGATCGGTAGATGGATGATGGTTTGATAAGGGCATCGAAGATTTGCCTTCAATGGAGACGTGCGATGAATAAAGGTCTAATTTGGAAAATTGACTATGAGAAAGCTTACGACTGTATGGACCGGCGTGGCTTTCCAGATTGGTGGATTGCTTGGTGAAGAGATGTTTCACAACCTCTTCTTACTCGATCATGGTGAATGGGAGACCCAAGGGGGGGTGGTTAGCCTCAAAGGGGAGTTTGACAGGGTTGTCCTTTGGCGTTGATGTTATCTGTCTTGATGGAAAATGCTTTAGTGGTTCTGTTCAGGCCCACGGTAGACAATGGGTAGTGCGAGGGGTTCCATTGTGGGACCATCTCCATGGCGCTCTTATAATATGCAAATGATACAATTCTCTTCTTGGGCAGTATAGAGGTTATGACTAGTAGGGAGGTGCATATTGTGAAGGACTTTAGTAATCTTTAGGGCCTTATGATCAACAATCATACGTCAGTTGTGATTCTTTTTGGGATGGAGGGTGACAAAGTTGGTAGAATGGCAGAAGTGTTGGATTGCTCAGTAGGTGAGCTACCGATTTCTTACTTGGGACTTCTCCTTATGATGGGCAAGCTCAAAAAGTCAGATCGGGACATGATTCTGCAGAGAATGGTTGGGTGGAAGGCAGTTACCCTATCTAGAGGGGGAAAGTTGATCCTTCTGAAGCATGTGTTGTTGGGAATTCCTATTTTCTCTTTCTCCACTAGATTGATGCCAATGGGAGTATGCAAGAAGATTGAATCCATGATGATGATATTTTTCTAGTCTGGTGGCAAGCAACAAAGATCAGGGATGCACTTAGTTGGTTGTGTGCAAGCAACAAAGATCAGGCAAGCAAGCAATCATCTGCTTAGGGATTCAGGATGTGGTGTGCATGAACAAAGCAATGTTGGCAAAGTCTTCAATTTAGATTTGGGAAGAGTCGGACAAGTTGGTGGACAGACTTTTACGAGAGGTCTACGGAGTTCAAGACCCCCTGGAGGTAGGGAGAGCACAGTTCGAGTCCCCTCTATGGGGCAGCGTACGGGAAGTTCTACCCTTGTTGGCTCTGAAGTTGCTACCAAAGGTTATAGACATGGAGAGCTTTAGGTTCTTGTGGGATGATTGGACGGGGTATGTGCCTCTATGCAGCAGATTCTCGAGGCTTTTTTTTGCTTTTATGGCAATGAACGAGTGCTCTTTGATGCAAGTTGGGACATCAAGGTCTTGGGATCCACAATTCATGTCAGTACTCTCGAGCCAACATTTGAAGGAGATATCCAGGATGCAGTCAGAACTGTCGAGGACAGATTGCATCATACATGACAGGGACCATTTTGAGTGGGTCGATGGTAGGTTCTCGACGAAGAGTGCATACATGGAATTCGCGGGGACCACCGCATCCCTGGATGCAAACCTCTGCTTGGATATGAAGATTATTTGGGCTTAGCAGGATCCCATGCATAGTTAAGATCTTCCTTTGGTGTTTGAGAAGGGGAAGATTGTGCGATAAAGCAAGGAGTGGAAGAGTGCTTGACATTCCTGACACATGGTATGATAGATGCGGTGAGGAGGTTGAAGATGCAGATCACTTGTTTTTCAGGTTTCCAATGTATGACCATGTTTGGAAGGAGGTTGGAGCACCATGGATTTCACAAGGGAGGTGTTGTGGAATTCTGGAGGATGGTGAGGTCGATGGGAGGGAACTCAACAGATGATTGTTCTCTGCCTTTTGCAGTCCTTTGGCCATTTGGTGGGAGGAATGATCTCATTTTCAAAAAGTAAAGGTTTTATCCTTAGAATGTACTCATCCACTGTAACTTTATATTTTAATTCTGGGCCACCGAACAATGTACACATTACACACACACACATGCACACACACATGCACACACACACGCACGCACACACACACACACACACACACACACACACACACACATACACACACACTTAATGTGGTGAATCCCATCTCGGGAGGTCGGCCTCGTGTTATTCAAAAAATGTTAAAGTAAAACAAGATCAAGCACATATGAAAAATTAATACAAATTATTTTTTTTAAAAAAAAAATAGAATATTCAAATATGACTTAGGAAGATAAAATCACTTCTTTCACCGTAAGGATATTTGTTATGTAAAAACTAAAACAATGAAACATACTTGGTTTTCGATATATAAAAGAACTCACTACATTATGATGAAAAGAGATTATAGATTACTCTTGTGATGATAAATGCTGTCTTGATATTTATAGACATCATCTCGGGTTTCCATACAAGAAAAATCAAAATAAAAAAGTCGAGGAGGGATATACGGGTAGAACACGAACTATGACAAATGTTAAGGAACTTGCAACACTGCATCTATTGTTTTCACATGCAAGAAGAATGAGCACCATTATCTACCTCTTGTATATAGGTCTTAGTCAATAATGAAAATGAGGATGGAAAAGGTAGGGTAAGGAATGCGAGAAGATGAAAATAAATGTGTTCTGGAATTGGGCTATAAATCTTAAAAAAATCTTTATTTCCTACTAGGTATTATGACTATTATTTTCTACTTTATTTTTTGTATTGAATATCTTATCTTTAACTAATAGGGGTACAATACATTAATATTAAATTGAGAATTGATTATTGTGTTTTGTGATTCTCTTAATGTTTCAAAATTTCTGGATAGTATACTAAGATTGACCATCATACTTGTACTAAGTAATTCCCATATCTAATGTTAGATATTTTGTTTAATCGATGCACAAATGCCCCTCATTAGAGCCAAACCACTTGAACTAGATTTAAGATACGTGATAATCTTCAACGGTGGGAATTGAGAAAAACTAAGAAATGTTATATAGTGATAATTAAATTAGAGTGTGGTATTGAGTAAGAATAATTGGTCTAATATGATGATAACAACCCAAGGGTGTCATGTACTTGAGGGGCTTTTGAGTAAGATTGAGTAATATCCCAACTTGAACTTGTAAAGAGCAAAGGAAAGTGGTTAGGTCGTACTACAAGAGCCTAATATTGCATATAGGTGTCATACAATGACAATCCACACTAGTGTAGCATGGGAGTAAGGTAATCATGTCGATGAGGCCTAGACTTGATAAACTATACTACTGAAGCCTAGAAATAAATATAAGTTTAAGAGTAACCACTTAAACACCTATAGTAGGGTGATTTTAGAGTACCTTTAGATGTTTGCGGCAACATGAATCAAGTGGCACATTCATTCTCTCATACTTATCAGTCAAAGTATGATTAATAATTTTGTAAATGAAGAAACAAAAATTAAAATGAAAAATAATTAATTCTGATTCATGTTTTAACATGTTATGCTTAGTGCATACAATGAAAGTACTACATCTCTCGATGTGTATATATGTGTATGCATGTATATAAATATCGAATCGAATTATTATGGAACGAATTCATGGTTATTTCGAATTCAATTCATTTGAGAATCAAATCCACACGTGAAATTCAAATTCAATATGTTTTGTTTCGAATTGAATTTTTTCAAATATTTATCGAACGAATCATAATCGAACTCGAATGATTCAATTCAATTAGCACCTCTAGTAAGTGACTGGATTCTAACTAACAGTATATTTCAACATATAAATTGTCATTATACAGCTATTTTCGAAGGCAAGATGAAGAACCCAAGCTAGCATAAGCAAGCATTGACGATACGATTATGATCATTGCATAGCCTGAGCTTCCTTTGCCACTCATTAAGTGGCCTTTCTAGTCTGTTGATATATTAAAATTGTCTATCGAGCATTGTTGCATCTGAAGGTAAAATGTTTTATCTATGGTAGAATATAATCATTTCTATAAGATATGTACACATCGCATATACTGTAAATATTCTTCGATGTTCAAGGTCAGGCTTGTGAAATGGCCTTTCCAGGATTTGGACTTCTTAAATGGATCTCAACAACGTCGAAAGCCCAGTTGCAAGGAAGTGAGAAGGCCTCACAAAGTCGCTAAATGTTATATTGTACTCGTGATATCTCAGTAATGTATAAATCAAGTACAGAATGCAACTTGTTGGAGATTAATATGCATCAGATCCTTACAGAGCATATCTACTTTATCTAAACTTAGACATATTTGTCTTGGATCCACAGTTATCCACATATGTATGTCCGTTTTTTAATATGCTTGTGACTATCCATGACGACATATATTATTTCTACATGTATTACAAATGACCATTAATGAAATAGGTTTTCTATGTATCTATCTATAAAATATTTATGATGTTTTGTTGAAATGAGTTGATTCTTCTATAGTAATGACTTGGTGCTCCTATTGTTGTGCTAGGGAAATGATGATTTTACTTGGGAGTTCTCATGGTAGGAAGGTTCCACTACAAAAAGACGTGATTGGCGTAGTTTGCACCTGGAGAGCACATGTGCTCGCCTCTACATGGGCGAGCACTGGGAGTACACAAGTGCTCGTCCACTTAAAATTTGAAGCGCAGGTCGAGCGAGCACATGCCAAAAAGTCAGGGAACACCTATGGACCATTAGACGCGCACTTAAGTGTGCTCGCCAGCGTCTGTAAACTGAACGCATGACAACTCCAGGGCTCATTCCACTCATATTCTCCTCCCCCAAATCCCTCTCCCATGATTTTCGATGCCTTTCCACCACTGCCGACAAGCCTCCATCGTCACCCTCTTGCCTACTATATCTCCTTCATTAAGGTATTTTATCCACTCCTCTCATTTGTTTTTAATGAAGAAACTTTGAACATGAAAGTTCTAGATAATAAAATATATAAAATACAAAATTGATTTCATACAAAAATAACATACAATGTAAAAGTTACAGTCTAATAAGATTCCAAAATCCTAACTTCCCAAACTCATATCTCTCGAATAAAAACTTAAAATATATAAAAAAAATCATCGTTAATTGTATAGAACTTTTAATAAGCTATTTAATGAAGGTAGTTTTATATTTTTTGAGTTAAGGTGTGAAAGTTAGGTTTTGCACCTCTATTGTATAGTTTACCCGATTAAAATATTCATTTTATTTATTCTTCATGTTTATAATTTTATATTTTATAATTTTGTAAATATTATTTATAAAATATTTACAAATTAAAATAGGAATAAAATGATAAAGAAAATACTAAAATAAAATATGTACATAAAATACATAATTGAATTACCTATATTCATACATGTATAATAAATACATCTATTTAATTAAGTGCACATTTTACATCAAAAAATATAGTAAAAATATATTTAAGTATATAAAAATAAGTTATAATTTTATAAAATAATAAACTGAATTAATAAAATAAAATATACAAAATAAAAATAAAAGACATAAAAATATAAATGAATATACCTATATATTACCCCTAGTAAGTAACTATTAAAAAATAACCTCTAAAAAATAAATAAATATCATAATAAATTAATTTAGAAAATAATAAATATTTTTATTTTATAACTTACAATTAATAAAATTATTTATTATTTATATTGAATTTTGAAATCTTTTTCAGGTTTGATTTTCTGGTTGGTCCATGTGGATAAACCAGCTTTCACCCCAATTGACCTCGGTCAACTCTCTGACCGAGGTCGTAGGGGTGTTAGACCTATGGTGTGACCCGTTTTCTTGCTTCTTTCCACGTCGATCCGAGCATCGACTTGGGAAGATTTCTTCTGCACATTGGTGCCTCGTTCATTGGTGATTCACGCCTTAGTGAATCCTTGGGTTTTGGATTGTTGATGCACCTGCGTCTTCTCTCCCTTGGACCCTTTGCCACCTTTCGCATAAAATCCCACCTCCAACCAAATTTCTCTTATTGATCCTTCTTCCACCCACAAACCCTAGATTCGTGCATGAAGTTCCCTTCATGGTGACAACAAGAGGCTTTTCAGTGGCTTAGGCATTTTCTTGGGCGTAGAATCGAAGCGGTCTAGCTCCGCCATCTCTGCCTAGAGCTTCGTTTCAGGTGAGCCTCGGCGAGCTTCCGTGCCTTTTTGTTTATCTTTTCAATCCCTAGGATTAGAAGTAGAGTATTTAGACATTCCATTTCCTCTAATTTCATCCATTTAGAGGTAAAATTCAAACCCCTCGTCCGTCGGAGAGTTGGCTCTGCCTCCTGTTTCCGGCCACTCCGCTCCACCTCCGTTTTGTTCAATGCTTTCCCCATCTTCCCCTTCATCTGATGATTTCCCCAGGCACCCACACTCATATGGATCTCGCACAGATCCATAGATCTGACCTCCTCACTCTGTCGTTCGCCGGAGGTCCTAACGTCACCGCATCACGCATCCATTCCACCCGTTCGAAGCCCCCACACACTCCATGTCTTTGTGTCTGAGCTAATCCTACAAGTCCGAGGTGCAAAAGGCCTCGTTCGAGGTGATTTTGACCCGAGAACTGGCACCACACAAATGAACAGGGTTCAAATCCCACTCTTGCAGGAGTTGCGTTAGGTAGTCGACGACCAGTATAAAAAATAGTCGAATCTTTCAACATGGATTTGAGCAAGAATTCATGTAGTCGACCCTACTTATAGTGGGAGAAGGCGTAGTAAATTATAACTGGTACCTGGAGCTCTAGTTCTTCTCCAACCTCGTCATATCTATCCGGAGCTCCTCGGAGCATTTTGAAGCATCATGTTGACGAGGAGTGACCCGGTAAAGCTTTTGGTGTCATCGAAAGGGAGGACGGAGCTCGAAGCGTTGAGATTTTGATAATCCAATGTCGCTCAGGCCATGTTCTTCGATCGTTCTTCCTCCTTGCTCTTGGGTCATTTGATCAAGAACTATTCTTCGTAGACTACAATAACTATTGGATTCACCTCGTAGCAACCATCCGATCTCTTTATGTGATTTAATACCAGTTGTTGCTGGTGAAGCGTCATCGGTCGTCCCTAAAAGCGACGCATGGCAGAAGTGGATTAGATCGACCATCACCTTCCTCCTAAGTGTGGGTATTTTGCAACCATGTCCAGTTGTTTTTGTTACTTATTTATTAATATAAAAACTTTCATTGGTCGTTTACAAAGTTTTGCAATATTTGTAGTTAGCAAACTATTTATATTTGCATTATAGTCCTTGCCAGCGAAGCTCATGTGTCTCTACACGTGAGCTTGGCCATCTTGTGGGCAAGCCCTCGGATTTTATGTCATTTGTATTAGGTCCATAAACCTTCATTTGTTGTTATAAATTTTGTGGACATTTTGTGAAGAATCCCCTATATTTTCGTTATTTACATTTTGGTCCTCGCCAGCATGGCTCACGTGTCACCACAAGTGAGCTTGGAAATTTTGCATAACACCCCCAATAGGTCTTGGTATTTGTTCGTAGTCCAAGGAGTTGAGTTGTACGTTTAATTTTTTTGCAAGCAGTGAAGCCCTCGAACTTTATTTTGTTACAAAACAACCCCTACTAGTAGTGTATTTTCTTTTTATTGTCTCTGTTTATTTAAAATATCATTTTTACTTTAATTGTTCGTAGTCCAAGGATAGGTGCATGTTACTTGTTGATTAATGCTATATTTTTGCATTGCATTTTTAGGCAATTAAATATTTTATAAAAATTAAAAATAGCCTAAAAAGTCTTTATTTAGTTCATAAAACATATAAAAATAAAAAAAATGTTTTGAAACATTCTCAAAAAATATATTTTGCTTATTTATGTATTTTTAACCTTCAGGCCAAAAACCATTAAAAATTACAAAAGAAAATAATTAAAAAAAATCAAAAACCCTAAAAACACTTATTAAATCCTACCTAATTCAAAAAATTCAAAATTTGTGTTTTTATCCTATATTTTTCTCTATATTATTATATATATTAAAATTAATTTGTAGAATTTTGGTTTTGTTTGGTATTTTTATCTCCATTCTAATTGGACATATTAATTTTATCCCTGTTTTAAGGCATTTTTGACTTTAAAAATATATAGAAATTAGCAAAATTATCTAAAAAATCACATAAATAGTAAATATTTGAAAACCCAAAACACTTTATTTTATGTATTTTGATTCTTTTTATTTTAATTTATATATATAATATCCTATATTGTATATACAACCTTATATACATTATATCTCTTTTGTACAAAGAAGAACAAAATATAAAATATCAAAATATAAGAGAAAACATAAAAACTGAAAAATCAAAAATTAAAATACAAAAATATAAAATCAAAAAAATAAAAAATAAAACCCCACAAAGCAATTATTTTGGCTAAGTGTTTGAGAGATAAGTTGTGCTTTGATTTTTTATCTTGCTTGCTCTATTCACTTGCTTCATGTGTTCAACCCCTACTTTCTTTCCATTATACATTCTTAATAGGGTATAATAATTTTTAACACTTTCTCTTAATTGCTTAGTTATCTGTGTGGGTGAAATAACGAGAAGATTTGAGTAGTCACCTCAACGACAGTGAGACTGATTTGTCAGGCCATTATTTAACGACTCTTATCATTTTTCAAGGGGAAAAGTAGCATCGGTGCGAGGTGTAACGATAGAGGGGAAGCATGTCCGAGAAAGGAGATGGTGATTGGATTGTTGGATCTGGGCATCCAACGATGCTTGATTCACCATACATAGACAAGAGTGGACCATCTGATCAAAGGATCAAGCGATTGAGGGTGAGACAAGTTGAAACAAAAGGGTCAGTTCATGTGGTTGCTTCTAATGTAGCCACATGACTTAATAGAATAAATCCTAATAGGAAATTTTAAGAAAATTAAAAATAAAATAGTAAATTACTTAACAAATAGAAATTTCAACATGAAAAGTGTATATCTTTTTGAGATCTACAACTTTCATATAGAACACAAAACCAAATTATAACATATGGACAAAATATAATTTTGTAGTGAAATTAATTAACAATTAATTTCCTATTTTTTACGTTTTCTATTTATCTATTTTTAATTAATTTTTAAATAACAATTTATTTGTATACAGTATGTGCAGTTTTACTCTACATTATATGAGTTATTATAAGTTAGAAAAGGTAAAACAAAGACAAGCAAGATAATGTATATACAATATAAACAGGTTCATACATCTCTATTTTCTTTTTTTTCTTTGTTTTTTGATATTTTTGGACTTTATTTCTTTGTGACAAATTGGTAAATAATTCAATGAAGATAAATGAAAAAGAAATAATCCAACGGAATTAGTTTTGTACATGAAATAATAAGCACAAATTCTGTGACAATTAAGGTTTATTTATTTACAAGAATCATGTATAATTTCTTGTGTAATTAAGTGAAGTTAACTAATTAGAAGTAGAGTGTTTATTTAGTGAATTAGTAAGGAAATATTTTTAAAATTTTCATATAGAGTAGATGAATCGGGGATTCATCGTTCATCTTGTGATTTGAGACCTAGGTAAAAGAGTTGTTCAAGAGGAGACACTTGGTGACTTTTTAGAGGACTAGTTACTTCTTACCAGTGGGCGGTCCTTCATTTTAAGTACCTTCCTATAGAAGTCGCGTTTGTTACATATGAGGCAAATATTTGTCATCGTGTAATAAAAGCATTCCTGTCATGCACATAATTTATCTTTGCTACACGAAAATGCAGTTTTTGCGACTAGACTCTTGCGACTACTCCCGGTGGGAATGTAGTCGCAATCGTTATAGCGTGCGTCTAAAGAACCACCACAATCTAGTCACAAATAATTACGTCTACATTGCGACCACAATGTTGTCGCAAGGTGGTGGTAAAATTTGAGAAATTTTACGCGGGCCCTGCCAATCTAAACCCTGGTTTTTTCTTGTCACAATCCCTCTCAAACCCTCTCCATCGTGCTTCCTCTCTATCGCCTCCTTTCCTTCGTTTCCAAGCCACCGCCATCTCCTCCCCATCTCCACCACCTCCTCCCCGCCTCCCTCTCTCCACCACCTCCTCTTCGTGTCCAAGACGTCGCCGGCTTCCCTTGGGCTAGGGTTGGGAAACCCCCGAGGTCGGGGATGAGGTCGAAGGTCTTCCTCCCATTTGTGTTCTTCCATACCTTTGATCTGTAAAGTTTGCGGTATACTTTCCTCATGTTTTCTTGATTTGGGTTACAATGCATTACACGGGGATGCTCCTTGACGGGACCGAGTTCGATTCCAGCAGGGAAAGTGGGACACCCTTCAAGTTCAAGCTCTGTCAAGGTTTTGAAACATGTCGAGATGTGATTATCGAGATGTGATCTTTTTTTATTATTTGTTCTTATTTTTTGTAGATTTGGTTATAGTTTAAAGGCTCTATTTTTTATTTGATCCAAGTGAAGCACTATTTTAGGAAAAAGTATGCAGTCTGCTTATGATAATAAGATAACGATGAGTTGATTTATCCTTCTAGGTTAATTAAGCTAAAAAAATTTTATTCCCATGAATTGTCAAATATCTTTCGTGTATATATATATATATATATATATATATATATGAACTATTATACATTAGTCTAACCAATGTGTACTTGGGGTTAGTTCACTTGTTTAAGATTTGTGTGATTCGTTAGATGATTGTTACATCTTGGTTAGGATATGATTACGATCATTTGAACATGATCTGAATCAGCCCAGGCTATGTCACAACATAGATGGATAACTACCATCCTATACGAGAATATCAGACACGATCGCGACTATCTCATGCTAGGGAAGCTACAACTCCTAATCCTTACCTTAGAGTCTCTTCTTGATGGAAGAGGAGAACATCAAGATGACTCTCTAAGTACGACTTCTGCAAAGATGATGATTTTTTTACGGAAAGTTTTTTATTATATCATCTTCCGGCTCTCTCTCTCTCTTATTGTGTGGTACTTCAGCTTAATGTGTTTGCTCTTTCCTCGATTCTTAATATTTATTAAATAATCACATATCTGATTGAAATAAATAGTCTAATAAAAGCAAACTATCTTTGTATTAGATTTACAGGACATAGTCGGCATGCATTATGTTGATAATTGCATTTTGTGATAGGATAAAATTCTACAAATAGATACTATTTATTTCCGGTTTTCATGTGGTTGAAAATGGCCATAGATCGGAAATTTAAAATTTATGGACTACCATTCTAAAGATACCGTACGCAGGGTCAAATTTAATGCTACCATCACATTTATTTGGGGAACGACAGACAACAAGAGAATGCAGGGATTTTAGTAAAAATATTTTGGGATTTTTACCCGGCAGACCCTGTAATCTTTTGCAATTACCGCTACGACCTCTGAAACATCGTAATTCCTCCCTCGACCATGTAAACTTGCTCCATCTTACCCCACAAACCCTGCCGTTAAATTTAACTTTATTGGAGTCAATTACTTGAGTTAAACTTGAGTTAATCAAACCCAAGAAGATCAACGGTGTGGATCTTCAATCTCCCTGTGTAGGGACCCCCTCCACCATGCCCCCTCACGTGTAGCCACATCACCTTCTCCTCCCGTAACCCCATCCTCCCCCGCCCGATGACGTTGGCCCAACCGGCTCCTCCGCCACTTAAGCCCTCACCTTTGGCACCGTGGAGACCTTCCTCCTCGAGTGTTCTCCCTCCAAAGCCTGAAGCGGTGGGCTCGGGATGGTGGGAGGGCCGGGGTTGGGGCGGAGGCGGGGGCAGCAGGGCTCGGGATGGTGGGAGGGCTGGGGATAGGGGCAGAGGCGGGGGCGGCAGGGCTCGGGATGGTGGGAGGGCTGGGGATAGGGGCGGAGGCGGGGGCGACATGGCTCGGGATGGGGGCAAGGGTTCAAGATAAGGGAGGAGGCGATGGTGATCCCTCTTTCTCTGCGATCCCCTGCTCTTCCAGAGCTCCTCGGCGTAGACGCGGTACCCCCTCTCCCCGTTTCTCTTCCAGAGCTCCTCGGCGTAGCTGCTGTGGGTGTAGTAGGCTTCGACCTCGACGACCTCCTTCGGCTCATCGGCGTTGGCGTCGGTGCGGATGAGGGCGATGGGGAGGCACTGGTAGTGTCCGTGTGAGGTGCCCTCGAAGTCGTCGAGGCGGGCGAGGGCCTGTGGAGAGACGGAGTAGAGCTCGCCGAAGACGTTGTGGCCGCAGTCAGGGAGGTTGAGGGGGAAAGGGACGCGGAAGGGGCTGTGATAAACACAGATTATCGGGGGTCTAAGAAGTATGGCTCACACAAGGCGGAGACAACCGAGGTCGCTGCGGTGACCCACAATAAAGTGTATTTAATCAACAATTAACCTACACTACAGATCAACAATTAGAAATAAATGTGGAGTTAAAATTTATTTTTAACTCTGCACAAAAGATGTATAGCAGTCAAGTATGCAGAGAGTTCGAATACAGGGAGCAACCAGGGTAGAGCAATCAAATGTGTATGTGTATGTGAGTGTTGTCTACACTATGCAAGCAAATGATTTTTGTGGGGTTTTTTTATTTTTATTTACTTTTTTTATTTTTTATTTAATTTTTTATTTAATTTTTTATTTTCTATTTTGGTTTTTAATTTTCTAATTTTTATAATTTTATATTTTATATATTTTTTTATAATATTGGAATATAAAGACAATGTGATAAAAGACAAGATAAAGTATTTATAAAAATATAAAAAAAAACCAAAAATTCAGAAATAAAATGTTTTTGATATTTTTATGGTTTTTTACTGTTTTTGTGATTTTTGGGTATTTTTCAAACTGTTTTTTGGTATTTTTAAACACTGAAATGAACCAAAACAGTGAAATGTGTGCTGGTTATGAGTAAAATAGGAATTAAAATTAGCAAACAACCACCAAAATTTTTCACACTAATTTTCAAATAAATATAATGAAATATAGAACAAACAGGATCTGAGTTTGTATTTTTCTGAATTTTCTTTGATTTTATAGATTTTTTTGAAGTTTTTGGGTGTTTTTTGAATTTTTAGTGTTTTTCTTTTGAGGTTTTTAGTGATTTTTGGACTGACACTTAAATAGGTCAAAATAAATAGACAGTAGGGAATTTTTTTGGAATTTTTTGAGGTCTTTATTATTTTTTGGTATTTTCTAAGCTAGACAGTGAATAAAAAGCATGTTTTTGATTTTTAATAAATATGAAAAAGACATAAAATCCAAAACTAAAAATATAGCATTACAATACAAGTACCCAGGAGCTTAAGTTCAAATTTTTAGAAATTTTCAAGTTAAAATGATGGTCCAAATAAATAGGACAAGCAAGCACAAGTTAAAGGACTGGCAGAGGCATTTATGCAAATAGACAAACAACCATGGGCACGTATGCAAATTTTCCAGAAAAATTTATGCTGAATAAAATAGTTCCTGCACTAAATATTAAATGCCAAAACCACGCGGGCCTTGCCGCAAAATACCCACGCGCACGTGCCACGCACGTGCGCTTGGCTGGCAAGGGCTGGAATGTAATTACGAGAACTATAGGGGGTTTTTAGCAAATATTACAAAAAGTTAATAACTGCAAATTAAAGTTTCTGTCGTAATTAATAATACACAAAAATGCCGGGGTTAAGATTGCAAAATACCTAGCAGGCGAGTTGATCGAACGGTGGGGCGCGCGCCACTTACGCCACGTGTCGCGCGTGCGTGGCGCGATACCCCTTTGCGTGTGTGGCTCGGATTAGATGCTGCGGATGGAGATCAACGGCTGCGAGGCATCCAATCTAACAGTGCCTGTACGCCTGGAAGATCAAGGCCTCATTGGACGGCAGGGAGGCCTGATGGATGAACTGGGGAAGAACAGATGGCGGATGACCTTCGCCGAGCTCGCACCTCCTCTTCCGAAGTTCTCTTGATGCTCGAAGATGCCTCCGACGTTCCTGGAAGGTGCCCTGACCCAACAGTGATGCCAAAATGGACGGTTGAGGTCCGATGCGCCGCCGCGAGGCTCAAGACGAAGAGGGGCTCCAGGTAGCACGATAGCTGCAAAACTCGACCCTCACAGGGGGGGTCCTTGGCACCTGGGACCTGCAATAAAAGCACAAGATGCAAGTAGATGGTCCAGGGCAAGTTTAAGACAGAATGGTGGGAGTTGGTGGCTCGCCGGAGCAAGCTTTGGCGAGGGGTGAACTTTGAATGATTCGATGAGTTAGCAGGCAAATGGAATGCGGGGAATCGAAGCTAAGAGATCTGGGATGATGAACGTGCAAGAAAAACAAAGAAAAACCATCCTCGAGCCCAGGAAGGGCGAGGGAAAAACCTCACGGCGGCGCAGCCGCCGGAGGTGCTTGGAACACGGCATTTGGGGTCGCCGCACCTCGACTGAGAGGGGAGAGGATTCCCCTGTCACGAGAGCTTGCCCTCGACCCACACCTGGATGTTTTTGGGTACCCAAATCCGGTTTCGAGGAAGAAGGAAAGTCAGGGGCTCGGTTTTGAACATGGTGATGGGGCGATCTTCGAGGAGGAGTCACGGGCGAGAGGAGAAGATCTAAGGAGATCTTGGAGGTTGGCGAGCTAGGTGGTTGTACAGGGTACAAAATCGCAGAAGAAATCAGCCTCAAAGGGTGAAAGACGCACCCTCGAAAAATCCGCAAAAGCGGGGGGAAAAAACGAGGCGTGCAGAGCTACAGGGGGGGTAGGTCAGACTGTTGACCTTGGTTAACAGTTCTGACCTCCTGGTTGGTCCACGTGGACCAACAAGGAAAAACCCTGAAAAAGTGTTTTATTAATTAATTTAAAATTAGTAAACGATTTATTTAGCTTTTAATTATAAAATAAAAAATGTTTATTTTTTTATGAAGTATTTTATTCTTATTTTTAATTATTTTTACGAGGTATATTTTTACAAGTTGCTTTTATACCCCTATATAGGTATAATATCTATATACTTTATTACTTTATTTTTATTCTGTGTATTTTATTTTTATGATTTTTATTTCTTATTTTATAAAATTATAAAATACTTTTATACACTTAGAAATATTTTTATTTTATTTTATTGAGGTGTTTTGTGTATTTAATAAAATACAAGTATGTGTTGTATAGGTATAAGTACATGTATAGTATCTATGTATATGATATATACAAGTATTTTTATTTTGTTTTTTCTTTGCATTTTTATTCTAATTTTAATGCACATAATTATTACAAGTAATATTTATGAAATTATAAAAATATTAAAAATAAAAATAATGAATAAATAATAAATTGGATATTTTAATCTGTACAATTATACAATGTGGGTCGAAAGCTCAACTTTCAAACCGTAGCTCCGCCAAATGCGAAACCACCGCCATTAAATAGCTTATTTTATTCTATATGCAACTAAAGATGAGTATGCTGCATTTGGAGTTATCAGTTGTGAGATACGGGTCTGGGAAGTTGGGATTCTGGATTTTTATTCAGACCATAACTTTTTATCTGCACATTATTTTTCAGTGAAATCAATTTTGTATTTTTCTTTATTTAATTATCTACAACTTTCATATAAAAAGTTTCTTATTTGATGTATAAAAAGTGGAACCAAAAATAGGTCCCAAAATGAATAAAGAATGAATAAAATAACATAGGTATTTGACCCTTATCTCCCCCTACTTTATTCCTTGTCGACCTATTTATCAAGATGCCTAGGTCTTGGGGTTTCGGGTCATAAAATATTTACAATATTTTATTCTTTTTTGTTTCTTTTATTTATTCTATAATTTTGGCTTTAATTACAGTATTTTATACACTATTTAGATGCACATGCATGAATGCTAAGATGATGGAATTAATGCTATTTACAGGCATTTGCTAGGGTTTTAGGTGCCAAAATGATAGAATAAAGATGATGAAATGTGGATTCATCAGGCCGCAGACCAGCAGGAAGGGGAGGGAGGTACGGAAGGGCCGACGTACGAGGCGTCTCCGGTGAAGATGAGGTCCTGCAGGAGGGTGTTGTTGGAGAAGCTCTGCTTTAGCGTCCCGTACGTGAACACCAGGCTCCCACCCCACCATCGGAGAACACGATATTGGATGGTGGAGCGACCGGGGGTCCTCCTATGGTGGAGTGGCACTCCATGTAAATTTAATAAGCAAAATGGGTATAATATAAATGAATATAACGGAATCTGGTTAATTGTAACGGGTCAATTAATGGGCCTTAACCGCAGGGTCTGTAGGGTAAGAGTTAGCAACTTTACAGGGTCGGGGGAGGAATTACGATGTTTCAGAGGTCGTAGCGGTAATTGCAAAAGATTATAGGGTCTGCCGGGTAAAAATCCCAAATATTTACTGCTTCTGTGAAGAACTTTTCTGACTACGCTCTACCTATCAACACGATATCCTATTCTTAAAGTCCCAAACTAAAATTTACAAGTCGCCGTGGGACTAGGGTAAAGAGCCATACCAACACAATAAGAAACACAATGGCAACTAACGAGATTTGCAGATTGGCACTAAGAGAACAAGCAAGATAAAAATTGATGTTACTCGTAACTAGAATGTAAAATACATCGGTTGCACCCTATTAGAACTGCTGAGCATAATGGAAGTTGAAGCCTTCGAAACAAAACACCCGATCTCATCGAAGCTGCATGAAAAAAAGCGCATACCAACTACAGCAACACCTGCACATAGTTGTAGCCAGACACAAACACGATAAGGTAAACACATATAGTATATGTCAGCAGATTATCACATCACAAAAATCTTTCATTATTTCTAACTACAAAACACGTACAACAGAGCCCGTAAAATAGCAAGGCATGATTTATGTGAAGGGTTTACTGCAAGTGAAACCATCATCAATACTAATGTATGTTATATACATTAGTATTGATGATTAACTAGTAAATACTCCAATGACATTTAAGCGAGCATAATTAGGATAATTAATCAATGATTAAGATAAGTTTGTAATACATAAGGACAAGTATTCATGATTAACAACAATTAATCACTTGTTAGTAAAAATTACAGACATTGATCGTAGATGGGCACAAGAAAAACAATGGGCGATAACATATATATTTCAAGATGACCTGGCTTCTGTTAAGGAAGTTTGGTCGTCTGTTACATATCTACTCCTTTCAAATCCCTCTGGCCCGATGATAGGTATGATGAGTAGGATGCCACCTAGGGGGTACTATCCTAAAAGCATCTCCTCTCTATTCATTTTTAATCATTTAGCTTACAATCCACTAAATATATTTCGTAAGTTTTGCTTTCCTTGAAGTTAGCAAGATTAGGAAGCTCAACTGGATCACATGCTCAAACTATGTGACTAATTACACATTTTGATTTCATCGTAGGTAGAGCAATGAGTGCAACAAGGGATTGGATGTATAACCGCAGAGTAAATGGATCCATTTGCATGCCCTTTCTACTAGGTGTAGAGGGTTTTCTTAATTTTGCTTATGCCCAAGGAGATGGAATAGTTGATTTAGGCGGGAAGATAATTTGCTCGTGCATTCAATGTGGATTGATGAAGAAGCAATTTAAGGATGTTGTAGCAGAACACCTATGCAAGAAGGGTTTTGTCGATGATTACACATGCTGGTATGCACATGGAGAGAGTCAAACAACTTACTGAGAGAGGTCGCAAATTCCAAACAAACCTTTTGTTGAGATGGTTATGGATGCAACATGTCCGAACTTTGACCCCTCATTAAGGGGTTTTGAGGCTGAATTCAACGTAGAATCTAAAGATTTTCTTGGGTTGTTACAAAAGGCGGAGGAGCCATTATGGCCTGGTTGTACATCATTTTCTCTCCTATCCGCCGTTACAGAGCTATTGACAATTAAAGCTGAGTACAATATGATAGATGTTAGTTTCAATGTTGTAATTAAGGTCATAAAGAGAATGCTTCCAGAAGGTAATGTTCTGCCGGGAACCTATTACAAGGTAAAAACCATGATGAGTACACTTGGTTTAGCAAAAAAGTTAATTGACGCCTACCCCAACCATCACATCATATATTATGGGGACAAATATAAGAATGAGACTAAATGTCTGGAATGTGGTGAACCTCAGTATAAACCGAATATGAAATCAAATGTTCCACAGAAGGTGCTCTGTTACTTCCCTATAGCACTGCGTTTACGATGACTCTATTATTGCAAAGAAACAGATAAAGACATGACTTGGCATGCAGATCATGTTCGTGGTGATTTTATGTAACATCCTTCTGACTCAGCTTGTTGGAGAGCTTTGATGGAGTCATCTTCCACTTTTGCTATGGATAAGAGAAATGTCGTAATTGGGTTGTCCACCGATGGATTTAATCCACATGGTCGGGTAAAGGATTACTCGTGCTGGACAGTAATCATTACTCCATACAACCTGCTACCTTGGTTGTGTAACAAGAAGCAATATATGTTTTTGACTTTACTTGTGCACGGTCCAATAAATCCTGGAAAATATTTGGATGTGTATCTCCGACCATTAGTCGATGAACTGAAGGAATTATGGAATAAAGGCCAGGAGACTTATGATGCTGTCAATGAGAGTATGTTTATTATGGATTATTAGCGATTTTCCTGCATATGGAATGCTATCGGGATGGAGTACACATGGGAAAAGAAGCTGTCCATATTGTATGGAAAGTACTAAAACATTTCAGCTTGAGCATGGTCGAAAACCATGCTTTTTTGACTGTCATCGACAATTCTTGCCAAAGGATCATCTCTATAGGAAACAGAAGATGGCATTTAAAAGAAATACAATTGAAGATTCAGATCCACCTGTAAGATTGTCCGGACTTGAGATATTCAATAGATTAATGGAGTTGAAGGGTTCAGATGATTTTGTTTTACCTCTCCCAAGTTTTAGGAATAGTCATAACTGGACAAAAATGAGCATCTTCTGGGAACTATCATATTGGCCCAATCCACTCATCAGACATAATTTAGATGTGATGCATACAGAAAAGAATGTATTTGATAATGTATTCAATACAATATTGAATGTCACTAGCAAGACGAAGGATACCGAGAATGCTCGCAGAGATCTTGTGAAAATTTGTGCACGTTCTGAATTCGGCCTAATAGAATTTGAAGATGGCCGCGTTCACATGCCGAAGGCCAAATACTGCTTAAGCAGAGATCAAGTGAAAGATGTTTGTCAGTGGGCAAATAAATTAAAAATGCCAGATGGTTATTCATCGAATATACCCAAACGTGTTGATTTGAAGAAAAATATATTTAAGGGAATGAAAAGCCATGACTGCCACGTTTTTATGGAGCAAATATTACCTCTTGCTTTTAGAGGTTTATTACCGAAGGGAGTTTACGATGTCCTAACAGAGTTGAGTAACTTCTTCAAATGCATATGCTCTACCAAGTTGTTAGCTGAAGATATGAAAATCCTTGAGGAAAGCGTGCTTGTAATACTCTGCAACCTTGAGAAGATATTTCCTCCAGCCTTTTTCGACTCGATGTAACACTTAATGGTTCATCTTCCCTATGAAGCTAAAGTTGGTGGATCAGTTAAATATCGCTGGATGCATCTATTCGAGAGGTACACGATATATCAAATTTATTCCATTAAGTATGTAACGTTGCGCTATCTAATATTGTTTGTTGACATACCTATAGGTATATGTTTTTCTTGAAGAGAAAGGTGCGAAATAAAAATATGGTTGAAGATCAATAAGTGCACAATACATTTATGAAGAAGTAGCCAACTTTTGTTCCAAATATTTGTCAGACGACATTGAAACTGTCCATAATCGTTCAATGCGAAACGAGTTTAACGAAAGTGAAAGTATCCCTGGCCTCTCAATCTTTCATACATATGGCCAACCTTTGAAAAAAGGAAAGCCACGCATGATGAGTTCTCGGGAGAAAGAAGCCGTTGTGCTTTACATTCTAGATAATACAGATGAAGTGACACCTTTTGCAGAGTACGTATCTATATCACATTGTCGTTGGAATAAAAAATAAGTAGGTCATATAATACTTTTTTGTTTATGCAGAGAGTATAGGGATAAAATAATGACAAAGAATCCTTTGTTTACTGATGATGAAGTGGTGGATAAATTTAGGAGAACATTCTCATCTTGGTTTAAAGAAAGAGTGAAGCTTATTGATCCAATAGATCATAAATTCAAGATTCTAAATGATCTTGCTCTCGGTCCCAATTACATGGTGATGTCCTACAATGGTTTTTTGGCTAATGGATACGGATTTCATTGCTTGGACATGATCACCGGCTTAACTACATATAACTCTGGCTTTATGGTTAAGGGATCACGTTACGGTGAGGATAGTTTGAATTACTATGGGGTTCTCAACGAGGTTCTTGAGCTTGAATATAATATGCCATTCTCTAATAAACTTTTCTTATTCTCGTGTGACTGATATGATCTGTAACATGGTGTGGTTGTTGATCGTATACATGATATTGTGGATGTCATTCCTCGAAAGTATATTCGAAGATTTGAACCTTTTGTCCTTAGTTCACAAGTTGGTCAAATATGTTATGTACCGATGGTTGGAAAAAAGCGGAAAAGAGATGATCGTCTGACAGTATTGAAGAGGATGTCACATACTTTTATCGATGATAATGAACAACCACATGTGGATGATGCATCAACCAATTTATTTATTTCAGAATATGAGCCATTACAAAATGTTTCAATATATCCTTAATGTAAGAACCCACTGTACTTTTGCTTTTTTATATCTAAATTTTCACTTATATCTGTTAATCTTACGAGTATTGCCTAATGATTTTAGTACAGGAAATTCCAATGACACATGGCCGAGGTTCTAGGGGTAGCAGTTTAAATCAGGATGATCATCGCACATCAGACCAACATACCCCAGAATCTAGTGGTATATCTCAATCTCATTATATGTTATTTTATGTTCATTTAGTAAAAAAATTACAACAGATGAATGTAATGGTGAAGTTGCGAAGCTTGTCGCTTATATGCTTGAGAATGGTGTAGAAGTCCCTCCACAATATGCACATTATATTCCTCAAGCAGGGACACCTCCCAGTGTGACACGTAGCTGCCAGCCGATCCTGCATTCCTCAAGCCAATATCATAGCCCAAACGAGTCTCAGGATCCTACTCAACCTACTCAACCCTCTCAGCCTCTCTCACATACGCATGGTCTCATCAGTACACAGGATCCTCCACAACCTCAAGAGCCTCTTCCACCTCAAGATCCACGTAGAGTCTTGCAATTTATTCGTGATGGGTATTTCCAACACACATGCTTCATAATTTTTTTGGGAAAAAACTTATTCACAATCGTGTTTCATATATAATTCTATTTTATAATTTTAAATACTTAGGTACACTTTTGATAATCAACATGCTGCCGCTCAAGTGCTCAGTAAGGCATTTCACTCTATGCAAGATTGCTCAGATTATATATGGAGTCACATGACTCCAGATAAGCAAGAGCGAATTTTGAATGGTGTCTATTTAAGACTCATCATTCAAAATTTAACGTATGTTCAAATTTTAAATAAATTATTACTAACCAGCTTTTGAAATGCATAATTTGTTTGCTTTGCCCATGGGTCAGACAAAAGAAATGTACCGACATGCCCTGGAAAAATTAGCAACGGATAGAGTGAAAGACAATGTGTATAGGGCTAGAAAAGTTGCAATTCAAAAGCTTGATGATGTACAAGACTGAGACAGGGCAAAGGCATGTGGTCCTACGTGGAGCACTCCAGAGAGGTGGAGATGATACTGTGATCTCTTTATTCAAGAGACTTTTCAAAAACGTTCGGAAGCAGGAAAAATGAATAGGGGGAAGCAATCAATTAGATCTACTAGTGGATCAAAAAGTTTTGGGACTATAAAGAATGAAATGGTATGTTTAAATATGTATACTTTTTCCAAGTTTCATTTTTTAGTGAAGACTAACATGTGGTTAATAATAGTGTTCTGTTGACAAACGTCCTCCGTCACTAAACAAATGGTGGACTAAAACTCATAAAAGTGGGGGTGATTGGTGTACGCCTGAAGCCAAGGCAGTGATGGTACGCATACTAATAGTAGTATAAACTTATAATTTTTTGGCAGGAAATTAAAAAAAGTTCTATATTATAGGATCTTTACATGGAGTTGTATAGGGAAAAGTTTGGTATACCAGAAGATGAGGAACAAACGGACTTCGACGCCATCTTATGGAAAGAAGTCATTACTGAACGTGAAGTGTGGCCTAATAAAAGGAAACTTTGGATGGTTTACCACCCAAGTTCTCCTCCTCTTCTGATTCCACTGGAACCTCCGATTTTTTTGGGACGACCTCAACATACAAGACACCCACATCTCAGCCGGGTCTACCTGAGTCCGAGTTTAGACAACTCTCACAGGCTGTGAGTTCATTAGTACATCAAGTTAGCACCATGTCCTCTGGAATAGCACATTTGTCTTCTGGAATGGAAACTTTATCTTCTAGAATGGACACTTCGAAGTCAGATGTTACATTTTTGAGGTATAACTTCTATTTAATTATTAGGTAATGTTATATTGTAGTATAGTCATTGATTCATCTTTCTAATTAGTAAGATGTCTTCTTTTATATCTTAGGAGTGCAACCACGAAACAACAAGTTGATGAGATGGAAGACGATGAGGACACAAATGAGGAGGAAGAGGAGGAGAACGAGGAAGATATTACTGCATATACAATATCACATCGCAAAGGGGTTGTCATCTCGGAACGTGGAGATAATCCAAAGAAAAAGAAGAAACCTAACAAGGAAGGAAACAACAAGGGTAAGGCGAAGGCTACGAGATATTCTTTTTCTAAATGGAGGAGAAGGAAATTTTAGTGCATAATAATATACTCTCTAGTGTTAATTTAGTTTCTAAAACATTGTAATGTTAAGAACGTTAGAGTATTGATATTAGTTAACTTTCTATTGGCTTAAACTTATTTTTTAAAAACATTCGCACTTTTTGTCATCTTAGTTTATATATTCAATGTACATGTTCAATTTCAGTTGCATACTCCTATGCATGAATGATTCGAATTATTTGATCTTGTTGAAGATGAATTCTCAATTTCTGTGTGTAGATTGTATTATAATATTTTCAACAGTTTGATTGGGAGATCTCAAGATAATAAAAGTTGGTTGAGAGATCTCAAAAGATTACAACATGTTAGTATTATACTATTTTCATACATGTTCATACATGTTTATATGTAGATAAGAAAATGCTACATTTTTTATAATGAAAGCAGAGTTGCGACTACAAAGCTACTACCTTACTACTACAACGGTAGGATTGTAGTCGCTACATGGTAGCAAGACAGTACCCAAGTGGTCCTTGATTCAACTTCTCGGTAGTGTCAACATGGTGGTCATGTAGTGTGTATGTGGTCGCAAATACTCCATGATAAAGTGACTCGAGTGCGACTATGACCCGACTATATGCGACTACAATTGCGGCTATTGAAACGACCACATCGTAGTCGCAATATATTTGCGACCAGTCTGATACGACTACACACTTTACTACCACATGTAGTCGCAAATGCTTGTTGCGTCCACGTTGCTACTATTTTACCACTACATTTCTACCACAGTTGTAGTGGTAAAATCTGCCTTTTCTAGTAGTGTTGAGATATTTTATATCTTGTCCTTTTGTTCATGATGATTATATATAAACTTCTTCTCATTTTCAATGAAATTAGTTGTGATTAGATTCTTAAATATTTTGTATTTGGTGTTGTATGACTAAATCTTAGTTGGTTGATGTAATAACTCTCCACATGGGAACATTTGGATACGATGGGATTGGCCTAAGGCGGGGTTGTTACACAAGGGGCATAAAAGCCCTAAATTTTACAAAACACATCTCGCAATACATGTACATGACATACATACCTAGCTAGAAAAAGCTATAAATATTTGTTTTTACTTCTTCCAACACAAGTCTTTTTCTTTGAATTTATAGAAAAATAAGTAGAAAAATATATAGTATCCTCTTAAAACAATGTCTAAAGAATATGAAAGTAGATACAAACCATGATTTGTATATTTAGGAACTTCTTGAGCTTATATATTTCTATTAAAACTCCAACTTGACCAAGCCCACTTTTGAACATCTTTAAAAACAATACAAAATACTAGGGTTTAAAAAATGAGTTTTGACCTTTTGGATCCCTTGAATAACTGACATGTATATATACATTGGAAATACAAACTTCTACATGTTTTATTTTAACTTCTTTTGACCTAATTCTTTTTACAACATCTTAAAAAATATATAGAAAATAAATATATAATCCAACAATATAATGTACAAATTCTAACAAAAACCAAACTTTAGTTTCCTATACACTTACACAGACCCATATCCTTGGAAAAAATAGATGTTTACACTAAAGTTAAGCTAGCAAAACTGTAGATTTGGATAGTAAATATTTTTAATTAAGGTTATAATTTCTGTTCGGCCAAGCTTCCACATATGACAATATCATTTATAGTTTAATGCGAAGTTTTGTGAAGTATGCATTGTTGGAGTTTCTAGTAGATGACATGGATGATGACACCCAAGCGTGCGCGCAATTCATGCTTGGGCACAGCCATGCTTACGATGAATTAGAAAAAAAAACATGGAAAAAAAGGTCAATTGGATAGCGTAAAAGTGAAGAATTCGGTGAAGTGACGTGCCTCCTCAACGGTTGAAGCACCGCGTAATCACGACAAGACTCGTGAGCATCCACGTAAATTTCCTTGTAAACAACGGTGAAAGTCGTTAAAATCTGACGGCTTTGTGCAACTGGATCGTTTTTCTAATAATTAGAGTGAAGAAAAAAAACACTTTGACTATCAAGAAATCGAAAACTAATCAACCACAAATCACGTGTTTGATATATTTTATCAATTTCTTTCCCGCAACAGTAGAAATTCTCCGCTTACAATAATCACATCAATTCTTTTTTCAAACTTATGTATGACATACAACCAATTATACAGAGTAACAGATTCCCCATTCTCTATGTAGAGAGGATCGTCTGTTGCAGGTTGAAATACATCAGATTCTGTAGTAATCGGGTGTGACGTGATCAAGATCAAACGCTTCGAATGATTTTGTATTTTTTGTGAGTTTGTACCGTGTAAAATTGTGTTAACCGCTCGATCAAGATCGGGCGGCTCACATGATCACAACAGAGACAATATCACAACCGACAATCCACCTCCTTGTTTATATCGATGGTTTGAACAACTTGGTAGTAGTAGTTACTCGAGAGTTTCTGCTGTGGATTTTTTTAAAAAATAACGTTCACAAAGACATCCCTTTTCCTTTCTTTGCAAAAAAGCAAAATTGAAGAAATATTTTGTGAAACGCCCTTTTTTCATATTCTTTCCAAAATTTTCACCAACTCCTCCACAAACGAAGTCTGAAAGTAAGATTTCCTTCATATTCTGTTCTTACGTCATTTTCCTCTTACCTAATCCTCAATACCAATTGCAAATATAATATTTGTCGTTGATTTTTTCCCCTCCAAACTATCCCTATAAGTATGTCATGTGTGCATTATTATCTACAACACCCCCTCAGGAAAACTTGGAAGATATTCCTAATGAAGATTATAATATTCTTCTTGATCCAACACCTACTTGCCTCCCTCTTCTTCAATCTTGCTTCTGCTGATCAAGGCTTGCAGTATGGATTCTACAAGACCACATGCCCTAATGCCGAGTCCATCGTCTACAAGACCGTGGCCGCTTACTTCGCGAACGACAACACTGTCGCAGCACCAGTTCTCAGGTTGCACTTCCATGATTGCTTCGTTAGGGTGAGCCCTTTTTGCTCTTCTAAGTGTAACCACCACAAGAAAACACTCTTATATAGACTTATAGCCACTAAGTTATATCGATGGAATTCTCTAGCAACCAAACGTCTCTTTGCCGACGAAAATTCCGTCGCCTTTAACACTAAATTGTTATCAAAACATAATAGGTATTTATTTGGTCTTGTGCAGGGTTGCGATGGTTCCGTGTTCTTGAACTCCACGAAGACCAACAAAGCCGAGAAAGACGCGAATCCCAACCTCACCTTAGATGGCTTCTTCGTCATAGACGCAGCTAAAGCAGCCTTGGAGAAGCAGTGCCCGGAGGTCGTTTCCTGCGCGGACATCTCCGCGATTGCCGCGAGGGACTCCGTGTACTTGGTAATGATATTTTTCTCGTTGATCAACCGAGAAGCAAACGTTTAGGTTAATTGTCTATCTTATCAAATACTCAACGTAAATATTTACAAGATGCAATTGGATTTGCAGAGCAAGGGGGTGCACTACGAGGTGCAGACGGGGAGGAGGGACGGGAGGATATCCTTGATATCGGATGTTGCAGGCAACCTACCCCTTCCCTCTTTCGACTTCGACACATTGAAGTCTAACTTCGCTGCCAAAGGACTGAGTGTGAAGGATCTCGTTCTTCTCTCAGGTAATAGTCTCACCAGTTGACGTTTTAATCGCATGAGGGCCACGCGAAATAATTGTCGAACTGTAGATACTGTTGACCACTTCAAGATGTGATATTTAATTTTGGAGCATGGACGATATTGCATCATTGATTGCTTGTGAAACCAGGGGCTCACACCATCGGTCAATCCCACTGCCCCGCTTTCGCCAATCGCATCTATAACTTCACGGGGAAGGGCGACGTGGACCCAGCGCTAGATCCATCATACGTAAAAACGCTTCGAGGTCAATGCAAGCCGGGAGACACGACAACCACCGTGAACATGGACCCGCCCAGCCCCACCAAGTTCGACACCGATTACTACAAGCTCGTCCAGACGAAGAGAGGCCTCTTCCACTCTGACGCCGAGCTTCTCCGGGATGCCGAAGCCGCCTCCTACGTCCGTCTCTTCGGCTCTTCTCAGCCGAGATTCTTCTCGGAGTTCGCGGTGTCCATGGTGAAGATGGGAGCTTCGGGAGTGCTCACGGGGACTGCTGGTGAGATAAGGAAGAATTGTGCTTTGGTTAATTGATGCTTAAAAAACTTTCGGAGAAGGCTTTAATTAAGTCCATGTTGTATTGTGAGATTGATATTGCTGTGTGTAGTCCTATGGAAAATGTTCCAAGAAAGCCTCGTTTTGCTTCCATATGGGTGAATATATAAAAAATAATAATAATGGAAACGCATTTGGTAGGAAATTAGGTCAAGAATTCGATTTTTTCCTGCTTTTTTTAGAAAGTTAAGGGATCTTCAATTGTAACAACAGAAGAAAACAATAGTTCGATTGGATCCACCACCCAATTCAACAGGTTGTGCTCTGGTCAATGTAACATTTGTTAATACATCCATGATAAATGGCTAGTCCTTTACGTGGATCCTAATTGTGTATGTACATAATATAAACGTTTATTAATATCCTACGTAACTCTTTAGTTATCTGATTCCAGTAACTCATGGCGAGATTTAAATTCGAATCTATCATGTATCAGATAAAATTGGTGCTGACAACTTGTTAAGCCGGAGCCTTAATGACAACCATAAAAAATGTTTAAGCTCAAGTTGTTAAATAGTAATCCCTACCACTTATAATTCACACCCATACTTCGTGAGTTTCCAACGTGGAACTATCTTTTAGGGGTTGAAGTGTTCCGTATCATGAGGCTATCCCGAATATAATATATTCATGATGTTTATTCTTATGTCACCATATGTTTGTTCAAGCATGATGATTGTTGAACTAGAATGTCGAGAAAAGCTTGATCTCTTGTAGTGGTGGCTTAATTAACATGTCAATTAGATCGGAAAGGAACGGAAAATAGTAGGGGTATTCAAAATATTTGGACCAAACATGTACTCGACCCGACCCGGTTACGTTGACTCTAAATTTACAGGGACCCGAAAAAGATATTCGGGTCAGATACCTTGACCCGCTCAATGACGATGACCCGATGGAAAGCCCCGCTTGGAAACCCTGGGTACCCGGCTAGAACCAGAAGGCCACAAGGCTGCAACCAGCGGTCCTTGTCGCTGGAGAGCCCGGGTACGATAGCACCTCGCTGGGGACCCGAGGGGTTCACCCTGCAAAGCTGCCAACCCGGTGGTCCAGCCTCCCATCAGGCACACGACTAGGGTTTTCTCGACCACCCACCTACTCTGTCCATGCCCTCAGTTGGACGAACACGGTGTGCTTCTATTCTATCCGGACTGCGGATTAAGTTGTGTTGATGACAGTGGAGCTTCTCTAGGTACGTCAATCCGCCAGACCAGGCTGGAGGAGCAGTCCCGTGGGACCAGTATCAACTAGGTCTTGCCCTCCATAACCGATTTTTGCGCGAACTTCACTTAATCCTGAAACGAGAACACTAATCTTCATGTTTCTAAATGAAATCCAACTACATCAGCTAATCATTATTTAGTTCAATCAACAGCTTTGTATATTTGTAAATCATTGTCATATTTGGAACGTTGATGTCATTTGTGGTACTCGTGTATTTGAACTGCTATCGTTTAACTATGTACAGCAACTGCTTCTGAGAAAATCAATATCATTGAGATGGGATGCATCCTTTCATCATAGAGGCTTTATGATTGAGTGTTTGGGGGAATCATAATGAACTAAATTATATTAATATTTTCGCATATGACAGTAACTTTACCAAATTTTCATAAAAAAACATTATATATATATGTATATATATATATATGTATATATATATATATATGTGTGTGTGTATATATATATATATATATATATATGAACTGAGTTCCCCTATCATAAATATGTACATGATTTTTCAGAACATGTAATTCTATGGTTCGAATGTTAGTTCTTTTGTGATTAAATCTTAGTGCTTGAGATGGTATCAATACTGCACATGTTCATCAGATATATATTTCATCGATCAGAAAGGAGTAGGTGTATCAAAGAGTTGTCAGATTGGGAACATCCTCATCGCTCTGGATCTTATAGTATCGAGCTGTTGAAAGGGAAACTGGTGATGCTAATTTTGCCCAACCTTCTTTTCATATTGATTCCAAGTTAATTCTGAGTTGCTATCAGCTGCATGAATAGTGTTTGTCCACTTCAGATTGATTCGAAACTAATCATGTTTTGGATGTTTGTTTCATTGACCCACGGGTACCCGTGTGTACCCATTACCCCTTCAAATAATTTGAGTACCTGTTAAAATCGGGTACCTATTGGAATGGGGCGGGTTGACCCATTGACCCGATAATGATGGGTCGAATCGGATCACGATTGAACGGGTCGGGTACCCGCTAACACCTCTAGGCAATAAAGCTGTAACATCAGTTATATGAAAATAAAATAGTTAGTTCGACTTCAACTTAGACTTTCATGAATCAGAAGTAGAAGCGTTGGTACCCATCTCTGACAAGTTGAGTGATGTGATTAATAATAAGGTGATGCCAAGCCCATTGTGAAATATATCTCCAATGGTCTTGACCAGGGGGAGATGGCGACATCAGAGTTTGGAAACCAACCAGGGACGGCATCCCTCGAGTAAATTGTCTACATGTTGGGGAAGGCTGTACTGAGCTATCACTGTTGGGAGTTTCTTATTCTGCTTTCCTAACTAAAGATTGGTTTCATTTTTTCTTCTGCAGAGCCCACTGCTGCGGTCAATGTTGCAAATTTCCTAAAACCTTGACACACCGGTTAGGAAAGCTAGCCAAATCCTGATGAGTGTGCATTATCCATTCGTAAAAATAAGTAGATTTTATGACTTGGTCGATGGATGTAATTAAAAATCTGATGGATTTCCTAATGGATTTAACGAACCCATCAAAAATCGAATTCTCAACGTCTTTAACAGGCTCATTAGGAAATGAGCTTGATTTCCTAAGGGATACATTTGACCTGTTACAAAAAGGGATATTTCCTAATTGGTGACATGGACATGTTAGGAAAGAGTGGTCTTTTCCTCCCAAAAAAAGCTGTAGCATATGTTAGTTATCTCTTATACATCTTCCTCTTCTTCTTAGTTTCTTGATATGTTGCTTGTGCCCTTTGTTTAAAACTACAATAGTGAGTTTGTACTGACTTTTTTTTTTATAATCCGTCACTGTATCATTAGTTGTTTGATACATAATTGGTATATTATTCTTGCAAAATTAATTTTTATACTTAAAATAAGCAGTGGATGAAAAAATATCTTTTAGAAGTTTTAGATGATCGTCATCAACTTTTTAGTTCAAAATTTAGCAATGATCAGTTAAAATTTTACTGTATAGAAGCAAGTAAGAATTGTTATATGGACCATTGCCAATCATATCGCAATGGACATGACATTCACCGCTAATTTCAAGTAAAAAAAGTTCACAATGAATAATATCATTGTTATATAGTTAAACACACATGATATAGTGATGGAATTTTCAAAAACCACACTATGCCCATTTTATTGCACTGGAACTTACATTTGCTATTAGTTTATTGAAATGAAATTTAAATTGTGGGTAGGAGGTGGTCATTAAGTGGAAGAGGATGTGTATGGCTCAAGTCTAGAAAAAAAGCCTGTGATCTTAAATGCATGGAGGAGAGGATGCGATGGGGATGATGGAGGGAGGATAGGTTCAAATTAATGAATAAGAAGCATGGAAAGAGTAAGGGAGGGATGGGGTGATAAGGAGATGACGGATAGAGCTAAGGATGGGTAACTTAGAGGAAAATGAGGAATAGATACAAGGAGAACTAGTAGGAGAAAGGGGAAGTGGAGAGGCAATTAAAGGAGGTTAAATGTGGCTGGGGTAGGAAGATCGCAAAGAGGGCATGGGAAGGAGGGGATGTTATCATTGAAAATTCCTTTAATTATACTATCCTATTTATATTAAGATTTGGATCCTGTTTATATTGGGATTCAATTCAAGGTAGATTAATAGCATGTCTTAGATCATAATTGATTAGAGAATCCATTTTAATAAGGAACCTTATTGTATCCTAGCACATTTTTTTAGCTCGATACATTGCAGATGCCATGATGTGACCTCCCCAACAGTAGTGAGAAAAGTCCTATTTGTTATAGGATATAAAATCTTATTTCTTTGAAATTCAAAGTCATATTTGCGTTCTAATTTAGAACTGCTTTGGATTTCAAAGTCTTGTTGTCTTTGAGATTTGACATCTTGCATGATTTAGGATTAAACTCTTGCTTTCTTTGGGATTCGATTTCATATTTGGTGGGATTTGACATTTTGTTTACTTTACAATTCGAAGACATGTTTCCTTTGGAGCGTGTTTGTATGAGAGTGGGCAATATATAAAACCCAGTAGGGTTAGTTATATAGGGTTAGTATTTTGAATTATCCTATGTAGTTTAGTTCTTTCATTATTTAAAAAGAGATCATTTGTCAATGATCGAGATATAGTCTAGTTATGGGTGAACATTGTAAATTTTCTATCATAGTTCTTTCTATATTTGTGAACTTATTTCATCGAATGATATGAAGATAGAGAAGTTCACTTGCATGAACATGTTCAAACTTTTATAAGATGTCGATATCGAGTGGTAGACCTACATATGGGAAGGTAGGGTGGAGTCTAACCATTGTTGTTTTTTATCTCGATATTCCAGTAAAGGTGGAGATTTTCTTTTATAATGCCTTAAATCTACTATCCTATTTATATTAGGATTAGATCCTAGTTGTATTGAGACTTCATTCAAGGAGGAGATTGTTGGCATGCTTTAGATCCTAACATATTAGATGCTCCATTTGTATTCATATTGTATAGTACCCCATCTATTGAATTCGATATATTGCATAAATGTGATTTGATCTCCCCAACATTTGCAGATAAAGTCATGTTTACTTTGAGATTTACAAGTCCTATTTGATTTCAGATTCATAGTCATATTTGCTAGTTTTTTGAGACTCAAAGTCCTATTTGCTATGAGATTCAAAGTCAAATTTGTTTTACAACTTGGACTCTTCTTTAATTTGTGATTCAAAGTAATGGTTGCTTTCGGAAACCCGTTAGATTCAAGATTC
Organism: Ottelia alismoides; assembly: GCA_037367405.1. Lineage (NCBI taxonomy): Eukaryota > Viridiplantae > Streptophyta > Magnoliopsida > Alismatales > Hydrocharitaceae > Ottelia > Ottelia alismoides. The sequence continues at coordinate 289,346 of JAZKJV010001338.1, read as the reverse complement.
GAAGTTTGTGACCTTTGGTATTCGTTTGTATGAGAGGGCGTAATATATAAACCGCCCCCATAGGATTAGCGTTATTATTCATCATATATACTTCAACTCTTCCATCGTATTGAGAGAGGTTAACCAGCGCTTCAAAGGATATAGTCCACTTATAGGTGAACCTTGTAAATCTTGTATGTGCTTGTTATGTATTTTTTTTTCAAAGGTCTCAACAAGTATGCTACTTGTTTGGTGCTACACAGTCAAAATGAGAAGCATCTCCACTATGATCTTAAGAAGATATGCATAACAACTTAGAGCCAATGGTGGAACACAAACAACACATGTAATGGTCGCATATCCACCTTCAACGCAATACTAATTTACTTGTATAGGTAATATGTTGGTGTCTTTTATTACTTTTTAGATTTTCATATATGTTACTTATTTGCACTATGCTAATTGATGGGGGACATTTATACACATATATAATCATATTAAATGGTAAAGTTAGACAAGAACATATGCCTGATTTACATTTAAACAACGTAATTACACTTCTATCCAACCAACCTACAATTGTGAGCACCCCTCTCCTCTCTTGTCATTTATCATGCTACTAACCTTGACCATCTTGCGAATCCATACTTATTAGACTTGTTTGTTACTATTATACAAGGGAGAATTGAGTTGGACCTCATATACAAATAAAATAAAAAAACACCTATGACACAAAGAAGACTTGCATAGAGTATTATTATAGTATAGTTATTTGTTTCATTATAGATGTTTTCTTCCATGTATACCCTCCCGATTTTATTGCGAACACATCTCACCTCTCTCATCCTTACTTTGATAGACTCGACTCTCTTCGGTCCATGAGCATTCCTCTTTAGCCTCCACCCCTACTAATCTTGAGCCATTGTTTGTGGTGAATCATGAAAAGATCGTGAAATGTAATATCTTATGAATTGAGGTGTTGTATCAAAAATAAGGGAGAGATAACTACTACATTAATTCGGGTCAATTACAAAAAAAAAAGATCCCAACTATACGTCGATTCCTAATTAGCAGCCTCATTTTTCAAATGTAACAAATAAAGATCTGATCAAATAGAGTCGGTTGTAAATTGCTGTGACACTTATGTCAACGTTAAATCCTGAAGTTAAAAATTCATGCACTTTTACATCTAAAAATGAGTCTCGTAATTGGGAAAAGACACATAGGTGCACTTTTTTGTAATTTACCTATATTCCTTTACTGGTTGGAATTCAAAAAATTGTAAAAATAATAGAAAATTTAATAAATTTTTATTAAATAGGTAAGTCTAATTAGGCCAGAATAGGGATAGTTTTGTGCTTTTATTTCACCATAGGAATAGGGCAAACATTAGGCCGCTATTACAAAGAGGGATTGCTTCTTTACTTCACACCAACATCTATATGGACAATCTTTTGCCCCCCCCCCCCCCCCCCCCCCCACATATTTGGTCGGTACGGATTTTATTCATGAATTGATGAGTCTATAGAGAATTTATTCTGATCATACCCCAATCCTCTTAATCTCTAGAGATGAGAGGACCTCAATCTGCATACTTTAGATATGAAACACTTGGATCAATATTCCTGATTTCAGTAAGATGTCGGAGCAAAACCTGGAATAATAATAGCTATCCTCTTTGTACAAAGGTAAAGAATGTTAAGTGTGTCATTCAATATTTGAAGCATATTAATATCACCAACTTCTCCCTTGTTAGCATCCAGAACTTATTTGAGAAAGGTGATGGCAGTAAGGAAAATATTGACCATTATAAGGCATTCACAAAATACCGTGAACGAGAATTAGAAAAATTATGTGAAAATGCTTAATTATATAATTTAAGAAGATCAAAAAATCAGGGGAAATAAAAAATCATGGGAGAAAAATTCTAAATTCCTGCACATTCATGCCTCTCTTTAATCGGAGAGGCAAGAAAATGCCTAAAGATTGGAGGAGAAGCATCTTGGTGCCTCTTTATAAGAACAAAGGAGACATTCAAAATTATTCAAATTAAAAATATATCAAGCTGATGAGTCATGCTATGAAATTTGAGAATGTGTGACCTAAAGAAATTTGTGGCAAGTTTCCAAAGCAAAAGAAAACTAATTTGGATTCATGTCAGGTCACTCAAATATTGAAGCCATCCACTTGATGGGAAGAAAGATGGATATTTACATATCTAAAAGGAAGGACCTCCACATGATTTTAATTTATTTGAAGAAGGCTTATGATTCTGTCTCACGAGAGATATTGTGGAGAGTTTTGGAGAAGAGACAAGTACATGTCATGTACATTAACCTCATAAAAGGATATGTATGATAAAGCTTCATCTTCTTTAAGGATCCAGTCTGGGAAGACTAGTTATTTTGACATTAACGTTGGTCTGCATCAAGGTTCGACTTTGAATCCATTTCTTTTTACTTTGACTGTGAACGAGTTGACAAGTCACATTCAGGATGAGATACCTTGATGTATGTTATTCACTGATGATATTGTGTTGATTGATGAGACTAGAGATTGAGTAAATGAGAAGCTTGAGGTCTAAAGACATGCATCGGAGACTAAAGGATTTCGTATAAATATGGCTAAGGTTGAATATATGAAGTGTACTTTTGATGGAAGTAATGGTGAAGTAGTCAAGGTGAAGACCGGTGACGGTAACAATCAAAAGAGAGATTTTTTTAGATACTTGGATCTATTTTGCAACATGATAGGGAAACTGATGGAGATGTTACTAATAGAATAAATGTTGGACATGCGAGCCCACGACGAGCCATTATGCAATAAATGTTATTGCAAATATCATTCCCTGATCTGAAATGAAGAATAAATAATTTGCATAATAGGTCCCTCTGTACAATTAGGGTTATGTACCATGGCTATCTTAATGATCATACAGCTGTTGATTCAATTATTGAATCATAGAGGCTGGTGCTTGGATGAATATCTAAAGCGTTAGATTGAGGACTCATCAAGCACCGTCAAATGATTGTTAAGATGTGATCTCCAGCCTGAGTAGGAGATGGCAATCCTTTTCTCACATAGGCTGATATTTGACCGACCTCTTGATGCAGGTCCTCTGCATAAGAATAGAGATTCGGAGGTGTCAGATTAGTTAGGTCAATGGGTTGACTTAACGAGATCGAGATAACTGAAGTCCTATGTTGAATGCTGTCACAACATAGGCACGCATCCTCTGACCGGAGACAGATGTATTGCTATTTGTCTGAGTATGTACATTTGGCAGATCAATAGGTTGATGACCTAGCCAAGGTCTATACACCGACGCACTGGTGTACATATAAGGGCATATGAGTAATACGATCTCTCAAAGGGATCATACAGGTTCACTACTGAACCGGAAGACATGAGCTCACTCATGAGATATTGGGAAGAATCAAATTCCGTGCACGGTCGTCTCGCTTTGGAAGCTTGACTGAGTTTGTAGGTTTGATATATACTTTTGGAAAGTATATGATCAAGACCTAGGTATGATATATGCTTTTGGAAAGTATATGATCGATACCAAATCCCAATGATCAAATGAGAAACTTCGTGATCAAACCCTGAAGAAGACAGTGTAAAATTGATCTTGATCTTCGGGTTGACCATGGGTCTTCCAGTATGCAGGATGTACAGGTATTGGGAATACTTGAGGGTGATGTGATCATAAACGATTGTATATCCATGACGCTTCCATTCCGAGGGAGTGATGAAACAGGTCTGGATTTTAGTGACTCCTTCCAGTAGAGAAGCAACCTGATCTTAGTCCAAGTGTTGGACATTTTTCTGAATGAAATTCAGATCCAATGAGAAGATTAGATTTGCGGTCTTGATTTAATGAAGCATCTGTGGAAGGTCCGTAAGATATGGATTTGAGATGAGATCTCAACATCCAAGTCACTATACGTGGAATAATGCAATCGCCCTGTCCTTATCTCCAAGTATCTGCGGAGAAAGCTCATTATTCTTGAAAGGGTTCAAAAATAATTCATTTGATGAAATGTATATCCAAGCAAGAAGGACTTGATGATTAAATGAGATTTAATTATCAAACATAATATGAATATGATTCATATTATTATCCAAGAAGAAAAAACTTGATGATTAAATGAGATTTAATTATCAAGCTTAATATGAATATGATTCATATTGTGAGAATGATTATCCAAGATAATTAAATAGGATTTAATTATCAAGGATTAGAGAATGTGGATATTATTATCCATAATATTTGTGTATTGTAAATATGATTTATAATATACATATATTCAAGAGAGAGAAATTTAGTAAATAACATTTGTTAATTATTAAATGTGGATTGGATTCACATTTGTTAATTAACTGGAAATGCCATTTACAAATTAGTTTGGGTTGTGAATGTGATTCACATATCTTCGATGGCATGATTTAAATATTCACAAATTAATTTGGAATTAATTTGGTGGATATTATTGCAATAATAGTTATTGCAATTTATTAAGAAATAATAAGATAAAAGGAGGCAAAATAACCTCCTACAATTTAGGTGGTTGGTTGACTCCCTTTTTTTATTATCACATTATCTCTTAATTAGTTAAATTAAATTATGTTGATAATGTTGCAACATATTTTAATTTAAATTAATGTTGTTGGTTTTAACCAACAACAATCATAGCCATTGATTTTACATGGACCAAGCCTGGCCGTTGGATCCATGTGTCCCATGGATTGAGATCCATTGGATCCTAAAATAATATAAAAGGAGGGCTAGGGTAGCCTTTCAAGGTACATCATCAAGAGTTGCAAATGACTACAACTCTCTCTCTCTCTCTCTCATTCTCGCCTACTCTCCCTCTCTCTATTTCAAGATGGCCGTCCATCTTATGTATATAGAGAGAGACCTTCTCGGCTTCTCCTTCGACGACTCGAGGATCTCCTTCTTCTTCGGGGCTACTTGCTCTAAAGAAAGACGACGGATTTCTTGTGATGAAATCAGGGGATCCATTGCTTGGATCTTCATCGAGGATTGCGGGACGGACGCGACTCATCGTCGTGCCCGCAAGTGCGTTCTTCATGGATCGGACTTGAGACATGAGGATATCTACTTTGGGATCTTGCGATCACAACCACGCTTCAAGAGGTATTCCTTATACTTGTGGTTTGATGAAACGATCCGAGAAGTGTTCTCGTGATCATGTGGTTTAATCTTTAGTTTTAAAATTTTTAATTTCCGATGCATCTAGCGACTAGTGCGACTAGTTGCTCCGATTGCATACGATGCGATCGACACGCTTCCGTGATGCGCTTAAGAATTCTCAATATCCTTCAAGTGGTATCAGAGCCATAGGTCGAATAAGGTTTTGGATATGATCCATAGACCTTAGACGATTTGGTTCTTGAAAGGGTTGCGAAATTTTACTGCATTTCAATTTTCGCATCTCTGTCTAATTGAATTTTTTTGTACTGTTTAAAATGTTTAAACACGAAATTTTCAATTGGATTTTGTTCACCATTAAAAAATCATAGGACTTGAGTTTACTAAATTTGGACTTCATTTGCTCAAGATATGGCTCTTTGAATATGACTATATTCACTGTTGCGGGAACTACGGATTTAAACGTGATTAATGAGATAATTACGGTTTTAATCCACCTTGAAATGCGTGAATTATCACTTGGGTTCTTTAATAAATCAAATAGGAAATCTTAGGAAACTGAGTTTGCATTTTTTTTGGATTTGAATTGATCAAGATAAGTTAATTTTAGTGATTGGGGGTCACTGCTGGAAATTAACATTTTTTAGATCTTGAACCTTGTGATAAGTCATTCAATTATCATGATGAAAATTAATTGTTAATTTTCTGGAATAATTAGTGATAAATATTTGTGAAATATTTAAAGAGATAATTATTTCATTGAATGACATTTGCCTAAACCACAATGATGAGATATTAGATCTTGATCATTGGTTCATCAACAAATATTGCTTTCATGAAAAACCATAGTTTATCCTACCATAGTTGTAGGACAACATTTACATGAAAAACCCTCTTACTTGAATAGGATTGGGGATTTGTCTAGCAAATCTCCTTATAATATAATCAAAAATGTTTTGATGTATATTATATGGTATAATTTCGGTTGAAAAACCGATGAGCATCTCAAAGTACATGATGATCTATCTGGTATTATCCTTTCCTGAGGTGGATGTGGTGCCTAGTCGGAGAGCATTGGGGTCGCGGGTTTCAACGTATGTGGTCCGTCCAAATCTCGTCGGTACTGGCCATGACAGCGAGTAGGGACTGTATAATACCGGAGAAAGTCAATGTGTATTTTTCTAATTATTAAAATTCGAATAATACGTATTTTGAGATAATACCGATTATTCAAGTAAAAGACATGTTTGTTGATTGATGATTGGATTGATGATTAATTTAATGTGAATTATATCCAATAAACACTCTATTATGAATAGATGTGTATTTTCGTTGCAAGAATTAATTATGTGAATATGATTCACGATAATTAATTACAATTTGAATATGAGGTGGAGGATCACATAAGTGACATCCATGGTCTCCCGTCAAGGCAAAGGATTCTGTCTCCAGTTGTTGTATATAGGAGACGCTTGTCCGAAGTGACAGATCCTATATATGATTTAATTGGATCGGGTTCTTTGCTTCTCGAAAGAGTAAGGCCGTATACGTAGTGACCCCAATATCGGGTCCTCATATTATTGGGGCGATAGTGCGTATAGTGAGTATTAAGCCTGTTGACGGTTGGTTCAATTAATGACGGATCAACATTGCCTTAGGGGGTGGTGGGCCCGGGTGTTAAAGACCGAATTGGAAGATGCAAGTTGGACTTGCAAGGTGGAATGTGTTCCCTCTTCTTTTTATCCGAGTTGTAGGTTCTCGTATTATTGGGATGCAATGAAGATAGGAAAGGAGATCCCAGATCTTGCTAGAGATATAATGGTAAGAATATCTATTACATTGAAAGTGATTAAGGGAATGAACTTTCAGTGTTGACAAGGCAAGACAACTTTGATATGAAAATTCCTAAATCAAAGTAAAATATCTATATATAATATATATACACTTATGCAAATTTCTTATTTCAGATAATCCTTCATTAACCCATTCAATGCTATACTCAATGATAACCAATAAAAATATCTTGGATTGGAATCATGATCCAGATATTGTACTTGCAATTGGACACATAATGTATGTGGTTGCACTGTACAAGTTTCCTCAACATAATGAGGAATGACAATTAAATAAGACAATAAGACATCACCTTAGGGTTTGTATGTCTTAATAGTCTTGACCTTTCATCGAGTGTACTTTAGAAGTGACATGTCGATGGTGATCGTAATTGTCGAATAATCCTTATAAAATAAAAGAAGAAATTTTGACATACATATGTGCTCTAGACATTTAATCATGAATGACACGGTTCTCTGCATTATGTAGAATGGTGGCTTGAAAGAGATGATGTATTCAAAATGTTTGAATACCTACCAGAAACTAAATCTCTGAGAGTTAAGATGTAAGTAGATATGATGAGTGTCATCATTCTGCTATCGATACTCAAGTCATTCATGAAGCTTCATGATATTCATATTGTATGAATTTAATGAAGCATGTTGAAATGCTCTTGTATTGAAATCCTTTGAATTCAACATAAGAGATTCTTTGTCTTGAACAATGGTGGTTTATAGATGAAGAGAGCACAGTGGAAGCATGGGTCGGACCCATGTAAGAAGGAAAGTCAAAGAGTTGACCTACTTCTATGACTTCCATATAACATCCAAAGAGTTGGATGAATGCCAATACTGCAATAAGTTGATGTGTTGATAGTATGACTATCAAATCTGTCTAAAATCCTTAGTGAAGGACTCAGATAGAGCATCGGAATAATCTACATATAATCATTGACTCTGACTTTCTTATTTCATAAGATAAAGTCTGACAATTGTATCCCAATCTTCTAATGACATTTGCAATTGGTTGCATATATATATATATATATTAGAAGATTAGAAATTTGATCTTAAGGTTTAATAGTCATCTACATGGATATTGTTGTAATTGTTGCAGCAATCTCTGTTGAATAGATAGAGTTCATATTCTCAGTGGGAGAGCCCTTAGTCTTGGAGAATGTCTCTATGACCTAGATATTAGAATACCCTCATTGTTTGTTTCTAAATGTTGGAAATAAACATGAATTCTGAGATAGAACTATCATAAAGAGTTATGATGGATATATTTCATATAGTAATCTAACATCTAGTGGACTCCACAAAATTAGAAAATTAATTAATACTTCATTAAGATTTCTAATGCTGAAAATTAAACCTTAATAGACCAATAGGAGGATGAAAATCATTTGACAATGATCTGGCATCAAACCTTGGACATTTATCTGTTGATTTGATCAATAGACTAGTAAGACATGAAACTTTAGAATGTCTAAAATTTCAAATCTTACATACTTGTGAATATTGTATTCAAAGTAAAATGTCTAATACACCCTTCTCTGAGAATGGTGTTAGATGTCGAGGTATTGAAGATCTCATACATATTAATGTATGTAGATCATCTATATCATAGTAAACAATGGATATGTGATATCTATTGATGATTATGTATGATAGGAGATTTCTTCTCTTTACCTGAGAAACCTTTGAAATATTCAAAGATTTCATAATTTTGGTTTAGAACCAAAGTTTGAAGGAAGATTAAATGAATTTGATCTAACCAAGGTAGCAAGTACCTATTAGATAAAATTCAAAGAATACCTTATGAAGATATGAATATTATTTCTATCTCAATCCTCCTAACACACCTAAACTCAATAGAGTTGTTGGGAGATACAATTGGATCATGTGTGACATGATTTGATCAATGATGAATTTTAGCATAATTATCCCTTAGTTTCCAGGTATATATGTGTAGTAGAGACTACAATATATATCTTTAATAAGGTTCCATGCATGTAAGTTGGAATCTAGCACTTGAGAGTGCTACTTCATTGAGAAAATAAAGGATGGTATTGGATACTGAAGGATATTGTGAATCCTTAAGCGCATCACGGAAGTGTGTTGATCGTATCGTATACGATCGGAGCAACTAGTCGTACTAGATGCTAGAAGCAGCGGAAATTAAAATTTTTTAACTTAACAATGAAACCACATGATCACGAGAACACTTCTCGGATCGTTTCATCAAACCACAAAGTACAATGGTTACCTCTTGAAGCGTGGTTGTGATCGCGAGATCCCAAAGTAGAGATCCTCCTATCTTAAGTCCGACCCACGGAGAATGCGCTTGCGGGCACGATGATGAGTCGCGTCCTTCCCGCAATCCTTGATGAAGATCCAAGCGTCGAAGGCGAAGCAAGATCCTCTCTTCTTCAATGATCAAAGTGGACGGCCACTTGGAAATTGAGAGAGAGACCTCACACGAGAATTAGAGAGAGAGAGAGAGAGAAGTTGTCTTTCACAACTCTAGATGATGTACCTTGGAGAGGCTACCCTAGCCCTCCTTATATACTAGTTTAGGATCCAATGGGTCTCAATCCATGGGACTCATGGATCCAAGGGATATGCTTGGTCCATGAAAAATCAATGGCTAGGATTTGTTGTTCAATAACAACAATTTAAAGTTAATTAATCAAGAGATAATATAACAAATGAAGTGGAGTTAACCAACCCCTAAAAAGGGGGGGGGGCGTCACCCATGAACTCTTCATGGGTGACGCCACCCATGAGGGTGGTTGTTTTCTCCATTTTATTTATTATATTATTCCTCAATTAATTACAATAAATATCCACCAAAATAATTCCAAAATTAATTTGTGAATATTTCAATCTTGCCATTGAAAATTATGTGAATCATATTCACAACCCAAACTAGATAGTAAATTGCATTTCCAATTAATTAACAAATGTGAATCCAATTCACATTATTAATTAACAAATGCTATTTACATAAATTCTCTCTCTTGTATATTATAAATCATATTTATAACATACATATATCATGGATAGTGCTATCCACATTCTCTTAATCCTTGATAATTAAATCTCATTTAATTATCTTAGATAATCATTTTCTCAATATGAATCATATTCATATTTAAGCTTGATAATTAAATCACATTTAATCATCAAGTCCTTGCTTGGATATTTCATCAAAAGAATTATTCTTGAACCCTTTCAAGAATAATGTGCTTTCTCCGCAGATACTTGGAGATAAGGACAGGGCGATTGTATTATTCCACGTATAGTGACTTGGATGTTGAGATCTCATCTCAAATCCAGATCTTACGGACCTCTCACAGATGCTTGATTAAATCAAGGCCGCAAATCCAATCTTCTCATTGAATCTGAATCCCATTCAGATCAATGTCCAACACTTGGACTAAGATCGGATTGCTTCTCTACTGAAAGGAGTCACTAAAATCCAGACCTGTTTCATCACTCCCTCGGAATGGAAGCGTCATGGATATACAATCGTTTATGATCACATCACCCTTCAGGTATTCCCAATACCTGTACATCCTGCATACTGGAAGACCCATGATCAACCCGAAGATCAAGATCATTTTTACACTGTCTTCTTCAGGGTTTAATCATTAAGTTTCTCAATCTTGGTCATCGGGATTTGGAATCGATCATATGCTTTCCCAAAGCATATATCATACCTTCAAATTCATGTCATGCTTCCAAAGCACGACGACCATGCATGGAATTTGATCGGTCCCAATACCTCATGAGTGAGCTCATGTCTTCCGGTTCACAAGTGAACCTGTATGATCCCTTTGAGAGATCATATTGCTCATATACCCTTATATGCACACCAGCTCGCCGGTGTATAGACCTTGGTTAGGTCATCAACCTATTGGTCTGCCAAATGTACATACTTAGATATATAGCAATATATCTGTCTCCGGTCAGAGGATGCGTGCCTATGCTGTGACAGCATTCAACATAGGACTTAGGTTATCTCGATCTCGTCAGGTCAACCCATTGACCTAACTAATCTGACACCTCCGAATCACTATTCCCATGCAGAGGACCTGCATCAAGAGGTCGGTCAGATATCAACCTATGTGAGAAAGGATTGCCATCTCCTACTCAGGCTGGAGACCTCCACTTGACAATCATTTGACGGTGTTTGATGAGTCCTCCATCTAACTCCTTAGATATTCATCCAAACACCAGCTTCTATGATTCATTTAATGAAACAACAGCTATATGATCATCAAGCTGGCCATGGTACATAACCCTAATTGTACAGAGGGACCTTATAGTGCATTCATTCATATAATTTCAGAAAGGGAGTGAAACATCAATAACTTTTATTGATAAACTTAAATATTACAATAACATTTATTGTAAGAATGGTTCGCCCAGGGCTCACAAGTCTAACAATCTCCCACTAGCCCTCAGAACCATTCAGGTACAATCCGTAAACCCATACTCATTACATGCTGGTCAAAAACCTTCTGTGTCAGAGGTTTGGTAAGAGGATCAGCAATGTTGTCGGTAGAGGCCACCTTGGTGATGATGATATCACCACGCTTTTGAATCTCCCGAATGATGTGGTATTTCCTTTCCACGTGCTTGCTCTTCTGATGGCACCTGGGTTCCTTTGCTTGGGCAATGGCTCCAGTGTTATCGCAGAGTAACGGGACGGGAGTATCAGAGGAAACTACGCCAAGTTCCAAGATGAACTTGCGCAACCACACCGCCTCTTTTGCAGCATCCGATGCGGCAATGTATTCGGCTTCTGGTGTTGAATCCGCCGTAGTGTCCTGCTTCTTGCTTCTCCAGCTCACAGCACCACCGTTCAACAGGAATACAAACCCTGATGTCGACGTTCGATCATCAATATCTGACTGGAAGTCTGAATCTGTATATCCCAAGACTTGGAGATCACCATCCCCATAGACCAAGATGTAATCTTGCGTCCGTCTTAGATATTTGAATATGTTCTTTACTGCATTCCAGTGTTTTTCTCCATAGCAGGATTGGTAACGACTTACCACTCCCACTGCATGGCAGATGTCTGGCCTAGTACACATCATGGCATACATCAAGCTTCCTACGGCTGATGCATAAGGGCATCCAGCCATGGCCTTCTTTTCCTCAACACTTTGAGGAGCCATCCCTTTGGACAGATGGATACCATGTCCTAAGGGGAGGAATCCTTTCTTCGAACTATCCATACGGAATCGTTCAAGAATCTTCTTGATGTATCCATGTTGTGATAATCCCAATATTCTCTTTTCTCGGTTTCTGAACAACTTCAGGCCTAAGATGTAAGAGGCTTCTCCAAAATCTTTCATCTCGAAGGTATGGGATAGCCAAATCTTCACACTGGTCATCATTCCTGTATCATTCCCAATGATAAGGATATCATATACATAAAGCACGATGAACACAATGGTGCTCCCACTAAGCTTCTTGTACACACAAGGTTCATCAGGGTTTTGCACAAAATCATAACTCTTTATGGTTTCGTCAAATCTGATGTTCCAGCTACGAGAAGCTTGTTTGAGCCCATAGATGGATTTCTTCAGCTTGCATATTTTACCATCCTCAGCTATGAAGCCCTGGGGCTGCTCCATATAGATATCCTCCTCGAGGTATCCATTGAGGAAAGCCGTCTTGACGTCCATCTGCCAGATGTCGTAGTCAAGAGATGCAGCTATAGCTAGCAGTGTCCTGATGGACTTAAGCATGGCCACAGGAGAGAATGTCTCATCGTAGTCGATGCCTTCTCTCTGTGTGTAGCCCTTGGCTACGAGCCGTGCCTTGAAAGTCTCTACTTTCCCATCATGTCCCCTCTTTCTCTTGAAGATCCATTTACACCCAATGGGTTTTACCCCTTTAGGTGGATCCTCTAGGGTCCATACACCATTCTTATGCATGGAGTCAATCTCTGACTTCATTGCTAGCATCCATCTATCCATGTCATGATCCGCAAGTGCTTCATCATATGAAGAAGGATCATTGTCAGTCTCACCTGACACATGGAATCCATACCTTTCAGGTGGTGCAACCACCCTCGAACTCCTTCGAAGAGGTATGGGTGTTTCATCTTCATTTATCTCTTCAGTTTCTGGTTCAGGAATCTCAGAATCCTCAGGGGATTCAATGAGCTCCTCTACTTCATTCTTGTCTTGACCTTTAAGGAAATCATCCTCCAGAAATTTCACATCCCTAGAGACAAAAACCTTTTGGGTCTCAGGGTCATAAAGTTGGTATCCAATACCATCTTTAACATACCCAATGAAGTAGCACTCACGAGTGCGAGATTCTAGCTTACTTGCGTCCACGTTCTTCGCATGAACCAAGCATCCCCAAACCCTCAAGTGATTGACACTAGGTTTGGTTCCATACCAGAGCTCGTGAGGAGTCTTTGGTATAGACTTGCTAGGAATCTTGTTTAGGATATATATTGCAGTCTCTACTGCATATCCCCAGAAATAAGAGGTAAATGTGCTTTACTCATCATTGAACGGACCATGTCCATGATGGTCCTGTTGCGTCTTTCAGCAACACCATTAAGTTGGGGAGTTCCAGGAGGAGTGAGATTTGAGACAATTCCACTCTCTTTAAGGTATTCCTTGAATTCATCTGAGAGGTACTCACCACCTCGGTCAGATCGAATCCGTTTAATCTTCCTGTCGGCTTGGTTCTCAACCAAAGCCTTAAACTCTTTGAACTTTTCAAAGGTTTCTGATTTATGACGTAGCAGGAAGATAAACCCATATCGCGAATGGTCATCGATAAACGTCAAATAATATCGATATCCATTTCTAGTCGCGGTATTGAAGGGACCACATACATCAGTATGTATTAGGTCGAGAATACCCTCGCATCTCGTAACCTTGTTACGGAAAGGCATCCTGGTCATTTTACCTCGAATACAATGTTCACAGGTAGGTAAAGTTTGAACCTGTAGAAAATCTAAAGGTCCATCCTTTATCAATCTATTGATCCTATCAACAGATAAATGACCGAGCCTTTGATGCCAAATCATATTCGAATGATTTCCATTCTCCCTGGATCTCTTGGGGTTTTTATTATCAGTGGTAGTGACATTTATGACACATTCATCAATGCACAATTCATAGAGTCCACTAGAAGTCAGAACACCTTCCGCAACAAATTTATCATATTTATTAATGACTAATTTATTACAGAACAGGAAAGAGTACCCATGTCTAACAAGCTTAGATACAGATATTAAGTTCCTCCTGACCTCAGGTACATAAAGACACTCTTTAAGTACTAGGACTCGACCACTAGATAACGACAGTCTGCATGTCCCGATGGCGACTGCTGCAACACTTGCATCAGATCCCATCTGGATAACTATCTCCCCATGCTCCAGATTCCTAGTTTCCTGAAACAAATGTAATGAATTGCATACATGAACAGAAGCACCAGAATCTATAACCCAACTTCCTTCTCGTCCAACGAGAAAGCTGGTTTCAATGATGAAAGTAGATTTCATACCTGCTGGGGCTTTACCTTTGTCGGTAGACTTCAGGTAATCCGGGCAGTTACGCCGCCAGTGCCCCGGCTTCTTGCAGTGGTGACAGACATCGGTCTTTTTCGATGTCATCAGTGTGGAAGCACTAGAAGATGAACCAACTCCTTGATTCTTCTTCTTTCTCTTCGAGGCTGGGCCCTTCTGAGAACCTTGCTTCCGCCCGCGCTTTCCTCTCACCTGTGCAACCATTGCACTAGCAGAGGGGCCGTCCTTCTTCAAGACGTCTTCTGCAGACTTCAAAGCAGCCAACAGCCCAGCGTTTGTGAAATCACCTTTGTTCATGTGGTAAGACACAACAAAGTTGTTGAAAGACTTAGGGAGCGACAGGAGAATGAAATCAGCTTGCATTTCAGAGTCCAAGTACGCTCCCAGGGTTTCCAGCTCAGAGAGGTACCCAAACATTTTGAGTACATGTTCTCTGACAGAGGTCCCTTCCTGCATCTTGCAGCGAATAAGCTCTTTCATCACATTATAACGCTGTGTGCGGTTTATGTCACCGAACATTTCTTTCAGACTCAGCATAATTTCCTGACAATGGTTCATTTCCACATGTTGCTTCTGAAGCACATTGGACTATGACCCAAGGATGTAACATCTTGCCAGATTATTATCTTCATCATATTTTTCATTATATGATTTATCTTCATCAGTCACAGGGTCTGCTATCTTGTCCTTGCTAAGCACGTAGGAGATGCGCTCTGCACAGAGAACAAGATCCAAATTTCGGATCCAATCCGAATAATTTGGTCCGGTCAACTGGTTGACCTCTAGAAGCCTGCTAAGTGGGTTCATGGACTTCATTTTCTGAAATTAAGAATGCACTATATTAGAATATATAGATTAAATATATATTCATTTTAAGAATAATTTGATTAAGGCATTTTAAATCAAATTTGTCCTGCCATGTCGACTTTGAAAGATTATTCCCTTATTTTTCTTTCAAAGTAAGAGATATACTTACCGCTATATCTCAAGAAAGATCTGGGATCTCCTCTCTATCCTCATCACATCCCAATAATATGAGAACCTGTGACTCGAATAAGAGAAGCGGGAACACATTCCGCCTTGCAAGTCCAACTTGCATTTCCCAATTCGGTCTTTAACACCCGGGCCCACCACCCCTAAGGTGATGTTGACCCGTTGTTAATTGAACCAACCGTCAACAGGCTTAATACTCGCTATACGCAATCCAATATCGCCCCAATAATATGAGGACCCGATATTGGGGTCACTACGTATACGGCCTTACTCTTTCGAGAAGCAAAGAATCCGATCCAATTAAATCATGCACAGGATCTGTCACTTCGGACAGGCGTCTCCCATACACAACAACTGGCGACGAAATCCTTTGCCTTGACGGGAGACCATGGATGTCACTTATGTGATCCTCCACCTCATATTCAAATTTTATAATTAATTATTGTGAATCGCATTCACATAATTAATTCTTCCAAGGGAAATACACATCTATTCAAAATAGTGTGTTTATTAGGTATGATTAATTTAATCATATTAAATTAATCATTTAGCCCAATCATCAACAAACACGTCTTTTACTTGAATAGTAGGTATAATCTCAAAATACGTATTATTCGAATTTTAATAATTAGGAAAAATACATATTGTCTGTCTCCGGTATTATACAATCCCTACCCGCTGTCATGGCCAGTACCGACGAGAGTGGGACGGACCACATACGTTGCAACCCGCGACCCCAATGCTCTCCGACTAGGCACCACATCCGCCTCGGGAAAGGATAATACCAGATAGACCATCATGTACTTTGAGATGTTCATCGGTTCTTCAACCGAAAGTTATACCATATAGTACAAATCAAAACATTTTTGATTATAAGGAGATTTGCTAGACAAATCCCCAATCCTATTCAAGCAAAAGGGAGGGTTTTTCATGTAAAAGTTGTCCTACAACTATTGTAGGATAAACTATGGTTTTCATGAAAGCAATGTTTGTTGATGAA
The DNA here is from genome assembly GCA_037367405.1 of Ottelia alismoides. Lineage (NCBI taxonomy): Eukaryota > Viridiplantae > Streptophyta > Magnoliopsida > Alismatales > Hydrocharitaceae > Ottelia > Ottelia alismoides. The sequence continues at coordinate 272,793 of JAZKJV010001338.1, read as the reverse complement.
ACAATGATCAAGATCTAATATCTTATCATTGTAGTTTAGGCAAGTGTCATTCAATGAAATAATTATTTCTTTAAATATTTCATAAATATTTATCACTAATTATTCCAGAAAATTAACAATTAATTTTCATCATGATAATTGAATGACATATCACAAGGTTCAAGATCAAAATTGTTAAATTTCCAGCAGTGACCCCCAATCACTAAAATTAACTTATCTTGATCAATATAAATCCAAAAAATGCAAACTCAGTTTCCAAAGATTGCCTATTTGATTTATTAAAGAACCCAAGTGATAATTCACGCATTTCAAGGCGGATTAAGACCGTAATCATCTCATTAATTACGTTCAAATCCGCAGTTCCCGCAACAGTGAATATAGTCATATTCAAAAAGCCATATCTTGAGCAAATAAAGTCCAAATTTAGTAAACTCAAGTCCTATGGTTTCCTTGTTTAATGGGGAACAAAATACAATTGAAAATTTCGTGTTTAAACATTTTAAACAGTACGGAAAAATTCAATTAGACAGAGGTGCGAAAATTGAAATGCAGTAAAAATTTCGCAACCCTTTCAAGAACCAAATCGTCTAGGGTTCTTGGATCACATCCAAAACCTTATTCAACCTGGCTCTGATACCACTTGAAGGATATTGTGAATCCTTAAGCGCATCACGGAAGCGTGTTGATCGTATCGTATACGATCGGAGCAACTAGTCGTACTAGATGCTAGAAGCAGCGGAAATTAAAATTTTTTAACTTAACGATGAAACCACATGATCACGAGAACACTTCTCGGATCGTTTCATCAAACCACAAAGTACAAGGGTTACCTCTTGAAGCGTGGTTGTGATCGCGAGATCCCAAAGTAGAGATCCTCCTATCTTAAGTCCGACCCACGGAGAATGCGCTTGCGGGCACGATGATGAGTCGCGTCCTTCCCGCAATCCTTGATGAAGATCCAAGCGTCGAAGGCGAAACAAGATCCTCTCTTCTTCAATGATCAAAGTGGACGGCCACTTGGAAATTGAGAGAGAGACCTCACACGAGAATTAGAGAGAGAGAGAAGTTGTCTTTCACAACTCTAGATGATGTACCTTGGAGAGGCTACCCTAGCCCTCCTTATATACTAGTTTAGGATCCAATGGGTCTCAATCCATGGGACTCATGGATCCAAGGGATATGCTTGGTCCATGAAAAATCAATGGCTAGGATTTGTTGTTCAATAACAACAATTTAAAGTTAATTAATCAAGAGATAATATAACAAATGAAGTGGAGTTAACCAACCCCTAAAAAGGGGGGGGGCGTCACCCATGAACTCTTCATGGGTGACGCCACCCATGAGGGTGGTTGTTTTCTCCATTTTATTTATTATATTATTCCTCAATTAATTACAATAAATATCCACCAAAATAATTCCAAAATTAATTTGTGAATATTTCAATCTTGCCATTGAAAATTATGTGAATCATATTCACAACCCAAACTAGATAGTAAATTGCATTTCCAATTAATTAACAAATGTGAATCCAATTCACATTATTAATTAACAAATGCTATTTACATAAATTCTCTCTCTTGTATATTATAAATCATATTTATAACATACATATATCATGGATAGTGCTATCCACATTCTCTTAATCCTTGATAATTAAATCTCATTTAATTATCTTAGATAATCATTTTCTCAATATGAATCATATTCATATTTAAGCTTGATAATTAAATCACATTTAATCATCAAGTCCTTGCTTGGATATTTCATCAAAAGAATTATTCTTGAACCCTTTCAAGAATAATGTGCTTTCTCCGCAGATACTTGGAGATAAGGACAGGGCGATTGTATTATTCCACGTATAGTGACTTGGATGTTGAGATCTCATCTCAAATCCAGATCTTACGGACCTCTCACAGATGCTTGATTAAATCAAGGCCGCAAATCCAATCTTCTCATTGAATCTGAATCCCATTCAGATCAATGTCCAACACTTGGACTAAGATCGGATTGCTTCTCTACTGAAAGGAGTCACTAAAATCCAGACCTGTTTCATCACTCCCTCGGAATGGAAGCGTCATGGATATACAATCGTTTATGATCACATCACCCTTCAGGTATTCTCAATACCTGTACATCCTGCATACTGGAAGACCCATGATCAACCCGAAGATCAAGATCATTTTTACACTGTCTTCTTCAGGGTTTAATCATTAAGTTTCTCAATCTTGGTCATCGGGATTTGGAATCGATCATATGCTTTCCCAAAGCATATATCATACCTTCAAATTCATGTCATGCTTCCAAAGCACGACGACCATGCATGGAATTTGATCGGTCCCAATACCTCATGAGTGAGCTCATGTCTTCCGGTTCACAAGTGAACCTGTATGATCCCTTTGAGAGATCATATTGCTCATATACCCTTATATGCACACCAGCTCGCTGGTGTATAGACCTTGGTTAGGTCATCAACCTATTGGTCTGCCAAATGTACATACTTAGATATATAGCAATATATCTGTCTCCGGTCAGAGGATGCGTGCCTATGCTGTGACAGCATTCAACATAGGACTTAGGTTATCTCGATCTCGTCAGGTCAACCCATTGACCTAACTAATCTGACACCTCCGAATCACTATTCCCATGCATAGGACCTGCATCAAGAGGTCGGTCAGATATCAGCCTATGTGAGAAAGGATTGCCATCTCCTACTCAGGCTGGAGACCTCCACTTGACAATCATTTGACGGTGTTTGATGAGTCCTCCATCTAACTCCTTAGATATTCATCCAAACACCAGCTTCTATGATTCATTTAATGAAACAACAACTATATGATCATAAAGCTGGCCATGGTACATAACCCTAATTGTACAGAGGGACCTTATAGTGCATTCATTCATATAATTTCAGAAAAGGAGTGAAACATCAATAACTTTTATTGATAAACTTAAATATTACAATAACATTTATTGTAAGAATGGTTCGCCCAGGGCTCACAAGTCTAACAGATACTTACTTTATGACCTTGAGATTCTGATAAGATCTCATCTTTGAGAATATGATTCTTAGAGGATGACTCTCTTGAGAATCAAGATGAAAATGAAGTGAAGGAACTCATTTAATCTTGAGAAGATAATGAGGCTCCGGAAATTAGAAACTAAAAAGGACAATTAAAGATGAAGCTAATACCTCTTCAAATGAGTTTGAGGATGTATTCCATGTGTCAGTCAAGTCTGACAATGATCGGACTTCATGTGATGAAGCTCCTGAGGATCATGACATGGAAAGATGGATATTAGCAATAAAGTCTAAAATAGACTTCATATACAAAGTCTTGTATACGGACCCTCGAGGATCCACCTATAAGGGTTAGACCCACTAAGGTGTAAATGAATCTTCAAGAGAAGAGGGAACCTGATGAAAAGGTAGAGACCTTCAAAGCTCGGTTCGTAGCCATAAGCTACACATCGGAAGAGAAGACATTGCTTGCGATGAGACTTTCTCTTCGGTAACCATGCTTAAAATCATCAGAATATTGCTAACCTTATCTACACAACTTGACTATTGCATCTTCAGGATGTAATTCAAGATTGCATTCCTCTAAAGAATACCTCTCTGATGATATTCACATGAAGTAGCCCTAGGGCTTCATGTTTGGGGAAAATAAGGTGTGAAAGCTAAAGAAATCCATCTGTAGACTTAAATAAGCTTCTTGTTGTTGGAACATAAGATTTGATGAAATTATATATTTTATGATTTCAAATAGAATCTTGATAAACCATGTGAAGCTTAGTGGGAGTGACATTGTGTTCATCGTGCTAAATGTAGATTGTATCCTAATCATTTGGAATGATAAAAGGATGATAATAAGTGTTTTATAGACTGGCTATTCCATACCTTGAGATATGATCTCAAGAATACCTCTTAGATCTTAATTCTGAAGTTGTTCAGAAGCAAAGAGAAGAGGGTAATGGGACTGTCACATTAGTAGTACACCTTGGATATGTTCCATTTTTTGAAAATTCCAAGAAAGGCTTTCCTACCATAAGATTTGGTACTGACCTATCTAGAGGGATAGCACCTCAAAGAGTTGAGGAAGTGAATGCTAGAACTGCTTGCACTTGTGCATCAATTACGAGAAGCTAAGTGTATGCTAAATGTGTACAAAGCCAGATATCTGCCATGCAGTGGGAGTAGTAAACTGTTACTAATCCTACTATAGAGAAAGAACACTCGATTGCAGTAACAACAATATCTTCAAAGATGACAAGGCTTTAGAGATAGTGATCTCTAAGTCTCATCTTCAAGAAATTACGACTTTTAGATAGAGATCTAAAAAGGTCTTAACTGTGGATACCTTGAGAGATAGTGATCTCCCGGAAAAAAGGGTATTCTGATAAGGATTATGAAAATACCGGTTATAATAATAATAATTGAGCAATAGTGTCAAGGACACAATAACTGCTTTGACTAGATTGAGTATTGGTTGCATGAGATGCAACATTCGCATTGGATGCGAGCACTGTTACCTAGGGATGTGCAAGTGCCGTAAAAGGACTTGGCATATTCTTTTGGGAACAGAGTGACTGATCAGCTTACCTAGCTATTTCTAAATAGCTTATGATTGTCACATGAGTGTGGGTTTAAATGATTAACCCATTAATGGCTCTTTGGGCTAGTGGGAGATTGTTGGACATGTGAGCCCACGGCGAGCCATTATGCAATAAATGTTATTGCAAATATCATTCCCTGATCTGAAATGAAGAATAAATAATTTGCATAATAGGTCCCTCTGTACAATTAGGGTTATGTATCATGGCTATCTTAATGATGATACAGCTGTTGATTCAATTATTGAATCATAGAGGCTGGTGCTTGGATGAATATCTAAAGAGTTAGATTGAGGACTCATAAAGCAACGTCAAATGATTGTTAAGATGCGATCTCCAGCCGGAGTAGGAGATGGCAATCCTTTTCTCACATAGGCTGATATCTGACCGACCTCTTGATGCAGGTCCTCTGCATAGGAATAGAGATTCGGAGGTGTCAGATTAGTTAGGTCAATGGGCTGACTTAACGAGATCGAGATAACCAAAGTCCTATGTTGAATGCTGTCACAACATAGGCATGCATCCTCTGACCGGAGACAGATGTATTGCTATATGTCTGAGTATGTACATTTGGCAGACCTATAGGTTGATGACCTAACCAAGGTCTATACACCGGCGCGCTGGTGTGCATATAAGGGCATATGAGTAATACGATCTCTCAAAGGGATCATACAAGTTCACTACTGAACCGGTAGACATGAGCTCACTCATGAGATATTGGGAAGAATCAAATTCCGTGCACGGTCGTCTCGCTTTGGAAGCTTGACTGAATTTGTAGGTTTGATATATACTTTTGGAAAGTATATGATCAAGATCTAGGTATGATATATGCTTTTGGAAAGTATATGATCGATACCAAATCCCAATGATCAAATGAGAACTTAGTGATCAAACTCTGAAGAAGATAGTGTAAAATTGATCTTGATCTTCGGGTTGATCATGGGTCTTCCAGTATGCAGTATGTACAGGTATTGGGAATACCTGAGGGTGATGTGATCATAAACGATTGTATATCCATGACGCTTCCATTCCGAGGGAGTGATGAAACAGGTCTGGATTTTAGTGACTCCTTCCAGTAGAGAAGCAATCTGATCTTAGTCCAAGTGTTGGACAATTTCTAAATGGGATTCAGATTCAATGAGAAGATTAGATTTGCGGTCTTGATTTAATGAAGCATCTGTGGAAGGTCCGTAAGATCAGGATTTGAGATGAGATCTCAACATCCAAGTCACTATACGTGGAATATTACAATCGCCCTGTCATTATCTCCAAGTATCTGCAGAGAAAGCTCATTATTCTTGAAAGGGTTCAAGAATAATTCATTTGATGAAATGTATATCCAAGCAAGAAGGACTAGATGATTAAATGAGATTTAATTATCAAGCATAATATGAATATGATTCATATTATTATCCAAGAAGAAAAAACTTGATGATTAAATGGGATTTAATTATCAAGCTTAATATGAATATGATTCATATTGTGAGAATGATTATCCAAGATAATTAAATGGGATTTAATTATCAAGTATTAGAGAATGTGGATATTATTATCCATAATATTTGTGTATTATAGATATGATTTATAATATACATATATTCAAGAGAGAGAATTTTAGTAAATAATATTTGTTAATTATTAAATGTGGATAGGATTCACATTTGTTAATTAAATGGAAATGTCATTTACAAATTAGTTTGGGTTGTGAATGTGATTCACATATCTTCGATGGCATGATTGAAATATTCACAAATTAATTTGGAATTAATTTGGTGGATATTATTGCAATAATAGTTATTGCAATTTATTAAGAAATAATAAGATAAAATAAAAGGAGACCAAATAACCTCCTAAAATTTAGGGTGGTTGGTTGACTCCCATTTTTTATTATCACATTATCTCTTAATTAGTTAAATTAAATTATGTTGATAATGTTGCAACATATTTTAATTTAAATTAATGTTGCTGGTTTTAACCAACAACAATCATAGCAATTGATTTTACATGGACCAAGCCTGACCGTTGGATCCATGTGTCCCATGGATTGAGATCCATTGGATCCTAAACTAATATAAAAGGAGGGCTAGGGTAGCCTTCCAAGGTACATCATCAAGAGTTGTAAATGACTACAACTCTCTCACACTCTCTCTCTCTCATTCTCGCCTACTCTCCCTCTCTCTATTTCAAGATGGCCATCCATCTTATCCATAGAGAGAGAGAGACCTTCTCGGCATTGCCTTCGACGACTCGAGGATCTCCTTCTTCTTCGGGGCTACATGCTCTAAAGGAAGACGACGAATTTCGTGTGACGAAATCAGGGGATCCATTGCTTGGATCTTCATCGAGGATTGCGGGACGGGCGTGACTCGTCATCGTGTCCGCAAGTGAGTTCTTCATGGATCGGACTTGAGACAGGAGGATCTCTACTTTGGGATCTTGCGATCACAACCACACTTCAAGAGGTATTCCTTATACTTGTGGTTTGATGAAACAATCCGAGAAGTGTTCTCGTGATCATGTGATTTCATCTTTAGTTTTAAAATTTTTAATTTCCGCTGCATCTAGCATCTAGTGCGACTAGTTGCTCCGATTGCATACGATGCGATCAACACGCTTCTGTGATGCGCTTAAGGATTCTCAATATCCTTCAATTGGTATCAGAGCCATAGGTCGAATAAGGTTTTAGATATGATCCATAAACCTTAGACGATTTGGTTCTTGAAAGGGTTGCGAAATTTTACTGCATTTCAATTTTCGCATCTCTGTCTAATTGAATTTTTTGTACTGTTTAAAATGTTTAAACACGAAATTTTAAATTAGATTCTGTTTCCCATTAAACAAGGAAACCATAGGACTTGAGTTTACTAAATTTGGACTTCATTTGCTTAAGATATGGCTCTTTGAATATGACTATATTCACTGTTGCGGGAACTGTGGATTTAAACGTGGTTAATGAGATAATTACGGTTTTAATCCACCTTGAAATGCGTGAATTATCATTGGATTCTTTAATAAATCAAATAGGCAATCTTAGGAAACTGAGTTTGCATTTTTTGGATTTAAATTGATCAAGATTAGTTAATTTTAGTGATTGGGGGTCACTGCTGGAAATTAACATTTTTTTGATCTTGAACCTTGTCATAAGTCATTCAATTATCATGATGAAAATTAATTGTTAATTTTCTGGAATAATTAGTGATAAATATTTGTGAAATATTTAAAGAGATAATTATTTCATTGAATGACATTTGCCTAAACCACAATGATGAGATATTAGATCTTGATCATTGGTTCATCAACAAATATTGCTTTCATGAAAAATCATAGTTTATCCTACCATAGTTGTAGGACAACATTTACATAAAAAACCCTCTTACTTGAATAGGATTGGGGATTTGTCTAGCAAATCTCCTTATAATATAATCAAAAATGTTTTGATGTATATTATATGGTATAATTTCGGTTGAAAAACCGATGAGCATCTCAAAGTACATGATGATCTATCTGGTATTATCCTTTCCCGAGGCGGATGTGGTGCCTAGTCGGAGAGCATTGGGGTCGCGGGTTGCAACGTATGTGGTCCGTCCCACTCTCATCGGTACTGACCATGACAGCGGGTAGGGACTGTATAATACCGGAGGAAGTCAATGTGTATTTTTCTAATTATTAAAATTCGAATAATACGTACTTTGAGATAATACCTACTATTCAAGTAAAAGACATGTTTGTTGATTGATAATTGGATTGATGATTAATTTAATGTGAATTATATCCAATAAATACTCTATTATGAATAGATGTGTATTTCCCTTGTAAGAATTAATTATGTGAATATGATTCACGATAATTAATTACAATTTGAATATGAGGTGGAGGATCACATAAGTGACATCCATGGTCTCCCGTCAAGGTAACGGATTCCGTCGCCAGTTGTTGTATATAGGAGACGCCTGTCCGAAGTGACAGATCCTATATATGATTTGATTGGATCGGGTTGTTTGCTTCTCGAAAGAGTAAGGCCGTATACGTAGTGACCCCAATATCGGGTCCTCATATTATTGGGGCGATATTTGATTGCGTATAGCGAGTATTAAGCCTGTTGACGGTTGGTTCAATTAATGACGGGTCAACATTGCCTTAGGGGTGGTGGGCCCGGTGATAAACACGTCACCTGATCTGCTGTCTTCTCGAATTCCTGCGAAGAAATCAGAGAAAGAAGATTTCGGTCGTTGTATCGACCAGGTGAGTTTTACCAGAAAAGATTAAGGGTTAGTTAATCTTCTTTATTTTATTTATACTCCTAAACAAATGTGTATAGTGATTCGTACGGGAGTGTCGAACTCAGGGAGGCAAACTGTTGGAACTAGGTAAAACGGTAGAAAACCTTAGGTAAAGGGTTTCCTAATTTTTATTTTATTTTTAATAATTTTTCTGGATTTTTATTTGATTTTTATTTTATACTTTTTATATTTTTAATGTCCTTTACTGTTTTTATGGATTTTAAAGGATTTTTACGATTTTTATAGGTTTTGGTTAACTTCTAATGTAGAAAACAAAAAGGTTATTGAAAACAGGGACGCATTTTTGATTTTTGAGAGTGAAAATGATGGTAAAATATTTTTATTATATTTTCTGTAGAAACTAGATGAAATTACCTTTAAAACGATATATTGTGCGTTTTTGGGGGATTTTTCTTGAGTTAGTTATGAATTTTTGAAGTTTTGGTATGTTTTATATTTTTTTATTGGTTTTATTATTTTTATTATTTTTTTCTTATTTTCAGACGTATTTAATACTGTATATATATGAAATACTGTATTTATACTAATATTTTTTTATATTTTTATGTATTTTAGACTTTTATTTATTAGGTAGAAGTTATGTATGGTGTTAAGGTAACTGTACAGGGGTATAGGTGTAAAAATGCAGAAACTACAGGGGCGCGTGTAAATCCGCAGAAATTGGAGGGGCGCGCCCGTAAAGTCACCAGATAGCTTGTGGTCTTCACGTGGCTGGAACTCCTTCAGGACCTGTTTGGAGTATACAATAGTTCCGAAGGCATAAACGCAAAGTTCACTAAAAATATCTCCGTCTCACGTGCCGCGCACGTGAGGACGTTACGCGGCTGGAGTAAGGAGATACGGTGAGGCGACGGATTCGAGGTCGATGCGTGGTTCGCTGTTATGCGTCCGATCAACGGATAATCGAAAGGCTCGTGAATGATCTGAAATCGGGTGCTGATAGATTTAGAATATGCCTCTTGTTTTCCCGAATTGTTTTGCAGGCTGCGATGCTCCAGGTTGTCTTCGATCAGTTGCGGTTCAATGACGATGCTTGATTAAATCTCCAGCAACACATGCACCTGCAGGTAATCATTCTCTGAAGTAGATGTTCGCTAATCAGAACTACACTGGAGAATAGTCGCACGGCAACGACTCTTCGAAGGATAGGACAGAGTTCGGTATCTGTAGGTCGTCGTCGACGTCGAAGCGGTGGGGCGTTGTGCTCATGAATAGTCCGATTTTTGCAGATGTTCCTTGTGACGAAGATGCTTCAGTGTACTGCGGCAACGGAATTGGCTCCTGGTGATAGAATTCCTGCAAATAGAAATTTCTCTCTCTCTCTCGATTCTCACAGAATCGGATCCAAATCAACCAAGGGCATATATATCATGATATTATTATGCTAATTATTACCCAAGCATCTAAACATTCAATCAGCAAGCTACGAATCTCTAGTGGATTTTTACATATCAGCACAACAACTATTAGATTCCAAAGCAGAATAACCCATTGATTACTCCCCAGTTCAAATTCAAATCAACGACGAGTTTCGTATGATTATCTAATCTCAGTGATTTCAAATCTATAGGAAGTATAAACAATTGCAGATAGGTGCAGTGAGTAAAAACTACTGGAAAATGAGCGGGACTCCGTAGACGGTGGAAGAGTCGGAGCCTTAAATTTCCAGCCCCTGTGCGTGATTGGAAGCGGTAGATTGCGTAAGGTAGAAGTAGGATGGAGGGAATCGAAGATGAAGGTGATGAGTGATCTGATTAGGTAGGATTCAGAAGAGAATTTGGAGACAACAGTGAGAAAAAAATTGATTGAGAAGAGAGAGGTAGAATAGCAGAGAGGGATTGAGAGGGGAAATAGATGCAGGGGAAGAGAAAACGGAATTAAAGCAGAGAGAGAGAGAGAGAGATGAAGAGAAGAGAGGATTGCTAACCTGGAAATGCACGGGAACGGGGGAGATTGAAATAGATGATGCGCCTCTGGATCGAAGCTTGCGGAGGAGCTCCGAAGTTATCGCCTCAACACGGCGGCGCTCCGCGGAGGCTGCTGCGCGCGGAGGAGCTCCGAAGTTATCGCCTCAACACGGCGGCGCTCCGCGGAGGCTGCTGCGCGCGGAGGAGCAGGGCTCAACACCGGCGACCCGATCTCGCCGAATCCTTCGTCGATCTACCTCGCTCGACGGCCGGAGGAGACGAAACTCCTGTCACGAGACTCTCTCTCACACGCCGGAGCTCACAGGGAAGGTGGAGGAAGTGAAAATGGCGGATGAAATGATCCAGAGGAGGTGGTCGGCCTTATATAGAGGAGGTGGAGTCTCGTCACCACCGGCGGTGACGAGAGCAAGGAAGTTGTTGGAGTACCGGCCAACGGCCAGGCCGTTGGCGCGGTTGGCGGGAACGGAGGAGAGGAAGAAGAAGGTCTAGATTCAATGAATCTGGACGGAAATCCGGCGAGGAAGAACCTAGACGGAGTTCGAGCGAAGGAGAGTCGGTTGGCGTACCGGCAAACGGTCGGGCCGTTGGCGCGGTTGGCAAGAGAGGAAGGAGGAAGGTCGATGGAGAGGAGATGGGTTTGGAGGAAGAAGGGAAAAAGGAGGAAGAAGAAGGTGACGTGGAAAGAAGGAAAAAGGAAGAGAGAAAGAAAAGGAAAAAGGACCAATGACAGCCTGCCATGTGGCGGAAATGGGGGAGAAATAAATAATATGAATAGGACAAAATAGAGAAAAGACAAAAGAGTTATATACATGTATAAGAATACCAAATAAATACCTCATACATAAATAAATATATAAAAAGGATATAAATTGTAATTAATTAAATAAATAAAATAAATAAATAAGTAAAGTATTATTTATATAAAAACTAAAGGATTAATACATTAAATAATAATATAAAGTACGACTTATTGTACAATATACCACATACGGACCCCGAAAATCACATTTTTCGCATTAACTCCGATTTTAGCGAAATTAGTGTCATTTCGTAGATAATTGAAAAATATAATTTTAGGGACCGAGTTTGCTAATTTCGGAGCTCATACGGTCGAGTTATGAGGCCCGGACGAAAAAAAGTAGCGGCTTCGGGCCTCCGGATTTTTTCGATATTTTAAGTTATTTTTATTTTTATATTTTTATATACAATTTTAGATGATTTTTAGAAAAAGAATTAAGTTAATACGGTTTACGGTTAATTAATTAAAAATCAGGGAAGTTTCTACATATTGTACATATAGACAACGGGTCCAAAAAGCCGAAACTCACCGGTTTTATCCGAATATTTTTCTGATATTTTTAATAAATAGTACTATATACAAAACGGATTTTAAAAGTGAGTTTGGTCAATTTGGAGTTTTCTATAAATAGATATGAACCTCGGAAGTCGGCTTTTACGGCTTTTCCGGGTCATTACAGTTATTTTATTTTTACACCGAAATATTTTTCTAATATTTTTATAAAATACTATATATTTTTATGAACAATTTTTATAAAAGAAGTGTTTTGGTTTGGAGTGGTTTTGATGATAAATAAAATGGGTGAAGTATTTGCATTATGAAAAATGGGTAAATTACATTTTTGGTCTTGATTTTCTTGATATTTTTATAAGTTAGGATCCTTATCTCCCCCTACTTATTTCTTTTGTCGACTCGGTCAATATTGACCTGGTCTCGGGGTTAGGATCAGTCTGTATTTTACATATACAACCTTCTTTTTTTATTTTTATTTTCCTTTTTCTCTTTATTCTTTTATTTTGGTGAAAATAAGTGTTAAATATATAATATTAATATTTGTGGTTAGAATGTTAATTAAATGGAATTAGTGGATATTTACATGCATTTTACCAAGGATTTTAGCAAAAATGAAAGAATAAAGGCGATGAATCACGGATTCATCATTCCCCTATACTTTACCTTTGCTAGTCCCTTAGCAAACACTTATTCTATAAATAAGTGCAAGCAAAAAGAAAAAGAAAAAGGAAAATAAAAGAACTTAGAACATGCTAGTTTCTTTAAACCGAATTTTACTTCGTCCAAAATTTGGAGCCTGGATTTAGACCTTTGGATTAATAGTGTGTCGGGACTCTATTAGACTTAGGATTTCAGCCTCGACAGCCCTCAAGTTCCACAAATCCTTATCCAGATTCACCTCAACAGCCAGCTCAGATCCACCTATCCATCACGCAAACTTTTCATCTTTGAAAGCAATTTGTACTGTGTGTGAAAAGTTTTAGCTCTTCCCGCTTAAAGAAGCGAAGAAACCGCCCATACAGCTACACACTTCCATTGGTCCCTTATCCAGCAACTCAGTCCTCGAGGAGGGAGGTATTTCCTTCTGAGGTCAGGTCATGCTGTGTCCACAATCGAGTAAGAGAGGAAGTAGAAGAAGGAGAAGAGAACTGGAGTGTGATCAGTGTAATCACATCTCCGGTGAAGCCTGACCAGTTTAGCCAAGTCTCCACGAAGACATGCAGGCTTTTCTGAAGCTCGGACCATTGTGGTCATTTTCGGAATTTGGTGTATTTGGCTTCTTTGGTAGTAATGATTGTTGCACTGCATCGGTCTTTTGTGCCCCGACGGATATAGCATCTTTTCATTCCGCCCATTTTTTGGGGTCTTAGAAAAAATTGTGCCAGCAGATCCTTCCCTCATCCGAAGCTTTATTTCAACCCCAATCTCTCCCGTCTTTAGACATCACCACCACCAGATAAGGATGGAAACGCACCACCGAAATGGATTGCCCTTCGCAACTCCAGGCAGGTCGAGCTAAGTGCAGAGTGCATGAGCTCAAAATTGGTTCAAATGGAGAAGAGTTCAACAGATGACACCAGGTGTCCTACTTAGGCACTTTCAAGTTGAATTCCGAACACGGTCTCATGGAACCCAAGGAATTAAGTTTAAAAGACCTGAAGAGTCTCAATTCCCGATCCTAATAAAGTCCCTCTTGAATTAAGTGGATTAAGGCCTAAACCAAGCTCCATCTCTCGGACTTAGATCAATGCGGTTCAAGAATCAAACTTGTTCTGAAAAATGCTAATGAATGCAACAATTTTTTATGAGGTAGATTTTTCGGCCTGAATGCATTAAATGGATTTTAAAGAATTTTGCAAATTTTTATTGGATTTTAAACTTTTCAATTTTTAGGGGTCTTTTTGTAAAAGTTAGTGGATTAATTCGATTTACACAAATTTTACACAGATTTTTGTGTATTTTACAAGGGATTTTATACAAGTTTTATATACAAGTTATACGGCTTTTATACAAGATTTTTTATGAGGATTTTATTTTTCAAATTTTTAAGGATTTTATCCAAGAATTTTATAACATTTTTTTTATCTACAATTTTTAAGCCATTTTTTTAAAAACATTTTTACGGTTTTCTTGCGGCTTTTAAAAACCCAAAATATAAACCCATACTTTTAAGAAGCCTTATTATTAAAAATACGAGAAAGTACGAGTTATGGCTTCTAAAGTATATATAGCATATATATACGACACCCCCCTATACTTAGCGTGAACTATGTCCTCATAGTGACCAAAGAAGCGGCAAAGGAAGACATAACTCGGGCTAAGTATAGATCGGTGAAAAGAATCTATACTACAACGACTCAATAACGAATAAAAGAATAGAAGTCGGTCATCTCCTCTATACATAGGATCAAGTGATCCTAAGAATAGCAGACTCAAAACCGAAGATGATCGGGTCAAGAGAATGTACATACTCAACGGCTCGGCTTGTCCCCCCTATACTTAGGGTAAAATATCCCTAAGTATAGAGACACAAATCAAAAGATGAGGGACAAGCTAGGGAGCTGACAAGGGAAAAACTGACGACGATCAAAAGCCGAAATGAGCGAGATCACCCCCCCTATACTTAGGGTAAAGCACACCCTAAGTATAAGCAACGATAGGGGTGATCGAACAAGACGATACAAACAATAAGGTGTCTACACCCCCCTATACTTAGGATAAAGCACATCCTAAGTATAGCAAAGCTAGATAAACCTAAGGGTGTAAGACAAATGAAAATAAGAAAGAACGAAATCGAAAATACATATGTACAAAAAGAATGAACAAATCAATGAACTGTACATGCTCAAGAACGTCGAAGAGCGACCTTCTTGCGCGACCGAAGAACAATGGAATGTACAAGATGTAGGTCGACATCAGGGTCATCCTCAGAGATATCCATATCCGAATCGGAGAATCCCTGATTTGTGTCGACCAATGAGGAGCGGTCCAGATGACCGAAAAGATGAACAGAACCTACCTCTAAGATCTGCTCCATGGTCTCTGATGTAGACTCAAGAAAGAGGTCAAGTTCTGCTGCGATCTGATCAATCTCCTCATCATCGAAGCCCTTATCTGAATCTTCGTGACAAGAGGGCTCAATAATCTCACAACAGGAAGGCTCGAATGAATGATCAACAATCGAAATAGGATCAGCCTTCGAAGTTCGTGCCACCAGCTGTTTCGTCTCAATGACGTAGATACTCTGGATCTCGTCAACACATCTCCAGACATGTGTACTCGGATCACCAAAAGATGTGATCTCCGAGTTTTCCTCTCGGAAAAGAGGATCTTGAGTCTCTGTAGAATCAGAAAGAATATGATCGTGTTGTATCTCATCCGTGATCACACATGTCTCTGTCTCTGATAGCCCGGAAGCACTTTCGTCTACTGGCATAGTCTCTATCGGCTTGGAGCTCGGCTCTGTACTGCTGGGAGGAAAGGTAACACTATCCGTCCCATAATCAATAACGGCCTTAGCTGCACGTAGAAAAGGCCGACCAAGAATGATGGCAGCATCCTGTGATGGTACAGAGGAATCAGAATCTAAGACAACAAAATCCACAGTGAATTGTGTGTCTTGTACCATCACGACAACGTCCTTAAGTATACCCTTCGGCCTCTTGACCGATCGGTCAGGAAATTGGAGAATCATTCTAGCTTGCTTCAGAGGCCCTAGATGAAGAGTCTCGAGAAGATGGAAGGGTAATATGTTCACTGACGAACCGCTGTCTAACAAGGTGTGCTCAAACTCATGATTCAAAATCTGACAGCTGATAAATGGTGCCCCCATATCTTTCTTTCTCTTCTTGGGAGATGTGTGCTGGATGGCGTAACAAGTGGCAATGGTCAATACTTGTTTCTCAGAGCAATGATTGCGCCTCTTCTTCCTTTTCGGTGTGGTATGCTGCTTCAAGCATTTCCGAAGAAGAGGAATGTGGACCAATGCCTCCGAAAGAGTGAGCCTGATCTGAATTCGGTCCAACATCTCTTTCGTAAACTTTGATTCTTGAATCTTTTTAAAATTTTCTGATTTTTCACCCCTTCCTAAATTCAGAGCATCTGGGAAGGGAATCTGTACATCCTCCATGTCAGTATGTACACTCGGAGGATCAGAAGTAAAAGATGAAGATCTTTTTCTAAAACGAGGACTAGCTCTATGAAGAGTAGGAACTATAGATCCATCAGAAGAATCCGAAGCCTTGTCTTTATTTTTCTTTTTGGATTTTCTTCTTTTTCTATTTTTTTGTGATTTTTCGCCTTCGCTACATGGAGAATCAGAATCTGAATGTCCACCTGCGCCGTTGCCGGTTGTATGTTCCTTCAACGACTCATGTGAAGCTGGAATATCTGAAATTGTTCTCTGCTCTGTGACAATGCTGGCAACATAATCTCTGAAGGTGTCCATCTGCTCTCTACGGTCTGTAATCTGCTCATGAATTAGATGGACAAAATGATCAAATGTGGGACCGTCTATATCAAGGCTCTCGAAGTAGTGTCCCACATCCATCTCAGGTTGCTTAAGACTCTCAAAATGATCAAATGAATTTGAGAAGATATGCTCCTGAGGTGGCTGCTCGTAGCAATGGTCATGATATGGAAACTGCATCGGTTGATACGTCGGCTGAAACAGTAAGGGCTCTCGCTCGGTGTCTTGGATTACCTGAAGAGTAGGAATCCAAGGTTCCTGAACAGGAAAGCATGGGACCGACTCATACTCCGGCTGAAAACTCAACGGAAGAAGTGTCGGTCTCTGAGAATAAGAGCTCTCCACTACTGGCTCAGCGTCCATCCTCGAGACTGCATCAGTGTCCACATCAACTACCTGATGTGCGATCCCTAATTCAGCGGAAGGTTGATCGCATCGAGGTGGTCTGGCATCGCCCTCGTGTGTCGTCTTGACATCAGAAATCTCTCCGAAGAGATTCCAAAGTGAATCCTTGTCAAGACTGCGGTGTGAACCTCCACACGAGGCATCGACCAATGCTTGCTGCTCTGCGGTCATCCCCAGGTAGAAAATCTGAGCTAGCTCAGCTCTGGAGATCCCGTGATCTGGGAATCTCCTCAAAAGAATATGGAATCTGAGCCACATATCTTGAAGAGGCTCGTGGGGATCGTGTGTAAAGTCTCTGATAACCGACCGCATAAAATTGGCTCGGCTAATGGGGTAAAATTTCCTCAGAAAAGCTATTCGAAGCGTACCCCAACTAGCTCGCTCCTTTCCCAGAAGTCGGAGCCATCTCGCGGCTCCGTCTTTGAGTGTCAAGGGAAAGGTCTTCTTCATGGCATCCTCAGGTGTAATATCGGAATAGAATCTCGTACCACAAATCTCCTCGAACTCATGCAGATGCTCATATGGTTCCTCATGTGGTTTTCCATGGAACTTGGGCAGCAATGACACGAAGTCTGAATCAATCAGGAAGATTGATAATTTCGATGTAGAGACTGACTTAGCTCCTGAAAAAGATGCATGTTGCTCCATCTGCATTCGTGTCTCAACAACTTGTGAACCCGAACCTCGCACCTGATCTGAAATTGGCACACGGGTCTCACACATCTGCTCAGCTGTCACCGTAACTGAAGGCTGACTCGAGAGATGCGAAGAAAGGAGGATAGAAGGAGACAGAGAATACAAGGAAACAGAAGGACAAGATTCTCCGAGGTCTAAGTCACCATCGGAGAAGGCCAGAGGACTTAACTCAAGATCGGGACACGAGACTTCTCGAGCTGACCTAGATGATTGGGTAGATATGCCTGGAAGCGATGCCGCAAGAGTCGGCCTAATAGATCGCCTACCCATCATTGTGACTTCAAGAAAAAAAATCGATTCTAGACAAGACGCAGACAACGAGTGATTGCGATAGATCTCAGAGATAGATCTGAAAGATAGGACTCACACCACAAGTCAAACACAAAGCAAACCCCGATTTCACCAACGCAACCCAGGTGATGACCGTAAGAGTTCGGTCGTTTATCTTTTCGATTTTATGGTTGATTAGCAAACAATGTTCTCTCAGATAAACGAGATTAGATAGGTGCCCGAGACTTCCACGTCGTACTGTCCCGAGTTCTCACCAGAACTCACCTAGTCTCAGCCAGTATGGAAGTAAGTACGGACCGTTTCCGGCTACCCGTGTTACTTGAGGACGGAGCCTTACGCAGTGTCCTCTAAACCTTCCACTCTGCTAAGTGAACTCGGACCGTTGCCGGCTACCCGAGAACACCCACTGAAATAAGGTGAATCAAGGTGTGAACTAAGTAGTATTTCGATAGAAGCTCGGACTCTGGCTCTACCTTATGTGTCGTCTCTCTCTCGCTGATCTGGAGATGAGATCGATGAATCAGTTTTTCGGAAATTGCTCTCCCAAAACAAGTGAGTCCTTATGTTTGTTTTAAAGTCAGATAGATTAGCAGTCCCTGTTTTAATTTTCGGTTATCACTTATTTTGGATATTTTCAGAGAAAAATCGTCTAACGTATTTTTGTGTTTTTGGGATTGGCCCTAGATACAAGCACCTAGGTGTCGAATCCTATGCAAGCATCTAATCTAAGCTAAGCTACGATGCGCAGAGAAGGGAAAAAGCCGTAAAACACCTAACAAGCACCTATCTCGGAAAAGCCGCGGAAAACCGTCGAGAAAAATCGCGATCGAGAAAAGCCGCGGTGGGTGCCCTGCTCCCCCAGGAGTACAGCCCTGGTGAAACAGACCCCGAGAAGATACAAGTCGGGATGCCTTTACGAGGCCCCTTTCTACGACAATTTTTTTATATGTTTTTTTTTACAAGAAAATTACAAGAATTCTAAACTACTTAGTTTCGCGGTTTTGAGCTGCGCGACTCGAGCTGTGCTGCACAAATCAGAAACAAGAAACCGTCAGGTCAGAGAAATAAAATCGCGGAAATAAAATCTATCCTAAGAGCTTCGCGATCCTCCTAGCGCTGCCTCCCCGGCAACGGCGCCATCTGATAAACACGTCACCTGATCTGCTGTCTTCTCGAATTCCTGCGAAGAAATCAGAGAAAGAAGATTTCGGTCGTTGTATCGACCAGGTGAGTTTTACCAGAAAAGATTAAGGGTTAGTTAATCTTCTTTATTTTATTTATACTCCTAAACAAATGTGTATAGTGATTCGTACGGGAGTGTCGAACTCAGGGAGGCAAACTGTTGGAACTAGGTAAAACGGTAGAAAACCTTAGGTAAAGGGTTTCCTAATTTTTATTTTATTTTTAATAATTTTTCTGGATTTTTATTTGATTTTTATTTTATACTTTTTATATTTTTAATGTCCTTTACTGTTTTTATGGATTTTAAAGGATTTTTACGATTTTTATAGGTTTTGGTTAACTTCTAATGTAGAAAACAAAAAGGTTATTGAAAACAGGGACGCATTTTTGATTTTTGAGAGTGAAAATGATGGTAAAATATTTTTATTATATTTTCTGTAGAAACTAGATGAAATTACCTTTAAAACGATATATTGTGCGTTTTTGGGGGATTTTTCTTGAGTTAGTTATGAATTTTTGAAGTTTTGGTATGTTTTATATTTTTTTATTGGTTTTATTATTTTTATTATTTTTTTCTTATTTTCAGACGTATTTAATACTGTATATATATGAAATACTGTATTTATACTAATATTTTTTTATATTTTTATGTATTTTAGACTTTTATTTATTAGGTAGAAGTTATGTATGGTGTTAAGGTAACTGTACAGGGGTATAGGTGTAAAAATGCAGAAACTACAGGGGCGCGTGTAAATCCGCAGAAATTGGAGGGGCGCGCCCGTAAAGTCACCAGATAGCTTGTGGTCTTCACGTGGCTGGAACTCCTTCAGGACCTGTTTGGAGTATACAATAGTTCCGAAGGCATAAACGCAAAGTTCACTAAAAATATCTCCGTCTCACGTGCCGCGCACGTGAGGACGTTACGCGGCTGGAGTAAGGAGATACGGTGAGGCGACGGATTCGAGGTCGATGCGTGGTTCGCTGTTATGCGTCCGATCAACGGATAATCGAAAGGCTCGTGAATGATCTGAAATCGGGTGCTGATAGATTTAGAATATGCCTCTTGTTTTCCCGAATTGTTTTGCAGGCTGCGATGCTCCAGGTTGTCTTCGATCAGTTGCGGTTCAATGACGATGCTTGATTAAATCTCCAGCAACACATGCACCTGCAGGTAATCATTCTCTGAAGTAGATGTTCGCTAATCAGAACTACACTGGAGAATAGTCGCACGGCAACGACTCTTCGAAGGATAGGACAGAGTTCGGTATCTGTAGGTCGTCGTCGACGTCGAAGCGGTGGGGCGTTGTGCTCATGAATAGTCCGATTTTTGCAGATGTTCCTTGTGACGAAGATGCTTCAGTGTACTGCGGCAACGGAATTGGCTCCTGGTGATAGAATTCCTGCAAATAGAAATTTCTCTCTCTCTCTCGATTCTCACAGAATCGGATCCAAATCAACCAAGGGCATATATATCATGATATTATTATGCTAATTATTACCCAAGCATCTAAACATTCAATCAGCAAGCTACGAATCTCTAGTGGATTTTTACATATCAGCACAACAACTATTAGATTCCAAAGCAGAATAACCCATTGATTACTCCCCAGTTCAAATTCAAATCAACGACGAGTTTCGTATGATTATCTAATCTCAGTGATTTCAAATCTATAGGAAGTATAAACAATTGCAGATAGGTGCAGTGAGTAAAAACTACTGGAAAATGAGCGGGACTCCGTAGACGGTGGAAGAGTCGGAGCCTTAAATTTCCAGCCCCTGTGCGTGACTGGAAGCGGTAGATTGCGTAAGGTAGAAGTAGGATGGAGGGAATCGAAGATGAAGGTGATGAGTGATCTGATTAGGTAGGATTCAGAAGAGAATTTGGAGACAACAGTGAGAAAAAAATTGATTGAGAAGAGAGAGGTAGAATAGCAGAGAGGGATTGAGAGGGGAAATAGATGCAGGAGAAGAGAAAACGGAATTAAAGCAGAGAGAGAGAGAGAGATGAAGAGAAGAGAGGATTGCTAACCTGGAAATGCACGGGAACGGGGGAGATTGAAATAGATGATGCGCCTCTGGATCGAAGCTTGCGGAGGAGCTCCGAAGTTATCGCCTCAACACGGCGGCGCTCCGCGGAGGCTGCTGCGCGCGGAGGAGCTCCGAAGTTATCGCCTCAACACGGCGGCGCTCCGCGGAGGCTGCTGCGCGCGGAGGAGCAGGGCTCAACACCGGCGACCCGATCTCGCCGAATCCTTCGTCGATCTACCTCGCTCGACGGCCGGAGGAGACGAAACTCCTGTCACGAGACTCTCTCTCACACGCCGGAGCTCACAGGGAAGGTGGAGGAAGTGAAAATGGCGGATGAAATGATCCAGAGGAGGTGGTCGGCCTTATATAGAGGAGGTGGAGTCTCGTCACCACCGGCGGTGACGAGAGCAAGGAAGTTGTTGGAGTACCGGCCAACGGCCAGGCCGTTGGCGCGGTTGGCGGGAACGGAGGAGAGGAAGAAGAAGGTCTAGATTCAATGAATCTGGACGGAAATCCGGCGAGGAAGAACCTAGACGGAGTTCGAGCGAAGGAGAGTCGGTTGGCGTACCGGCAAACGGTCGGGCCGTTGGCGCGGTTGGCAAGAGAGGAAGGAGGAAGGTCGATGGAGAGGAGATGGGTTTGGAGGAAGAAGGGAAAAAGGAGGAAGAAGAAGGTGACGTGGAAAGAAGGAAAAAGGAAGAGAGAAAGAAAAGGAAAAAGGACCAATGACAGCCTGCCATGTGGCGGAAATGGGGGAGAAATAAATAATATGAATAGGACAAAATAGAGAAAAGACAAAAGAGTTATATACATGTATAAGAATACCAAATAAATACCTCATACATAAATAAATATATAAAAAGGATATAAATTGTAATTAATTAAATAAATAAAATAAATAAATAAGTAAAGTATTATTTATATAAAAACTAAAGGATTAATACATTAAATAATAATATAAAGTACGACTTATTGTACAATATACCACATACGGACCCCGAAAACCACATTTTTCGCATTAACTCCGATTTTAGCGAAATTAGTGTCATTTCGTAGATAATTGAAAAATATAATTTTAGGGACCGAGTTTGCTAATTTCGGAGCTCATACGGTCGAGTTATGAGGCCCGGACGAAAAAAAGTAGCGGCTTCGGGCCTCCGGATTTTTTCGATATTTTAAGTTATTTTTATTTTTATATTTTTATATACAATTTTAGATGATTTTTAGAAAAAGAATTAAGTTAATACGGTTTACGGTTATTTAATTAAAAATCGGGGAAGTTTCTACATATTGTACATATAGACAACGGGTCCAAAAAGCCGAAACTCACCGGTTTTATCCGAATATTTTTCTGATATTTTTAATAAATAGTACTATATACAAAACGGATTTTAAAAGTGAGTTTGGTCAATTTGGAGTTTTCTATAAATAGATATGAACCTCGGAAGTCGGCTTTTACGGCTTTTCCGGGTCATTACAGTTATTTTATTTTTACACCGAAATATTTTTCTAATATTTTTATAAAATACTATATATTTTTATGAACAATTTTTATAAAAGAAGTGTTTTGGTTTGGAGTGGTTTTGATGATAAATAAAATGGGTGAAGTATTTGCATTATGAAAAATGGGTAAATTACATTTTTGGTCTTGATTTTCTTGATATTTTTATAAGTTAGGATCCTTATCTCCCCCTACTTATTTCTTTTGTCGACTCGGTCAATATTGACCTGGTCTCGGGGTTAGGATCAGTCTGTATTTTACATATACAACCTTCTTTTTTTATTTTTATTTTCCTTTTTCTCTTTATTCTTTTATTTTGGTGAAAATAAGTGTTAAATATATAATATTAATATTTGTGGTTAGAATGTTAATTAAATGGAATTAGTGGATATTTACATGCATTTTACCAAGGATTTTAGCAAAAATGAAAGAATAAAGGCGATGAATCACGGATTCATCACCCGGGTGTTAAAGATCGAATTGGAAGATGCAAATTGGACTTGCGAGGCGGAATGTGTTCCCGCTTCTTTTTATCCGAGTTGTAGGTTCTCATATTATTGGGATGCAATGAAGATAGGAAAGGAGATCCCAGATCTTGCTAGAGATATAATGGTAAGAATATCTCTTACAATGAAAGTGATTAAGGGAATGAACTTTCAGTGTTGACAAGGCAAGACAACTTTGATATGAAAATTCCTAAATCAAAGTAAAATATCTATATATAATATATATACACTTATGCAAATTTCTTATTTCAGATAATCCTTCATTAACCCACTCAATGCTATACTCAATGATAACCAGTAAAAATATCTTGGATTGGAATCATGATCCAGATATTGTACTTGCAATTGGACACATAATGTATGTGGTTGCAATGTGCAAGTTTCCTCAACATAATGAGGAATGACAATTAAATAAGACAATAAGACATCACCTTAGGGTTTGTATGTCTCTATAGTCTTGACCTTTCATCGAGTGTACTTTAGAAGTGACATGTCGATGGTGATCGTAATTGTCGAATAATCCTTATACAATAAAAGAAGAAATTTTGGTATACATATGTGCTCTAGACATTTAATCATGAATGACACGGTTCTTTGCATTATGCAGAATGGTGGCTCGAAAGAGATGTATTCAAAATGTTGGAATACCTACCAGAACCTAAATCTCTGAGAGTTGAGATGTAAGTAGATATGATGAGTGTCATCATTCTACTATCGATACTCAAGTCATTCATGAAACTTCATGATATTCATATTGTATGAATTTAATGAAGCATGTTGAAATGCTCTTGTATTGAAATCCTTTGAATTCAACATAAGAGATTCTTTGTCTTGAACAATGGTGGTTTATATGAAGAGAGCACAGTGGAAGCGTGGGTCGGACCCATGTAAGAAGGAAAGTCAAAGAGTTGATCTACTTCTGTGACTTCCATATGACATCCAAAGAGTTGGATGAATGCCAATACTGCAATAAGTTGATGTGTTGATAGTATGACTATCAAATCTGTCTAAAATCCTTAGTGAAGGACTCAGATAGAGCATCTGAATAATCTACATATAATCATTGACTCTAACTTTCTTATTTCATAAGATAAAGTCTGACAATTGTATCCCAATCTTCTAATGACATTTGCAATTGGTTGCATATATATATATATATATATATTAGAAGATGAGAAATTTGATCTTAAGGTTTAATAGTCATCTACATGGATATATCTGTAATTGTTGCAGCAATCTCTGTTGAATAGATAGAGTTCATATTCTCAGTGGCATGGCCCTTAGTCTTGGAGAATGTCTCTATGACCTAGATATTAGAATACCCTCATTATTTGTTTCTAAATGTTGGAAATAAACATGAATTCTGAGATAGAACTATCATAAAGAGTTATGATGGATATATTTCAGATAGTAATCTAACATCTAGTGGACTCCACAAAATTAGAAAATTAATGAATAGTTCATTAAGATTTCTAATACTGAAAATTAAACCTTGATAGACCAATAGGAGGATGAAAATCATTTGACAATGATCTGGCATCAAGGCTTGGACATTTGTCTGTTGATTTGATCAATAGACTAGTAAGACATGAAATTTTAGAATGTCTAAAATTTCAAATCTTACATACTTGTGAATATTGTATTCAAAGTAAAATGTCCAATACACCCTTCTCTGGGAATGGTGTTAGATGTCGAGGTATTCAAGATCTCATACATATTAATGTATGTAGATCATCTATATCATAGTAAACATTATGGATATGCGATATCTATTGATGATTATGTATGATATGAGATTTCTTCTCTTCACCTGAGAAACCTTTGAAATATTCAAAGATTTCATAATTTTGGTTTAGAACCAAAGTTTGAAGGAAGATTAAATGAATTTGATCTAACCAAGGTAGCAAGTACCTATTAGATAAAATTCAAAGAATACCTTATGAAGATATGAATATCATTTCTATCTCAATCCTCCTAACACACCTAAACTCAATAGAGTTGTTGGGAGATACAATTGGATCATGTGTGACATGATTTGATCAATGATGAATTTTAGCAAAATTATCCCTTAGTTTCCAGGTATATATGTGTAGTAGAGACTACAATATATATCTTTAATAAGGTTCCATGCATGTAAGTTGGAATCAAGCACTTGATAATGCTACTTCATTAGGAAAATAAAGGATGGTATTGGATACCAACTTTATGACCTTGAGATTCTAATAAGATCTCATCTTTGAGAATATGATTCTTAGAGGATGACTCTCTTGAGAATCAAGATGAAAATGAAGTGAAGGAACTCATTTAATCTTGAGAAGATAATGAGGCTCCTGAAATTGGAAACTAAAAAGGACAATTAAAGATGAAGCTAATACCTCTTCAAATGAGTTTGAGGATGTATTCCATGTGTCAGTCAAGTCTGACAATGATCGGACTTCATATGATGAAGCTCCTGAGGATCATGACATGGAAAGATGGATATTAGCAATAAAGTCTAAAGTAGACTTCATATACAAAGTGTTGTATACGGACCCTCGAGGATCCACCTATAAGGGTTAGACCCACTAAGGTGTAAATGAATCTTCAAGAGAAGAGGGAACCAGATGAGAAGGTAGAGACCTTCAAAGCTCGGTTCGTAGCCATAAGCTAAACATCGGAAGAGAAGACATCGCTTGCGATGAGACTTGCTCTTCAGTAACCATGCTTAAAATCATCAGAATATTGCTAACCTTAGCTACACAACTTGACTATTGCATCTTCAGGATGTAATTCAAGATTGCATTCCTCTAAAGAATACCTCTCTGAGGATATTCACATGAAGTAGCCCCAGGGCTTCATGTTTGGGGAAAGTAAGGTGTTAAAGCTAAAGAAATCCATCTGTGGACTCAAATAAGCTTCTTGTTGTTGGGACATAAGATTTAATGAAATTATAAATGTTATGATTTCAAATAGAATCTTGATGAACCATGTGAAGCTTAGTGGGAGTGCCATTGTGTTCATCGTGCTAAATGTAGATTGTATCCTAATCATTTGGAATGATATAAGGATGATAATAAGTGTTTTATAGACTGGCTATTCCATACCTTGAGATATGATCTCAAGAATACCTCTTAGATCTAAAGTTGTTCAGAAACAAAGAGAAGAGGGTACTGGGACTGTCACATTAGTAGTACACCTTGGATATGTTCCATTTTTTGGAAATTCCAAGAAAGGCTTTCCTACCTTAAGATTTGGTACTGACCTATCTAGAGGGATAGCACCTCAAAGAGTTGAGGAAGTGAATGCTAGAACTGCTTGCACTTGTGCATCAATTACGAGAAGCTAAGTGTATGCTAAATGTGTACAAAGCCAGATATCTGCCATGCAGCGGGAGTAGTAAACTGTTACTAATCCTACTATGGAAAAAGAACACTTGATTGCGGTAACGACAGTATCTTCAAAGATGACAAGGCTTTAGAAATAGTGATCTCTAAGTCTTATCTTCAAGAAATTAAGACTTTTAGATAGAGATCTAAAAAGGTCTTAACTGTGGATACCTTGAGAGATAGTGATCTCCCGGAAAAAAGGGTATTCTGATAAGGATTATGGAAATACTGGTTATAATAATAATTGAGCAATAGTGTCAAGGACACTATAACTGCTTTGACTAGATTGAGTATTGGTTGCATGAGATGCAACATTCGCATTGGATGCGAGCACTGTTACCTAGGGATATGCAAGTGCCGTAAAAGGACTTGGCATAGTCTTTTGGGAACAGAGTGACTGATCAACTTACCTAGCTATTTCTAAATAGCTTATGATTGTCACATGAGTGTGGGTTTAAATGATTAGCCCATTAATGGCTCTTTGGGCTAGTGGGAGATTGTTGGACATGTGAGCCCACGGCGAGCCATTATGCAATAAATGTTATTACAAATATCATTCCCTGATCTGAAATGAAGAATAAATAATTTGCATAATAGGTCCCTCTGTACAATTAGGGTTATGTACCATGGCTATCTTAATGATGATACAGTTGTTGATTCAATTATTGAATCATAGAGGCTGGTGCTTGGATGAATATCTAAAGAGTTAGATTGAGGACTCATCAAACACCGTCAAATGATTGTTAAGATACGATCTCCAGCCCGAGTAGGAGATGGCAATCCTTTTCTCACATAGGCTGATATCTGGCCGACCTCTTGATCCAGGTCCTCTGCATAGGAATGGAGATTCGGAGGTGTCAGATTAGTTAGGTCAATGGGTTGACTTAACGAGATCGAGATAACCTAAGTCCTATGTTGAATGCTGTCACAACATAGGCACGCATCCTCTGACCGGAAACAGATGTATTGCTATATGTCTGAGTATGTACATTTGGCAGACCAATAGGTTGATGACCTAACCAAGGTCTATACACCGGCGCGCTGGTGTGCATATAAGGGCATATGAGTAATACGATCTCTCAAAGGGATCATACAGGTTCACTACTGAACCGGAAGAAATAAGCTCACTCATGAGATATTGGGAAGAATCAAATTCCGTGCACGGTCATCTCGCTTTGGAAGCTTGACTGAATTTGTAGGTTTGATATATACTTTTGGAAAGTATATGATCAAGACCTAGGTATGATATATGCTTTTGGAAAGTATATGATCGATACCAAATCCCAATGATCAAATGAGAAATTTAGTAATCAAACCCTGAAGAAGACAAAGTAAAATTGATCTTGATCTTCGGGTTGACCATGGGTCTTCCAGTATGCAGGATGTACAGGTATTGGGAATACCTAAGGGTGATGTGATCATAAACGATTGTATATCCATGACGCTTCCATTCCGAGGGAGTGATGAAACAGGTCTGGATTTTAGTGACTCCTTCCAGTAGAGAAGCAATCTGATCTTAGTCCAAGTGTTGGACATTGGTCTGAATGAGATTCAAATTCAATGAGAAGATTAGATTTGCGGTCTTGATTTAATCAAGCATCTGTGGAAGGTTTGTAAGATCTGGATTTGAGATGAGATCTCAACATCCAAGTCACTATACGTGGAATAATACAATCGCCCTGTCCTTATCTCCAAGTATCTTCGGAGAAAGCTCATTATTCTTGAAAGGGTTCAAGAATAATTCATTTGATGAAATGTATATCCAAGCAAGAAGGACTTGATCATTAAATGAGATTTAATTATCAAGCATAATATGAATATGATTCATATTATTATCCAAGAAGAAAAAACTTGATGATTAAATGAGATTTAATTATCAAGTTTAATATGAATATGATTCATATTGTGAGAATGATTATCCAAGATAATTAAATAGGATTTAATTATCAAGGATTAGAGAATGTGGATATTATTATCCATAATATTTGTGTATTGTAAATATGATTTATAATATACATATATTCAAGAGAGAGAAATTTAGTAAATAACATTTGTTAATTATTAAATGTGGATTGGATTCACATTTGTTAATTAACTGGAAATGTCAATTACCAATTTGTTTGGGTTGTGAATGTGATTCACATATCTTCGATGGCATGATTGAAATATTCACAAATTAATTTGGAATTAATTTGATGGATATTATTGCAATAATAGTTATTGCAATTTATTAAGAAATAATAAGATAAAATAAAAGGAGACAAAATAACCTCCTAAAATTTAGGGTGGTTGGTTGACTCCCTTTTTTTATTATCACATTATCTCTTAATTAGTTAAATTAAATTATGTTGATAATGTTGCAACATATTTTAATTTAAATTAATGTTGTTGGTTTTAACCAACAACAATCATAGCCATTGATTTTACATGGACCAATCTTGGCCGTTGGATCCATGTGTCCCATGGATTGAGATCCATTGGATCCTAAACTAATATAAAAGGAGGGCTAGGGTAGCCTTACAAGGTACATCATCAAGAGTTGTAAATGAATACAACTCTCTCTCTCTCATTCTCGCCTACTCTCCCTCTCTCTATTTCAAGATGGTCGTCCATCTTATGTATAGAGAGAGAGACCTTCTCGGCTTCGCCTTCGACGACTCAAGGATCTCCTTCTTCTTCGGGGCTACTTGCTCTCAAGGAAGACGGCGGATTTCGTGTGACGAAATCAGGGGATCCATTGCTTGGATCTCATCGAGGATTGCGGGACGGACGTGACTCATCATCGTGCCTGCAAGTGCGTTCATCATGGATCGGACTTGAGACAGGAGGATCTCTACTTTGGGATCTTGCGATCACGACCACGCTTCAAGAGGTATTCCTTATACTTGTGGTTTGATGAAACGATCCGAGAAGTGTTCTCGTGATCATGTGGTTTCATCTTTAGTTTTAAATTTTTTAATTTCCGCTGCATCTAACGACTAGTGCGACTAGTTGCTCCGATTGCATACGATGCGATCGACACGCTTCCGTGATGCGCTTAAGGATTCTCAATATCCTTCATAAATGCATGTGTATAAAGTGGAGAGGGGTCTCTATTGTTCTTTATGATAAGAAAATTCTTTTGAAAATCAAAGGAAAGTTTTACAAAGCCGCCATGAGACATTCTATGCTCTATGGATATGGATGTTGGCATGTGATAGACTTGTGCAGAGAATGACAGTTGCAGAAATGAAAATGCTAAGGTGGATGTGTGGACACATACATAAAGATCATATTCATATAGATGTAATTAGAAAGAATGCTACTGTAGCTCCGATCGAGGATAAGATGTGAGAAAACTGCTTAAGGTGGTTTGACCATTTGAAAAAAAGGTCAACTGATGCATCGGTTAGGAGATGCGAGTTTTGTGATGTTAAGCCTGATAAGAGAGGGCAAGGAAGACCCATGAAGTGTTGGAATGAGACTAAACAAAGGGATCTTAGAATTTTGTATCTAAGTCCAAGATTGACCCAAGATTGATCTAATTGTAGTCAAATAATCCTTGTACCCGCCCCTACTTAATGCGAGAAAAGTCTTTGTTGTTGTTGTCAAGCCTCGAGGAGGGGAAAAATCATATATCAGCTATGCATATTAATGATAAGGGATATTTACACTCATGACCTTATATACTTTCATATTTACATACATAACCCTCAATTCATAATTATATGAGAAACTTTGAATGCACACTCCGTCTCATACCCATAATCCTTCGTTATGTTGGTCTATTAACTCAACCACTCATAAAAGTTAATCTAACCACACCATATCCAATGGTTACCATTTACTCTCTTTTTTATATTTTAATAATGAACAACCTCCTCCTCTTCCCATCATCCCCCTTCATTCCTCCCTCCTCCTCCTCCTCTCATCCCACAACAATATCATTAGCAACATTGTGACGCCACTCTTCGGCCTCCTCTCGCCCACACCTCACCCTCTGCCATCACACCCTCCATTCCATGCACTACCTCCCTCCGCTACCCTCCTCTACCGTCTACTCCCCCCTCTAGCCCCCTCCTCCACCCCCTCCACCCCTTTGACGTCCCGCTTCCAGCCCCCTCCTCTACCCCCTCCTCTACCCCCTCCACACTGATCTTCCAACACCCTCCTCAATCCCTCCATCTCGCTCCTTCCATCCCCCTCCTCCTCCCCCTCTAGGTCCCCCATTACTGCCTCCTCATCCATCCCCTACACCCCACATCTCAATCCCCCTCCTCCACCCCATCTATTGCCGCCCTCCAGGCCCCTCTTCTACCCCCTTCGGCCCCTCTTCTACCCCCTTCTTCCAGTCCCCTCATTCGCCTCTACAGCCCCATCCTATGCCTCAGCTACTGATCATTGTCATCTTTACACATCCTCAACAAGCTCTATCATGCACGAGGAAGAAGCTAGGAATGTGGTTCTCTGATTGTCAAAGTTGAGGAAGATAGGGAGGGGCATTTTTTGGAAATATAATTTTGTTAAAGGTTGAAATTGTGAAAATTTTACAGATTCCATCAAAGCTATTGGAGGAATTGGATGGAACTTGACACATGGTTGTGTCATATAAGGGTTAAGCATTATTCAGAGTTCTATGTGTAGTTAGTGATTATCGAGGATTATGTACTTAAATATGAAACTATTCAAGGTTATGGGTATAAATATCCCTAATGATAAAGATGAAACCAGGACTAGATTTGTGTATTTGATAAGAAAACTATAGGGCTCCTTAAATATGAGCCGATCAGAATAGTAATTGTTTGGTTTATATTGCCGGGAGGTTACAACAGGAGTCATCACTCATATATGAGACAACCGAAATACCCTGGATTTAGGAAATAAGTTTTCAATACTCCCCTTCAAACTGAAGCATATATATGCTTGTTACACCATTTTTTGAACTGTGCACATCTGAATGATACGGTGAACATATCAACAGTTTAATATGTAGAAGGTACATGTAAGTACAAAGTACACCTCTCTGTATTAGATCTCTAGTATAGTGGTAGTCGACATCCACATGTTAATTTGGTGTATTTGGGAACATGGGTTTGTTGACAATGTGCACTATTGCTCAGTTATCACATCAGAGATCGATGATATTGTTGGGAGTGATATGAAGATATGTGAATATGAATCGAATCCATGCTAGTTTTGTTGCATCATGATACATGGCTATATATTTACTCACAACGCTTGAGAAAGAGACCAATACTTGTTTCTTGCTTCTCTAAGTAAGTAGATTTCATGCCATGTAAGTGTAGAAACCTGTAACGTGCTTTTCTATCTATCATGCATCCTCCATAGTCTGCATCTGAATAGGTCGTGAGATTGAAGTTGTTTGTCTTTGGTGAATAGTATACCTATCCCTGATTGGGGATTTGCGAGGGTGGTCAGGGTGGGGCGGGAGGGGAAATATTTCGAGGGGAGATCTGCTCCGATACTGTTGAAATTAGAGAAGCGGAATCGATAAAACAAGAAACATAAACATGAAGAACAAAGATTTACGTGGAACCCTACTCCCTAAGGAACGGGATGAAACCACGGGAGAAGCCCTCAAAGGGGCGGATATTCTATTAAAATTCTCAATGAGTACAGGGGGTGTGGGGCTCCTTATATAGCCCCACGGACAGACCCAATAGTGACCTCTCTCCCATGTGGTACTAAACACATAGGTGGGCTCTTTTCTTTTACAACACTCCCCCTCAAGTTGGTAGCTGAGACAGCTGCAACTTGCAATAATAAAGAAACATATACATCATTACATCTTCACTTGAAATCACCACAATAAACGTATGTATCCGCAACTGGTAGACAAACCCGCTTGCTGACGGGTATATCAGGTCACCGGAACGTATCTCTGTCGTGCCTGGAAGGTCACCGGACTATCTCTGTCGTGCCTGCATGGTCACCGGATCTCTGTCTCAGTCGTGCCTGCGGGTCACCGGACTTTGTCTCCGTCGTGCCTTGAAGAAAACAAATCCAGTGCGGAGTCGATGTCGAGGATAGAGACGCCACGACGAAGATCGATGCACAGTGAAGATGGCTTGATATTCTGTGAAATCCGGAGTGTTTGGTCTGTCAATCAACGGTGTAGGATGCATATGGCTTTTACTCCCTCTTTCTCCCAAATTTGTGAGAATAATGAAAATAATAGACAAGTTGGGAGAAGCAAACATGAATCACATTTTTTTATGCGTACGACTTTTTGCTTGTACGCGACTTTTTTTCTTTTTTTCGATTTTTTTGTTAGCATATGCATACGGCTTTTTCTTGTACGCGCCTCTTTTCTCTTTTTTTTTTCTTTTTTTTGACAAAAAATCCTTGACCCATTTGGGCATACAAAAGAAAACAACCTCACCCCCACCCTTTTTTTAAACAACTCTCTTCTCTTTTTTTTAAACAAACTCCCTTTTTTACCGTAGGCCTTCTCTCTTTTTTTTATCATACGGCTCACTTGAGGCCCACTTGAGGCCCGAAACATGCAACAGATTTTTTTTAAAAAAATAGACCATCGAGCCCCTAGGGCCCCTTTAAGAGAACGTGTCTTACCTTTAGGGTTCCCTCTTGCGGGAACATCTTCCACCGCCGCCAGATAGGAGAGAGGGTGTCAGGCGAATTGCGTCATGGGGTGCACAACGTAGGTGTGGGTCTCGGTGGCGGTGGATTGCGACACGGGGTCTTCTTGCGGTGCCGCGCGACCGTCGCATCCTGTGGGGAGAATCATTGACTAGTGCACGCGCCTGAGGGGAGAATCATAGCTGGAAGCCGTGGTGCCTGGAGCGCATCCCATGGGTGAGCAAGGGACTGGTGGCGCATCGTGGTGCCCTAAGAAGCCGTCGTGAGCGGCTGCCGCAGGAGAGCGCGCATTCTGGAGGATCACCGGAGGGCTCGCGGCAGGCTTCTGAAGAAGACTGCGCGCCTATGCGCGCGATGGTTGAGGTACGCCGCCTGAAGGTTGCGCGACCCCCGTGCCTGGAGGGAGAAGCGATGGCGCTTGAGCAGAAGTTGAATCCGATCGCCGCTGTATGATGGAGATAGAGGATTCAGGACTTGGAGGATTGCATGGCGCGCACTGGCGAGTTGCATCGCAGGTGGGGCTTCACGCTGTAGATGTTTGATCGTGCGCGAGGGGCTTGTTGATGGATGGAGATGACGAGATCAGCGGGGCTCACTGCCTGGATCCTTGCCTGGAAAGGATCGGTTGCTGGAAACCTCGTCTGGGGTTTTCAGGAGGAAAACCCTTGACCGTTAACTTGAATGAACCATCAGATCATGAACATGCTCAGAATTTTTTTTTGAAATTTCCAGAACTTAGAACAAGATTTTCAGAACTTGAAAACGGTAGAACATGAACAAGAAATATTCAAGAATGATATGTTTATGAAATCCTAGAGAATTGAACCCGCTCTGATACCATGTTGAAATTAGAGAAGCGGGATCGATAAAACAAGAAACATAAACATGAAGAACAAAGATTTACGTGGAACCCTACTCCCTATGGAACGGGATGAAACCACGGGAGAAGCCCTCAAAGGGGCGGATATTCTATTAAAGTTCTCAATGAGTACAGGGGGTGTGGGGCTCCTTATATAGCCCCACGGACAAACCCAATAGTGACCTCTCCCCCATGTGGTACTAAACACATGTGTGAGCTCTTTTCTTTTCCAACAGATACCAAGATAAAATTCAGACTGGAATCTGCATATATGATAAAAGAACTCGAGGGTTCCTTTTATAGTTGGAGGCCTAGGGTTAGAGTTATAGTTGCAGTCCTCTCTTATATATGAGGCGACCAAACTACCGTAAGGGTTTACGAAATAAGTTCTCAACGGATAGCTTATCCATTGATTCGAGGAGGGTATCAAATCACATTATGAACTATTAAAAAAACATAAGATAGGGGAACCGTTTATGATTTTCCCGTCACAAAATAAATACTTCAGTCACATTCATGTTTGGATGTGATATTAATACTATCCCTCCCTCTTAAAATAAAATTAACTAAAAAGGTGATTTTCGGCCTAAAAAGAGAGATGTTTTTGGCCCAAATGATTTTTCATCTACTTTTATTAAGACCATTGATACCTGGTGAAAAACGATGTTTTAGGCATGTTATGCAAATTTTAGAACACTAACTACATCAAGTGTGTTAATGATTTCTCGAAGGGTTATAATGCTGTCCCTTAAGAAGGGAAATGACTACATGGATTACTTTAATAAGTTGTAGCATGAGAATTATCTTAAAGATCCTCGCCAATTGTTTTGCTCCAGTTTTGTCGACTAGTCTACTAAAATATTTCCACAAAACCATCGATTCGACAAAGTTTTCTTGTACAATGCTTTGTCTCTTGGTTGGGCTTAATGAAACCTTTACTTTTTGGGATTAAGATAATTTAGGAAACAGTTAAAGGCTCTGTTAGAATCAATAATAAGGACTTTGATCTTTTGGGACCCTTGGCCCAATTACTTTTTGATATTCCTATGCTAATATTTCATCTCTTTCTAAGACCCGGCTATAATAATGGTCAATTCAATTAGATCAACCGTTCCAAAAAAAAATCATATTATGCACAAGTATTTCTAACATTCAATTTATTGATGACTTACTTATCTTCATTGAAATAATGAGATATGATGTAACATCTCAACCCCAAACATAGTGCCATACCTAAAACTCACGAAGTGTGGATGTGGTTTATAAGTGGTGGGGATTACTACTTGACAACTTGTGCTTAAGCTTTTTGGGTGGTTGTCAACGGGTCCATTTGAGCCTGAACTCAACAAGTTGTCATGGTCAGTTTTCCTAATAACGGACCGGGGACCTAAGCCCGGGACGTTACAAATGGTATCAGAGCCATGTTCCCTCTGATAGTGGAAAGGGCTACCCGAGAGGTGGAGCCGCCCCTATAAAGAGGTTGGAGGAAAAGGCTACCCGGAGCGTGCAGCCGTCACTATCACTGGGAATAAGTGAATGGGCCATGTCGCAACGAGGACGTTGCGAATATAAGTGGGGGAGGTTGTAACACCCATACCCCAAAACATAGTGCCATACCTAAAACTCACGAAGTGTGGGTGTGGTATATAAGTGGTGGGGATTACTACTTGACAATTTGGGCTTAAGCATTTTGGGTGGTTGCCAACGGGTCCATCTGGGCCCGTACCCAACAAGTTGTCAGGGCAAGTTTTCCTCGATAACGGACCGATGACCTAAGCCCGAGACGTTACATACGACGTTTATCAAAATTTTATCTAAACTATTTTATCTTCATATTAGTTACAGTAAATCCATTTCTTTGATCACTAATAGGGATTGTATTTCCACATGCATTTTGTCTTCGTTGGGATTTGGTTAGGATTCTCGGCACACCTGTATTTCCACATGTATCACTAATGGGGATTGTATTTCCACATGCATTCATATATCCTCTAGAAAATTTTTTACAACGAGGTGCCATTCATTTCTTTGCCTTTCAAGACTCGTTTATGATAAAGTGATGAACCTTTGGCCTCGTAGCAAGTGATGGTACCCAACTGGTCTTCTTGTGCACCCTGGTCAGTTGGGTTGCAAACTTTAGAGAGGATGTCTCCAGTACCGCAGACCTGATGTAAATGTTAGTGCCGTCCGATCACGAATGGAAGATCCCGAGTTGTGAGCTTACTACTCCGACCCCCTTAGGAGGGTTGTCCAATTCTCATCCGACGATCCCCATGCATTATAGCAGCTGTTGCAACTGCCATTTCCTGCAAACATTGCTTTCTCCTTTAATAGAATCTTTGCGTCCTCTAATGTTCTTTTTTTTTGTAAGTCGTGATATGTAGGGTATAACCATGGCTTTGTTTAATCCGGCGAACTCCATCTCTTGATGTTTTATTTATACATCTTTGTTTTGCTGGCTTGAAACAAAAGGGCGGACGTTACGAAATACCATTTGTAGTTCTGTGTCTTTGTTGTCTTATAACTAGCAGCTGAGAGTTAATCTTATACACACACGATCAATTTACAAGTAGAATGACTAAGCAAAACGATTTACATGATACCATTCTCGCCGAATGGATAAAAAAACTAGTTTAGGAGATAACTTTGGCCCTAAGCGAACGAGTACAACCTGCGGATTTCAAGCAGAAACCTGCGGATTCCAATAAATGGAGACGACAGGTTCAATGTATAATCATGATGGTAAGTAAGATAAGAAATAAAACATAGGCTAACTACTACCTCAAACATGTATACTAATTCCAAGAGGAACCTCAGAACACAAACATATAGCATTCGACAGCCTACGACATGTAGTACGCAAAAGAAAGATCATAATCATACTCGGAAACCCCTTCTCCTATTCCTAGTTAACCAAAGCACAATTCTTCCTTATCTCTCCGGAAGAGCCGGTAAGAACCCGAAATCTCCCCATCCTCACCATTGAAAATCCAAACTCTTTGAAGAAACCAGATTGTGACGATCTGAAGAAACGGACGTAAGCCCTTGTCTCGCGATCTTGCAGGAGAGCTCGGTCGGAGTGAAAGAGCGCCCTCTTCGTCTCCACAAGCTCGTAGTAATGCGCATTGAAGTCGGTGGCGCTCCCTGGATCCATATCCACCTTGGTGGTCTTGTCTCCTGGCGTGCATAGGCTGCGCAATGTTTTTGCGTAAGCTGGATCAAGGGACGGGTCGATCCCTCCAGTACCACTATTGTTGTAGATTCGTTTATCGAATGATGAGCAGTGAGAGACACCGATCGTGTGAGCACCTAGTTAAGATCAAGCTTTATTAACTGGTTTGGCTGATAAATTTAGAAATAAATGACTACTTTTTGCTATTGACACAAAATATATCTACCAGCTAGAACGACTAGGTCCTTTGGAGTGAGCCCTTTGGAGGCAAATATGGACTTGAGCTTGGCAATGTCATCGTAAGAAGATGGCAGGTTAGCAACGGCTTCCGCTGCCGATGAGACCCGACCGTCTCTCCGTCCAGTCTCTACTTCCCAATGCGCTCCTTTAACCTATAAATCATACTCAAGACTTCGTTAGCAATAGAATAAGGTTTAATTATTTTAAGTGACTGTTCTAGTAAGTTGTTGTTTGGTACCAAGAAGACAGCATCCCTCGCTGCGATAGCGGAGATGTCAGCACACGAAACGACTCTGGGGCAAACCTTCTCGAGCTCTGCCTTGGCGGCGTCGATCACGTAGAATGCATCTAGGCTTAGGTTGGGAGACGCATCCTTCTCGGCTAGGTTTTTCTTGGTAGAGTTTAAGAACACCGAGCCATCACAGCCCTGAAAAGTTAACCAAGATGTTGCACCAAACGAGCTATTATGGTGATGCCAAAACAAGGAGAAGAAGCTATTATAGAGCATCAAAGGAGGAATGCACAGTGCATACCCTAACAAAGCAATCATGGAAATGCAACCTAAGAAGCGCCGCTGCCACCCTCTTGTCGTGAGTGACGAATCCGGCCACCGTGCTGCGAACTATGGCCTCCACATTTGGGCATGTTTTTCTGTAGAACCCATACTGTAAAACTTGACCACCGGTCATCTCGGGGCAGAGGAACCATAGGAGTGCATGGAGAAAAACAACTGTCGTGAGCTTCACAATGGCCATCTTCTACCAAGCTCTAGACGTTTTTGCTCTGCGAACTAAATTTCACCCGTATTTATAGTTGAGGAGCCGAAATTAATTTTTGAGCTATAGATGTGCTAGTTTCTGGGTAAAACATCCATGGAGTTCAGTTTAATTTGAATGAGAGAGATGTAGCTGGTGGATGACAGGTGTACCAAAGACTAAACTTATCCTCTGTATTGATTGCGTTCAGAGATTTTATGAGAGCAAGCGCGTGGTGGACACAGGATGAACGTAATTGTTTTTGTCCTGTTTTGTGTGTGGTTGGTAGAATCAGGATCCCACGGAACCACGATTCCACGTTCCGGCTTCTGCTATTATATTTCATTTGATTTTTTTTCTGGGGAGGCGTCGAGAGAGCTTGGTAGCATACTAACTGCAAAATCGGATGTCTAATATTTAGAACAAATGAGTAGTCAATTACGTCCATAACAAAAAAACAAATGCACGAAGGGAGAATAACAACAAAATGAACAGATGCCATTTAGTTTCCAGAAATCCTTCAACTGCATCGTACGGGATTACTTACGTGGGTCCATGCCACCTTGGTTGGATCGACCTTCATATCACGCTTGAAGATGACGTGATTTAGTATTATACCTTCAGTCATTATGAAGTGACTCTTCTCCCACGAGAGTACAAGATTCACGTTATAACACCTCTTCAAAACCCGGTCTAAATGTCCCAAACACTGATCAAAGCTGTCTCCGTATACCGAGAAGTCTACCATAAATACTTCGAGAAAACTACCAATCATATAAGCAAATATGACCGACATGCACCTTTAGAATGTAGCGGGTGCATTGTACAATCTGAAGGGCATTCTGCGGAAGACATATATCTCAAGTTAATATGCGACGATAGTTTTCTCTTGATCTTTTGGAGTGATGGCGACTTGATTATACCCAGAGTAACAGTCCAAGAAGTAGAAATATTCCTTCGTGACCAGCCTTTCAACTATCTGGTCTATGAAGGGCAATGGGAAGTTATCCTTTTTGGTTGCAAGATTTGAGCTTCTATAATCCACACAGACGTGCCATGAGGTTGACATTCAGGTTGGAATCTCCTCTCCATTATAATTGATGACAATGGTGATCCCAGACTTCTTCGGCACTACGTGTAGGAAAATCACCCATTTAAAGTCGGAGATGGGATAGATGAATCATGCATCACAACATCTGGTAATTTCTTTCATGACCACCTTTCAGATATTTGGGTTTAGTCTGCATTGAAATTCCCAGAAGGTCTTGCTATCTTCCTCAAGATAGATATGATGCAAGCAAAGTGAAGGATTTATCCCATGGAGATCTTTAATATTCTAGCCTATCGCCTTGCAGTTTCTTTCAAGAACATCAAACAGACGAGATTCTTATTCTTCGGTCATATGATAATTGATAATGACAATATGTATATCTGGTTCACCCGCAAGGAAAGCATATTTCATGTTGAAGGGAAGAGGCTTGAGCTCTGGTGGGGTGTGAGTCGGCTTGATGGCAACCTCAATAACTGTGACATGTGTTAGATCTTTCGTATGTTGGTTGCCCATCATTGTGCATTCAGAATAAAAATTTAAAACATCGCACATATATGCAATGAAATCATCTTGCTCAGACGAGGATGGTCTTTCAATCATCTCGGTATATCCATCAGTAAGAATCTCATCATAGAAGACATCGGAAAATTCTACTACGCTCTCCAGGCTTTCCTTAGGGGAGAGGAACGCCTCTATTTCAGTGTTATCTAAGAACAAATCTGTATCTCTAATCTCGGCAAGAAAATCACGTTCTTCTTGTTCAAGCGGTGTGAGCTCTCTCAAAACAGATGCCACTTCTGCAGACTCTGGTTCTGGGATCGTCTCTATCAGCACTTTGTCCTTACTAGAGAAGAATGTAATCACTCTAGTGCCATAGTCTACCATACCTCAATTGTTCGAAGGAACTGCCGACCAAGAATGATAGGAGTATGGAGAAGAGGCGCGGAGGTCTCCATGTCTAGGATAATGAAATCAACATGGAATTGCATCCCTTGCATGGTGATGATCACATCGTCCAACCTACCCTTGGTTCGCTTAATGGAAGAACTGTAGAATCATTTTTGTAGGCTTGAGCGGACCTACTCCAAATTCTGTGAGTAGGGAAGAAGGCAATAAACTAATGGACGATCCACTATCGAGCAATGTACGCTTGAATTCTTGATTGAAAAACTGACATTTGACAAGCAGAGCTCTCATGTCTTTCTTTTTTATTTGGGAGATTACTAATGGCATTGATGGCGGCCATGGTGAGGATGTGTGTCTTTGGTTTTCTCTATGTTTTTCTGCGGTTCGGACGCTTTGTTGTACATGTTTCTTTCAGTCCTCTTTTCACAAAGGGCATGTACTGCATGGTTTTCCGTAACGGTATTTCAAACATAATATTTTGTAATATTTTGATAATGCCAGAATCAGATAGAGAATTTTTCAATTTTTTATGGTTTTTGATTTAATATCATCTGGAAAAGGAATATGTGCATCAGAAGATATGGTATTCTGTAAATGTTTGTCCATATCATTGTATACAAATAGATGGAAAAAATGTGAAAAATCATATACATCATGTGGATCCAAAAATTATGCAGTCTTGGCTCCATCGGTTGGCTCTGGCTTAGTTGTTGTTGGCTTCTCCATCGTTGGCACATCCTCACCTCGACTGCTACTTTTTTATGCTTTTGTTTTCTTAATTTATTGTATTTTTTTGTTGGTGTTGCATCATCCAAAAAATCTTTGGCCCCATTGGCTGGTTTTGTCAAGGATTCACATCAGGCGCTTTGCTTTTCTCCTTTGTTGCAGTCTGCTGAAGTATCCTACCACTTCTAATATCTTCAACTGAATTGGGTTGAACACTACAGACAACCTGCTCCTTGTGATGGAAGTCGTTTGTGTTAGCCTCGACTTGGGTCGGAATGGTAGTCTTGGTGGCCGTCAGGTCATATATCTTTTGACTCATCTCAGCCATATTATTAATTAGCTTGGCCAAACAATCAAGTGCAGGGTTGACCAGTGTGGCCTTAGAGGATTCGTCCCAATGTGGCCTCTGATTCTAGTGGTATGTGGGAGGATGTTGCTAGTAACCTTAGGAATACTGAGGAGGAGGATGAAGAGAAGGATATTGCTGGTTGTAATGCGGAGTGGAGTATTGATGATGGTACTAAGAAACCAACTGTTGATATTGCTGTTGACGGTATCTGTTGCCTCAAGGTGTATCCGTGGAGCGGAGGCTGCTGGTGATGAGATTGGTTGGGTTGGAATGTCTGCCCTCCTTGTTGGTGGTGATATTGGTGGTTGACTGAGTTTTGACCTAGTAGTTATCCCAGAGGACATGTTAGTTGATGATGGTTACTCCAATTGCCATTCACCTCCTGGATGAGTGGTGGAGTTGGGGAACATGGCTTGAGGTACCGTGACTGGTACTCAAGCGGCTGATAGACAACGATATATGTTTGCAGTTGCGGATGTTTGGGCGCATCCACGTAGTACATGTACTAGACCAGAGGCTGGCTGAGACTCGGTTGAGGCGGATGTTGAACTATCAGCTCCTTCTTCTCAGTTGGAGTTTTATGGGTTGCTGCCACTATGTTGCAAGTACGGATAGTTCACCAACAGCTCCAGATGCTTGGTGATGGTGTCGAGATTGCCCAGGCCCTTTATTCTTTGCGCAATCCCAGAGAGCTTCTCTAGGTCTTGAGACCTCTTATCTATAATGTCCAATTTGGATAGGTGACTCCCAATGATGTTGAGATCGGAGTTGTCACACTTATCCACCTCATGAGTAACCACCATATTGACATTCTTGCATATGATCTATGTTTGAGGCTGAATTTGGAAGGAACAAGATGAGGAAAGTACGACCTCTTTCTCGACCATCTCCTCGAATATCTACCATATTGCGTCGTCATCCTTGTTGAAATGAGAACCTCCACAGGCAATGTCAACTAGATATTGATTGTGAAGGATATGAAAAAATCCATAAGCGCATCACAGAAGCATGAGAGTCGCATCGTATACGATGGACTAGTTGTACTAGTTGCTCTAGGCAATAGAATTTCAAAAAAAAATAGCGATGAAACCACATGATCCAAGAACAATTCTCGGATCATTTCATATAAACCGCAATTAGGTATTAGGTTTACCTCTTGAAGCATGGTTGCGAATCGAGTCTCTAAAGGAAGAGACCTCCTGTCTCAAATCCGATCCGACGGAGGAGACGCTTGTGAGCGCGTTGATGAGATGCATGCTTCTCCAATCCATGTTGATTATCCAAATGACAAATCTCCTGATCTCGTCACACGAGATCCGACATCTTCTTCACAGTGATGTGCACTGAAGGAGATGGAGATCCACAAGCAAACAATCCGACAACATAACGACGATGCTACGGCGATGGCAACTCTCTCTAGGGCTCTATGGTGGATGGCCACATTGATAGAGAGAGGGAGATGACATATAGAGGGAGAGAGAGGTGAGACTTTAATTCCTCTTGGAATTATGTGTGTAGTCTAAAAGGCAAGGGCTACCTTTCCTTTTATACTAGTTGGATGTATATGGATCTCAATCCATGTGCCCTCTTAAGCCAACGGTTTAGATAAAGAGATGATGAATATGTGATTCATCACTCTTAAAGTTGAAAATAGAGCCTTGTTCCCGAGTATTTAGTAGCACATTTCCCTTTATCTTGCATAAATAGCATTCATGCATCAATCCACAATACATGCATTTTATCATTCATATTTGCATTAAATAAGAAGCCAATTCACTTGTAAAAATCACTTGTAAAATGCTCCCAATAATTCACCTAATCATATCCCCTCTAAGATCAAATAATACCTTCCTTACACTGTGTACATTACTAGTTAATAATATAAGGAAGAAGGCCAAAAATCCCTGTCATGTAAATTGCCCAATAAAGCCCCAAACCCAGTTGGAGAACCTAGACCTTAGAATACAAATATCCCCCTCATACAATCGATGGATTAGGTCTACTCAACTTCAGATTAATACATATCTAGAGACCTTTAAAATGAGACAATTTCATTCAATTCGGAGCTCGTAAGCAAAACTTGGGTTTTTGGGCCCCTTTGTATACTATTTGTATATTTATTTGTACACTTGTATTCATGTATCATATCTGACCTCATCTCCGTTTTTGGTCAACATGAAACTTGTAGATCTCAACGAGATCTACAACTTTCATGTTTTGAGTTTTTCCAAATTCGGCCTCATCTCTCTAATTTCATTTTCTTTCTCTACCACTCGGAGCTAGCCACGTGGCGCCCTCTGATTGCGCCACGCGGCCCGCTTCTTTGCGCGCCACGTGCCCTATCATCTCCGTCGTCCGATCGCTCGCCTTCTCTCTTGATCTGGGCCGCTCATCATTACAAAGCTTCCCAGCCGTTCGATCTACCCATAGATCTCATCTGGACCGCTCGTCAGCGTCGTACTCGCAGCACGCCACGTGGCGTGCCCTGCGCCCTCCAATCTTCGCTAGAAGCAACCAATCCTGGGCATTCACCTCGCTTTGGATCTCCACCGTTCGATCAAAGCCCAGGCCTTCATCTCCGCTGCATGCTAGCGCCTCTACCCACGCCCGCCATGTGGCATGCCCTACGCCTTCGATTTCGCTCCGTCGATCTAATCCTCACCATCCGCTTCTGCCCTTCTCCTGACCGTTGGATCGCTCGATCCGACGGTCGATACTTCGTCTCCTACCTCTCGCAAGCCTCGTACCCCACGTCGCCCACCATGCGAAGACACTCCGACCACCACCTCCTCCCCCTGGCACCACCACGACGTAGCCCACTCTTCCCTCATCCTCGTCGACCTCCTCTATAACCATGAACTCCACCCACGTCGTCCCACAACCTCCACAAACATCATCCTCCACCTTCTGTCAGCGCCATCTCCAACCTATAAATACTCCGCCCCTGGCCATCATCACCCCCATCCGCCAGTACAGGAGGTATCTCCGAGCTCCACTCTCCTCATCGGTGATAGCGATTGGGCACGACATCGAGCGAAGACAGTCGATTACCTCCGGCGAGATCCGCAGCACACCCCCGCCGTGTCGCAGCTCCTCCACGGCGCTGCACGAGCTCGGGACACTACCATCCCTTGAGCGAAGACCACGGAGCTCTCATCCGAGCTTCTGACCCCAGGTAGACACCTCCATCTCCCTCCTGATCCTCTCCTTCTTTTTCTTGATTCTTCTCCTATTTTATTTGCCGTCTACAATCCACTTCACGCCCCTCCGACCATCCTCCGAGCTTCACCTCAGAGCTGGCTTCTTCGCGCACTATTTCATCTTCTACGACAACGCACTCCACTTCCCGCCGACGCAAGCTCTGCCACCTTGGCGGAGCTCGATCGCCGGACCACCTCGTAGCCCCTCAGGCCTCTCCCCGCATTTACGAGCATCCCACGAGCACATTTGTATGCCTTGGCTATTCCATTGATCCCTGAAGGTGCGTCAACTTGGATTGATCAGAACCTCATCAGAGCTCCATTCGAGCTTCTCCGCCACTGCTCTCCAGAGACGTTCTGCCACTCCTGAGACCTCCGGTGGATCCCCGACGCTTCCAAGACTCTTCCCAGCCACTTGGGAGCCACCGACG
This sequence comes from Ottelia alismoides, assembly GCA_037367405.1. Lineage (NCBI taxonomy): Eukaryota > Viridiplantae > Streptophyta > Magnoliopsida > Alismatales > Hydrocharitaceae > Ottelia > Ottelia alismoides. Next base: position 227,910 of record JAZKJV010001338.1, on the reverse strand, counting down.
ATCTTCCTCGACGACCAGAGGAGGGGACAGAACTAGATCCCCTTCACCGGAGAGCAACCACCTCCGTCTTAGGAGGCGGCAGACTGATTGAAGACCGGTTGTCCGATCCCCTTTGATCGGACGGTCAAGAGGATGCCACGTAGCCTACGTTCCACACCCTTAGGATCAGAAGGATCCTACGCATCAAAGCAAGCCACGTCGCCACCTGCTCAACGCTCCTGGCGCCGTTGGATTCACCCTGATCCAACGAATGGCATCGCGCTACGCATCATCTTCCAGCAGCCGTTGGATCGTCACTTGATCCAGTGGTCCACATCATGCCACGTAGCCGCTCCGAGCCTCCGCCCAAACCTTTAGGCTTGGAGCCCCCCTCCCCCTGAAGCTTCTCTGAGCCAAGTTCGAGCCTGCAAAGTCCCCCGAGCCTCATTCCGAGCCTCTGAAGTCCACCGAGCTTGGGACCCCCACGTGGTTTGCACGTGTGGCCTGGGTATTTTGCAGCGAGGCCCCTGGAGGTTTTCATATTTGCATTCCAGTCCCTGCTAGGAGCCCCCACGTGAGGTGCACGTGTTCTGTGGGCATTTTTTCATACATACCGCCTCATTATAAGTAATTACACATTAGTCCCTATCAGCATGTTTAATTTTTTTTATCAATTTTGGTTCTTGTAATTGCAGTTAGGACCCTGTCATTGCACACATATCTAGGCATTCATTTTAACTCATTTTTCAAGTTTGAAAATTGCATTGTATAGCTTAATTCGTCCTCTTTCATATGTGACACTTGGCATATTTTTGTGAAAGCAGTGGATTTTATTATTAATTAATTGGTAGATTTTTGCCCATTTATGCCTTTTAATATGTAGTAAACTCTCTGTGACTCCAAAAATCACCAAAAATTCACATTAGACTTAGGATAATTAAGTTTACATTGTTTCCAAAAATCATCTCATTTGCACACACACCGAGGCCTGAATAAATCATTTAGTAATTTCTTTAATTAATTTGTAATAGGTCCATTTCACATAGAAATCTATTTATTAAGTTTACTGGATTCTTCACATTTAGATCTATCTAGGATAATTTTTATATCTGGAAATATTGTGATTTGGTATTTATTAAAATTAATTTAGTCAAAATCACCTTGCATTCATTTTTAATTCACAGTAAATTCATATAGTGTCAGATAACTCTAAAAAAATAAAGTAGCTTTATTTCATTGCATTTCACCATCTGGCCAAATTTTATAATATTTGGACTTGATTTGATCACTTATATGATTTAACTTGTAAAATTACCCGATTTTGCATGTGTCTTGCATAAAATATATTGAAAAAGACCAAAAATATCTTCTGAAAATCCGACCTTGGAAATTTGCTTAGAAATCTTCTTAAGGAGACAGCTACCTCCCTGAGTTCGACCTTGAGCTTGCCGAAGTAAAAAAAAACGCCGCTCGAAATTAATTTGACTATAATTGAAAGTGGTTTTTGATTAGCTCTTATTATCCGACTGTAACGAACGACACAACGATTAATTTGATCATTAATTTGATTAAATTAACAAGGGTAGTAAGACACTCGTCAAAATGGTGACGTTGCTGGCAAGCCACGGCTTAGGTTAATTTGTAGTTGATTTTTGAGTGTCTGATTTTCTATCCTCAGGTAGTCTGACCCCCGGTTTCTTGTGAATATTTTTCTGTCCTTCAATTTTGTATTTTTTATGACGCCTCTATCTGACCTCAATTTTGTTTTTGTGCGAGGAACACGAGGAGTCGAAGATGCTTCGAGGAACTTGTATCTTTGAACTTTTTGAGGGATTTGTGAGGTATTGTAATTTTCCTTCTTTATTATTTTTGCATTATTTGCAACGGTTACCGTTTGGGTTCTCACGTATGATAAAATAGTAGAACCGTGTCCCTGTCTGCTGTGTGGAATGAATTTTTAATAGGCTTGCACTCTAGGATTTGCTTGTGCTCGTAATTTTGTAGGACCAGACATCACTTAAAAGACGCACTTAGATCGCGGATCTAGCCAAATAAACTTGTGCTTCACTCGCTAATAGAACCTCCTGTCTAGGAGCGGATTTTGTCGTCTGCATTTGCATATAGTATAAAAATTTCAATTCTGTTCTGCATCCTGCATAAAAGCGAAGGGATCACTGTAAGTATTCTACACTCAGCGTACGCATCATTGCTTTTTCGTGCATAGACTTTTCTCGATTCCTCTCTCTTGATTTTCCAAACTTAAGTAAAAGGAAATTGGGACTGGACGATAGGCATGCTGTGTGGATTGGACTGAACCAGTGATAAGTTAATTTAAAACCAAGATTGCTAACATTATTGACCAAAAAATTCAATAAAATTGGAAATTCTGCTTGCGGGAGATTAACCCCAACCTTATTTTTAGTCTGAGTGAGGTACTTGAGTGTGTGTGAACACCTTAAGGTAGAGCCCAAATCCATGCCTTCCATATCACGTACCAACTGATCTTAGCAAATATCACGAGTTAAATATTTTTAGGTTCACTGACTAGTACCAAGTAACCTCCGCCTGTTCACAGGTAGTCAGGGGTGAACCAGCGATACTTCGTGACAAGTTGCTAGTAGCCCCTCGAGGTGAAGTTCCAACCTTGTCAACCTCCGCCTGGTTGCAGGTAGATAGGGGCATGGTCTATGAATCCATCAACTTGGGATAGGAGCGAAGAAAGGAAGGGACGCAGGTATCTTAGGCGACAGGTTAAACAGGGAAGACGCATCCGGCTTTGAGCCGACTTCCCTCTAGGCCACGTAACCTTTGCTATTTTCTTGAAAAATCACACTTAAAATCAACCAGATTAATTGGACTCGGTTTCGGGTCCTTCATCGTGTTGAGTGTGAAAATACAAGGTTTGGAGTGAATTGCTTGCTTCAGGTAGAAGTAAAATCCTATCTTTACTTAGAACTCCCAATTCTTCTCACCAATCCAAGATGACTGACTGGGGGAATATTGACTCATTATTCGCCAATCTCTCTTTGAGCCCCCCACGAAACTCATCTTCACTGGCCCAAACGCAACTTGGACCACCTAGATCTCATGATCCTCTTGAGTTCTGGATCCCTCACACCCAGGGTGGTTACTCTCAAACCAACCCTTTCCTCTCCTCTGAGCTTATCGAGGAAGACCATCGTCTCGGTAAGAATCCCTTTCTTGATTTGTCCTCTAATCCATACCATTTCCTTCTTACAGGACCAGAGGACAAGGTGCCACCTAAGAAACATCCGGATGAGGAAGAACCCAGAGATGACCAACTCTAGCAAATCCTTACTCGCCTCGCCACAACCGAACAACAGAATGCTAATTTTACAGTAAGGATGGGACGGATCATTGCAGCAGGAGGAATCGACCAACCAATGGTTGATGCTTATAATCCTGCAGAGAACGAGATGCATAACTGGCTAGTACCCGAGGCCCCCCTCGAAGAATTCGAGCTGAAGCCTTACTTCCTGAGTTTGCTACCGAAGTTCAATGGTAATGCGAATGAAGAGCCACACACCTTCCTCAGATACTTCTAGATGGTCTGCAACAACCTTAGCCACCCTAGGGTTGGACATGATTATATTCGACTGAAGGCCACTCCATTTGCCTTAGGAGATAAGGCAACACATTGGCTAAAGAACTTAGGGGTGGCATGTACAACCTGGATGCAGTTCAAGGACCTTTTTCTGAAGAAGTTCTACCCACTTAGTATGACTAATCAAATAAGAACAAAGATCGCTAGTTTCTCCCAGGGACCCATTGAACCATTTCATGAAGCCTGGAATAGGTTTAATGACCTTATTCTCTATGCCCTGCCATGGCATTTCAAAAGCGATCTTAGTCCAGACCTTGTTCTGTGGTATGACCCCAGAGATGCAGGGTTTAGTTAGTGTCGCCTGTGGAGGAAGCTATCTGAACAAGAATGAAAATGTTGTATGGAAAATCTTAGAGCAGATGGCAGAAACAGGCAGGTCGCAGGCCACTAGGGCCTATCAGTTGTCTCCTTCGAGCCTCATCACCGAGACAACCCGACGGACTGTAACGAATCTGACGGACGACCTTATCCCTATAATGGGGATAATCGCGGACAAGTTAACCATGGTCGAGTATATTCACAAGAGGGTCACTGACCTTGAGTCTCTCTCGAAATTGCCGAAGCAAGTGGAGGAACTTATGGAGAAGGTAGCTCAGATAAAGCTACATGCCCCTTCTTCACCACTTGTACCTGTACACCGAGTCCATCTTGTATAGGAACATGCACCGGGGCTTCAGAGTAGCTGGGTAGAGGAGAAGACTTACACTTAGCAGGACCATCATACACCCCCACAAGTGGAGACAGGATATGAGGAGCCTCTGCAGGTGTTCGAGATCAACAGGTTGTGGTACAACCATGACCCCATCAGCAGACAGTCGGGGATAGGGAACGGTCTGCCACACCGACCTTCCCTAGCTTACCAGGAAAACAGCTCCGTCCCCGCAATGCGCTTTGTGCAGTCCATGCCTGAATGAGGATACCAGCCTCAGCAGCACCAGCAGCAACAATGCACATTCCATTCAGGCCAACAGGGCCCGTCACATCATCAGAAGCAGTATCGGCATGGCCAGTAGGGCCAATATAGGACCTCATCTTCAGGTCAGCATCAACCATCCCAGCCCACCGAATTGGAGTCCCTCACCTTGGCGATCCAGACCCTGACTGATAGGGTCCAACAGATCCAGAATGGCTACTTGGATATGAGAACCAATCTAAATCGTGTTTCTTGTAATCAGTACCAACAGATGGTACCAAAGACCCCAATTCCCGCCCAGGTTCAGATTAACCCGAATAGCCTAAACCTAGGCCAGAATCGATCATGAGATCAGGTATACTATTCAAATAATTCTTTATCTGAACGTGAGATCCTTTCGTACGATAATGTGAACCATATGTCCCTCAGGAACGGAAGGACCGTGATCATACCTGATCGGGCACGGGTACCGAAGGAAGAAGACGCCAAGTCTCTACATGAGGAGAACTTGGAGGCAGAGGAGGAGCAACACCACCATCACCACCACCGGAAGAAGAAGAGGACTTCTGAGTCCTCAAAGAAGCAAGGGAACCGCACCAGCAGAGAGTCCACAGAAATCGATGAAGAGCCCGTAACTCCATCTAAGGAGGATAGTCCAGCAGTCGCGGAGGATGCATCACCGGTTTCGCAGCAGCATTTTCCTTTTTGTCATAGTCAGAGTCAGTTTCAGAGTCTGAGTCTTGTACAGAACTCAGTTCCCACTTTGAATGAAAATATTTCAGGTTCAGAATCTGAGTTGGAGTCAATAATCCCTTTCCCCCGAGCTCTCAAGGGTGGAAAGAAGAAAACAAAAAAATCCAAAAAGATGACCCTGAGATGGCAGAGTTTTGTAACAAACATATCAAGGTCACTATTCCTTTTGACAAGTATGTGGAGATGACAATTGCGTTTCAGAAATACCTTAAGGTGAGATGCACACCTACTAGGGTTAGCAGGAAGACCAAAAGCCATGTTGAGAAACACGTTCTGTCAGTGTCCACGACTTGTGCAATAAAGAACTCGTTTCCAAGGAAACGAAGAGACATGGGTGTACATTATGTGGTGAGTCATGTCGATGACATTGCGTTTGCACGCACTCTCCTAGACAACAACTCCTCAATCAACTTAATGCCTACAACCCTCTATGAGATGCTTAATCTCGGACCTCTTAGGAAACCTAGAGCCCTCCTTCAGTTCGCTGATAAATCAACCAAGAGGTCCCAAGGAGAATTGAGGAATGTTGTCATCAAAGTCGAGGGTCCGGAATACATGGTGGACTTTACTGTCCTAGATATGGAAACCCCTTGTAATTGGAGATATTCCCAGATCATCTTAGGCAGGCCCTTCCTCAGAACAACGGGGGCCTTGTTTGATTACAAGATCGGAAAAATCCTGTTCCAAACTCCAGGCAGAGATGAGGAATTTGAGATGAAGCAAACCAGATGACAGAGACCAGATTCCGAATCCAGCACTGAGTACTCTTCATCCGAAGCAGACTGCGACCATGTAGACACAGTTGGGCTAGGGATACAAAATTCTGCCCGCACCGATGAGTCCCTCCCCTTCGGAGAAGATCCAGTGCATGAGTCAGTCTGCGAGGTCCTTAGAAACGAGTACAGATCATAACTTGCATCCCCCTACATCTTCGATGACTTAGAGGCCCCGCTGGGCCTGTTATTCCTTCCCTCTTTAGGACAATCAGAAGATGAGTATGACGAGTCGGACGTGGCTTTTGCCGATTACATGGAAACCTTTGACGATTTGACTCCAGAGCTGAAGGACTTGGTGGCAGTAATTTCAGAGACAGATCCAGCCACTACCAGCACTAAACCAGATCTGATTGAGCCAAACTTCCTCGATGATCACACATTACTTGAGATCAAACCCTTACCCACAACATTGAAATATGCCTTCCTTGCGGAAAAGAAAAAAAAATCCGGTCATCATGAGTTCGCAATTGACCGAGGAGCATGAATCTCGCTTGCTAGAGATCCTGGAGAGTAACCGCAAGGCAATAGTTTGGAGCATTTCCAATCTCCACGGGATAAATCCCGCTCTGTGTTCGCACCATATCTACCTGGAGAATGAAGCTAAAACCTCTCGTGAATTCCAACAACGTTTGAATCCAAATTTACGAGAGGTAGTGAATAAGGAGATAGAGAAATGGTGTAACGTGGGTTTCATGGATCCCATCTCCGACTCTAAAAGGGTGGCCCCGATCCATGTTGTCCCGAAAAAGTCGGGAATTCAGACGACCACCAAAGAAGACGGAGAGGAGATCGTGACGCGAGGGCCCACATTGTGGCGTGTCTGTGTGGATTATAGACACCTGATTGCTACGACGAAGAAGGATCATTTCCCCCTACCATTCATTAATCAGATCCTAGAGAGACTAGCGGGGAAAGAATTCTTTTGCTTCTTAGATGGGTTCTCGGGCTACAATCAAATAGCCATAGCTCCGGAGGATCAGGAACAAATCACATTCACATGCCCCTTTGGTACCTACGCTTTCTGGCGCATGCCCTTTGGGTTATGTAATGCTCCCGATACTTTTCAAAGATGCATGATTATTGTATTCGCCGAAATGGTCGGTGAATTCCTAGAAGTCTTCATGGATGACTTCTCGATCCACGACGATTCTTTCGATTCATGTCTTAGGAATCTGGACCGAGTCCTCAAAAGATGTTGTGAGGTTAATCTAGTGCTCTCTTGGGAGAAAAGTCATTTCATGGTGACGGAGGGCATTGTGTTGGGACATGTCATCTCCAATAGAGGAATGGAGGTTGACCCTGCCAAGGTGGATGTGATCAGACGACTCCAGCCACAAACCAACGTTAAATAGTTGCGGTCTTTCCTTGGGCATGTCGGATTTTATCGGAGATTTATCAAGGATTTTTCCAAGATTGCCCGACTGCTAACTAAGCTTTTAGGAAAGGACATGAAGTTTATTGTTGACCACAAATGTCTTGAGGCCTTTGAGCTATTACAAGAAATGATCATGGACGCCCCTATCCTACAAGCCCCAGATTGGTCTCTACCTTTTGAGATCACGACGGACACATCAGATTTTGCTGTTGGGGCTGTGTTAGAATAGAGGAGGGATGGCATCCCATTTGCAATCCACTACGCAAGCAAAGTGCTTGATACCGCTCAGCGTAACTATACATTTACAGAAAAGGATATGCTTGCGGTAGTGTTTGCCTTGGACAAGTTCAGATCTCATTTAAATGCAAGGTAATTGTGTTCACCGACCACACAACACTACGATACTTGATGGAAAAGAAGGACGTGAAGGCGCGTCTTCTTAGGTGGATCTTGCTTATCCAGGAGTTTAATTTAGATATTCATGATAAACCTGGAAAGAAGAATGTAGTAGTTGATCACCTCTCCCGTCTCGAAGATCTTAATACTTCCGAGGATTCACCAATTCGAGACTCCTTCCCTGACGAGTCTATTTTTATTGTCGACTCACTCTAATGGTATGCCAATATTGTGAACTATCTTGTCTCCAAGAAGGTTCGCGAAAATTGGCCCAAGTGCTACATATACCGACTAAAGTCGGATGCTAGACACTATCATTGGGAGGATCCGATCCTTTTCTTTGAAGGACCAGATTGTGTCCGGAGACGGTGTATTCCTCAGGAGGAATACCAGAGTGTCATTTCTTTATGCCACAGCTTGGAGGTAGGAGGACACCACTCCGGGAAGAGGATCGCATGGAAGGTACTTCAGTGTGGCTTTTACTGGCTGACTCTGTTTCACGATGCATCACCTTTGCAAAGTCGTGCCCAGTATGCCAGAGAATGGGAGGAACCATTGGTTCCAAGGATGATATGTTGATGCAGCATGTCATCATTTGTTATGTCTTTGATGCCTGGGGCATCGACTTCATGGGCCCATTCCCTGTTAGCCACAGATTCAAGTACATCCTTCTTGCGGTAGACTACCTGTCCAGGTGGGTGGAGGCTATCCCAACTCGAGCCACAGACAGCAGGACTGTTTGTAAATTCATCAGAGATCATATCATCTCTAAGTTCGGGATCCCAAGATGTTGATATCAGATGGGGGTAGTTACTTTGTAAACAGAGATGTGAAGAAACTTCTGAAGGACTACGGCATCGAACACAGTGTCGCTAGCCCTTACCACCCACAGACTAATGGTTTGGCTGAGGTGTCGAATAGGGAGGTGAAAACAATATTGCAAAAGCTTGTCCGTCCAGACAGGAAGGACTGGTCTCAGGTTTTAGACCAAGTCCTATGGGCTTATAGGACAGCTTACAAGACACCTTTAGGAACCTCCCCATTCCGGATGGTATTCGAAAAGACGTGCCATTTGCCCGCAGAGTTAGTGCATAAATCAGAATGGGCAATCAAGAAGGTCAATTGGAACACACACCTTGGGCAGAAGCAGAGAGAAATGAATCTGAATGAGCTCGTGGAAGTCAAAAACCACGTATACAACAACAGTTTGGTGTACAAGGACAAGGTGAAGCATTGGCACGATAGATATATCAGACGAAAGACCTTTGTTCCTGGACAGAAGGTATGGTTGTTCAATGCAAGGCTGAAAGTCTTCAAAGGCAAGTTGAAGTCCAAGTGGATGGGACCATTCATTGTTCGTGCGGTGCATGATAGTGGATGTGTCGAGATCTCAGATCTCGCAGATGACGCACCAGCATTCCTAGTGAATGGACAGTTATTGAAGCACTTCATCGAATCCAATGAACAGTTAATCCATATTGAGGAAATTGTATTCATGCTTGAGACAGATTCAGCAGATACACATCGAGCCGCGCACGACACCTTGCAACAGTAAATTCTCGCCATCAGCAGCATCTGGAAAGATTCAATCTGCAATCCTTGTATATATATCCATCACTCCTGTATATTCTACCCCTCCCTCCCGCGACTCTAATCACTCACCCCAACTTCATATATTCTCATCTGCGACTATAATTAGGATGACCAGATCCTAAGTATAGGGGGGAAGAGTCACCTGAGTTCATTCATTGTACATCCTCTAGATAACATCGATCCTCATACTCACTCCAGTCCTATACTTAAGCTGACCTGAGCCTAAGTATAGGGGGGATCGATGCTGCCTTGTATATATTCATCCACTTCTCCTCTTGACATCGTCCGCCCCATTTTTTTGATCTTCTTCTACACTTAGGCTGCCAGAGCCTAAGTATGGGGGGGGGGGTAGGATGACTTCTATACATTTTTTGCCCCTTTGGCTCTCTTACGCTTAGCACGAGCTATGTCTTTTTCCTCGCTTTTCGTGCTCTGAGGACATAGCACATGCTAAGTATAGGGGGCGTGTATATATTACATATATACTTTACCCATAGCTCGTACTTTCACGTATTTTTGTATATAATTATGGGGATGGGTAAAATTGGAGAAATTTTTTTGTAAAATACACTTGTATAATCCGTATAATACTCATAAAACACTTAGGAGGTATACCAAAGTAAGAAAAAAAATCAATATCAAAGGCTTCTTATCTCTGCATTTGAAAAGAAAGAAAAAAAGAGTCTTCCATTCCATCCATCTATATAGCAAGACATCTACATCTGCATACCTTGCATATGCAAGGTGAAAAGCTAGTGGGTTCTGAACCAAGTTATGAATAGTTGTTGAGAATGGACTTGATTTGACCTTAATCTACCTAATTTCAGAGGAACCTTATAGGAGCTGGAGTTAAGATTTCTCAGGTCAAGTGACTTAATTCTTTGAGTCCGCAAGTCTATGTTCACATTTCATCTTGATTAGTCTAAGTAGAATATCTCGTGCACACGCACGATTCTTTTAGACAGTGACCTAACTTGGACAAGCACCATGTACGTATATCTTCATTGATGAGGTGGTGAGGAAGTAGAATCCTTTAGCTTGGAGTAGCACACAGGTGGAAACATCCGTCCTCCTCTAGGAAGGGTAGTGCATCTCAACTTAGTCTGGTGGTGTTGACGTTTGAGGAAGGGATGTTGTGGGTTGCAGTAATGCTTCAAAAGAGGGATAGTCTACTGGTTCTAGAGGAAAAACTCCCGATGTACATGCTGCACCTTGTATATAGTTCCAAAAAAAGAAAAAATGCAAGAATTCCAAAAAAATAGATCGGACAAAGTGAAATTAAAATACCTGTCGGAGTATGTATATTAGCAAAAAGTCTGCAGCTGGATGACTTGGCTACACTGGTCAGGCATCTCGGGATAGGTAGCTACATTGGCTACCGTCCATTCTTTTCTCTACCCCCTCCTCTTGAGCTGGTCACACTTGAACTTAGAAGGGAATACCCTGCTCCTCGAGGAAAGTGTTACTAGATCGGGGAATTAGAGTTACCTTGTTAGAGGAGGCTGCTTCTTAGCCATTTCTGATGTGGAGAGCTATTTATCACTTACACAGTACAAGTAAGAATCATAGTCATCAGAAATTTGCGTCTGAGGATTTGTTCTGACCTAACTGTTGAGGCGTCTTGAATAGAAGACTTGTGGAACTTAAAGTCTGTTAGGTCTTAAGTTCAGATCCCAATAAGGTTCCGCCATACAATTAATCCAAAGGTCGAGACAAGCCCCATTTTCAACTTTTGTTCATGACCTTGGTATGGAACCCAAAATCATTTCACTCTTGCATTTCATTTAGTCGCTCGGGGACGAACAAGGTTTAAGTATAGGGGGTTGATTTAATCTGTGATTCATTACTCTTAAAGTTGAAAATAGAGCCTTGTTCCCGAATATTTAGCAGCACATTTCCATTTATCTTGCATAAATAGAATTCATGCATCAATCCACAATACATGCATTTTATCATTCATATTTGCATTAAATAAGAAGCCAATTCACTTGTAAAAATCACTTGTAAAATGCTCCCAATAATTCACCTAATCATATCCCCTCTAAGATCAAATAACACCTTCCTTACACTGTGTACATTACTAGTTAACAATATAAGGAAGAAGGCCAAAAATCCCTTTCCTGTAAATTGCCCAATAAAGCCCCAAACCCAGTTGGAGAACCTAGATCTTAGAATGTCAATATCCCTCTCATACAACCTCTGGATGAGATCTACTCACCTTCAGATTAATACACATCCAGAGACCTTTAAAATGAGACCAATTTCATTCAATTCGGAGCTCGTATGCAAAACTTTGGTTTTTGGGCCCCTTTGTATACTATTTGTATGTATATTTGTACTCTTGTATTCTTGTATCATATTTGACCTCATCTTTATTTTTAGTCAACATGAAACTTGTAGATCTCATCGAGATCTACAACTTTCATGTTTTGAGTTTTTCCAAATTCGGCCTCATTGTCTCTCTAATTTCATTTTTTCTCAGCCACTCAGAGTTGGCCACGTGGCGCCCTCTGATTGCACCACGCGGCCTGCTTCTTTGCGCGCCACGTGCCCTATCATCTCCGCCGTCCGATCGCTCGCCTTCTCTCTTGATTTGGGCCGCTCATCATCGCAAAGTTTCCCAGTCGTTCGATCTACCCATGGACCTCATCTGGACCGCTCGTCAGCCCCGCACTCGCAGCACGCCGCGTGGTGCATCCTGCGCCCTCCGATCTTCGCTAGAAGCAACCAATCATGGCCATTCATCTCGCTTTGGATCTCCACCATTCGATCAAAGCCTAGGGCTTCATCTCCGTCGCACGCTAGCGCCTCTACCCACGCCTGCCATGTGGCACGCCCTGCGCCTTCGATTTCGCTCCGCCGATCTTATCCTCACCTTCCGCTTCCGCCCTTCTCCTAACCATTGGATCGATACTTCGTCTCCTACCTCCCGCAAGACCCACACCCCACGTTTCCCACCATACGCAAGGGCCTCCCCATTTCTATTTTGGGAGCCACTCTGACCACCATCTCCGCCCACTGGCACCACCACAACGTAGCCCACTCTTCCCTCATCCGCGCCGACCTCTTCTATCACCATGAACTCCACCCACATCGTCCCACAACCTCCACCAACATCGTCCTCCACATTCTGTCACCGCCATCTCCAACCTATAAATACTCCACCCCCGACCATCATCACCCCATCTGCCAGTACAGGAGGTTTCTCCGAGCTCCACTCTCCTCATCGATGACAGCGATTGGGAACGACATCGAGCGAAGATGATCGATTACCTCTGCCGAGATCCGCGACACACCTCCACAGTGTCGCAGCTCCTCCACGACGTTGCACGAGCTCGGGACACTACCGTCCCTTGAGCGAAGACCAGGGAGCTCTCATCTAAGCCTCTGACCCAGGTAGATACCTCCATCTCCCTCCTGATCCTCTCCTTCTTTTTCTTGATTTTTCTACTATTTTATTCGCCGTCCACACTCTAATTCATGTCCCACTGATGAATACCCATTCATCACTCTTTATTCTTATATTTTATCTACAAAACCTTTGCAAATACATGTATATTCATGTAAATACAAATAATTACCACACAACATGCAATGTGTAAAAGCTAATAATTAGCATGTTTTTGTGCAAAAATAAAAGAATGAAGAGACAAAAGAAAAAGAGTTAGATATTTAGAATAAATATTAAGCAACCTAATCCCAAGGGAGGGCTCATCATGGGCCTGACCGCATAAAAGCCAAAGTAGGGAGAGATAGGGAGCTCATATGTGTAAATATACCTGTAAATATAATAAAAGTATTTTCCTCTAAAAATCCAATAAATGGGATTGTATATATTTGTAAATACTTATAAATACAAAATCAAAATAAAAATAGAAAAATTAAAAAGAAAATAAAAATAGCATTCCTTATACATATTCACCTTGTATATAAACCCACTCTTTTATTTATTTAACCTTGTAAATAAATAAATAAATTAAAATCTCTAAGAATTTGTATATATTCTACCTCTTATGTTGTAAATAAATAAACTAAAAGCCATAAAAACAAAAATCAAATAAAAAGAACAAAAAATAAAATTCAAAAAGAACATTGTACATATACCATGTATATAGATGTATATATCTATTTATTGAACCCTTGTATATAAATAATAAAAATAAAATAAAAATATCCTTTTATTCCTAATTTTATGCTATAAATAAATAAAATATAAAATGGTAATAAAAATATACAAAAATAAGTAATTAAAAATCAAACATTAAAAATCAATATTGTGTATATACCTATGTATAGTACTATAGTGTACATACCTTATTTTAATTTCAAAAAAAAAATTAAAAATCACAAAAAATAGGAAAAAATAAAACAAACATTTTTCTAGTTTTGAGTTTTTAGTAATTCAGCCATTTAGTATTTTATTCTTAATTTCTAAATATTTATTACGTGGCCAGCCCTGATTGGTCCACGGGGACGTTGACCCCCCGGTCAACTTCCCCCCCAGGACCACTGAACCTCGGATCCGTGCCCGCGACCTGACTTCTCGATATTTTGCACACTCGATCCGATCACTAAATCCGTTAACCCCGGGTCCTAATCCGAGCTTGATCATCCCTTATCCACGCCCGGGGTGGATTTTGGGGATCCGCGCTTCGAGCTGCTCGCCCGACTCCCCGATAGCTGGACCCCTAGAGGTATTAAGTCCGAGCTCCGCCTCCTCTTTCACGCATCTTTGGATCGTTTCTCTCCACCCGAGGACCTCAACAGCCTTCGCGAGAGTGACGGCTCGCTCCCGGCCGAGTCGCAGCGAGGAAAGCGAGACCAGACCACTGATCCGGCAGCTACGCGCCGCCGCGCGCCGCCTGGAGGTGGTGCTTGAGCCTCAGGCACCGACGGCCCTCGAGGTAAAGACCTGGAGCATCCCCTGCTCTTCCCCAGTCGACAACATCCAGTAGGTAGTCCTCGTTCTTCCCCCATTTCTTTAATTTTGCTTTACGCCCAATTCGTCCCATCGCCGTTCAGCTTTGATTCCAACCACTCTCACCTTCGTATCGATCATCGAAATCGCCCATCACGAATCGCCTTTCCTCCGCGCACATTCTTCACCCACTCATCCAACCCAGTTCGCACATGAACTGGTATTGGGGCTCCTCCGACGTCGCTTCGCTGGAGCCCCTTCATCCCGACGCGCCGACCACCTTCACCACCCCTAATTGGGTCGAGGCACTTTGCCCTCGACCCAGGAGCTCGTTGCGTTGCTTTGCAGGGTCATCGGAGCCCATTTGAGGGCTTCGTCCATTCGAGCAATAGTTCCTCCTCCGCCAGTGCCGCCGGAGCTCTCCAGAGCTCCTCGCCACCATCGGAGGGGACCATTAGATGCGGGAGGCCCAGACGAACCTTCTCCGATCACCAGCAGCCTCCGAGGAGGACTCCAGCGCCCACACGAGCCCGGCAAACCTCGCCGGCCATTTGTTCTTCGTCCATCCTCCAGAGACGTTCGATCCAGCCCCCAGCTCCAGATCTTCATCGAGCCGTTCGTTTGAGGAGTAGCAGTGACCGTTCGATCATCAGAGGGAGGATCGCGACCGTCCGATCAGCGGGGTCTTCCCACGTCGCTTCTCAGCCGTCAGATCTTCCACGTGGGGAGATTCCAGCCGTTCGATCTAGCTGAGGACCCCGTTGGTGAGCCGCGCCTCTCCTCCACCGTCCGATCTCCACGTGGCGAGCATCTGGCCCTCGACTAAATAAAGGGTAATTTCTTCTTAGGCCCTTAGATTTTTAGTTGTTAATTTGTAGTCCTGTAAATATTTTAGAACTTTATTTTAGTGTGGTACAGTTGCACTTAGGACCTTGTCTTTTCCTATATTTGCGTTTATACCCCTGTTTGTAGTGGAACACGTGCTTTTGTGGGTTATTTGCATGAATAGACTTTATGTTCTAGGTTGTTGATGAATGAAGTTATATTTTTGATAATTGCATAAATGCCCCTGTGAATGGTTTAATTGTGCATGTGCGTTATATAGTGAGTAATTTACACTGGAGCCCCTGGACTTTTAGTATGTGTTACTAAATAGACCAGAGACTTTAGTTTTCTTGCAAATAGGTCCCTGAGTGACCAGGTCACGCGCCTCGCACGTGGTTTCTTGGGAATTTTGCACCGGACCCCCTGGAACTTGTTTTAATTGCATTTAGGTCCCTGTGAACTATGCCCTTGTGTTTGATTTTAATAAAATAGCAAATCGACTCTAAATTTGATGAAAATTGGACATATGGCTCCTGCCATGGTGTAAAATTTTCTCTAAATTTTGGAGACATTTTTGACACTTTTTATTATTTTTAAAAATTCAAAAACATGCAGTTTTCTTACTGTCTAGCTTTAAAAATCACAAAAAAATACTAAAACAACTTTAAAAATTATAAAAAAAATTAGATAGTTTTTTTTGTGTTGTATGATTTTCTGACCAATTTTGGTCATTTTTAGGTTTATAAAACCTATAAAAATTACAAACCCCTAAAAACCCATAAAAATTCTAATAATTAAAAGAAAAATCCAAAATTAATAATTATGGTGCCTAAATTTTCTTTGTAGTTTCTACTATACAGGAAAATTACCTTCAGACTTGATAGGACCATTATCCATTTTATTTTGGTCCTCCAAGTCTGACTGGACAATACCTCTCTTTTCTTGTCTTGTTTGATTTTTAGAAAATTCAATAAAAATCATAAAAATACCAAAAATTAACCAAAAACAGAAAAAAATATAAAAAACATAAAAACTATTTTGTTTGAATTTTTGGATGATTTTTGAGTAGGTAAATAATTGCTTGAAATTGATTGTTTTATTGCTTTCCTATTTTTTTAATTAATTAAAAAATCCAAAAAATTTAAAAACATTAAAAATCCACCAAAATCCCTTCTCTTTTATGTTATTTTTATTTTTGACTACTTCGAAGGCCGCAAGGTCGCTATACCAGGCTAATCTAATAGCCAGGGCCACTATTGTTTTTGATTGATTTTATTTCTGTTTGGTGGTCTGCTCTTAATTTTCTTGATTGATCTGATTGATTGCTCGAGCGACTGAGGTCGCAACGACCTTAGTTCTATTTTTACCTATCCTTAGTTGTTCGGGTAGATTTTTCGGGTCATCACCCTCCGACCATCCTCCGAGCTTTGCCTCAGAGCTGGCTTCTTCACGCACTATTTCATCTCCTACGAAAATGCACTCCACTTCCCGCCGATGCAAGCTCCGCCAACTTGGTGGAGCTCGATCACCGGACCACCTCGTAGCCCCTCAGGCCTCTCCCCGCATTCACGAGCATCCCACGAGCACATTTGCACGCCTTGGCTATTCCACTGACCCCTGCAGGTGCGTCAACTTGGATTGGTCGGAACCTCATCGGAGCTCCATTCGAGCTTCTCCGCCACTGCTCTCCAGAGACGTTCAGCCACTCCTGAGACCTCCGGTGGATCCCCGACGCTTCCACGACTCTTCCCAGCCACTTGGGAGCCACCGGCGATCTTCCTCGATGACCAGAGGAGGGGGCGAAGCTAGACCCCCTTCACCGGAGCGCAACCACCTCCGCCGCAGGAGGCGGCGGACCGATTGAAGATGAAGAGCAGCAGTCGTCCGATCCCCTTGATCGGACGGTCAGGAGGACACCACGTAGCCTACATTCCACACCCGTAGGATCAGGAGGATCCTACGCATCAAAGCAAGCCACGATGCCACCTGCTCAGTGCTCCAGGCACCGTTGGATTCATCCTGATCCAACGGGTGGCATCGCGCTAGGCATCATCTTCCAGCAACCATTGGATCGTCACTTGATCCAGTGGTCCACAGCATGCCACATAGCTGCTCTGGGCCGCCGCCCCATCCTTTAGGCTCGGACCCCCCCCTCCCGAAGCTCTCCGAGCCAAGTCCGAGCCTCCAGAGTTCCCCGAGCCTCATTCCGAGCCTCCGAAGTCCACCGAGCCTGGGACCCCCACGTGGTTTACATGTGCGGCCTGGATATTTTGCAGCAAGGCCCCTGGAGGTTTTCATATTTGCATTCCAGTCCCTGCAAGGAGCCCCACATGAGATGCACATATTCTGTGAGTATTTTGCATACATACCCCCCTCGTTATAGGTAATTGCACATTAGTCCCTGTCAGGATGTTTAACTTTTATCAATCTTAGTTCCTGTAATTGCAGTTAGGCCCCTGTCTTTGCACGCATATTTAGGCATTAATTTTAACTTATTTTTGAAGTTTGAAAATTGCATTGTGTATCTTAATTCGTCCTCTTTCATATGTGACACTTGGCATATTTTTATGAAAGCAGTGGATTTTATTATTAATTAATTTGTGGAATTTTGCCTATTTATGCCTTTTAATTTGTAGTAACATCTCTGTGACTCCAAAATCACCAAAAATTCACATTAGACTTAGGATAATTAAGTTTACATTGTGTCCAAAAATCATCTCATTTGCACGCACCCCGAGGCCTGAATAAACCGTTTAGTGATTTCTCTAATTAATTTGTAATAGGTCCATTTCACATAGAAATTTAGGTTTATTAATTTTCCTGGATTCTTCACATTTCGATCTATCTAGGATAATTTTTATATCTGGAAATATTGTGATTTGTTATTTAGTGATTTGGTATTTATTAAAATTAATCTAGTCAAAATCACCTTGCATTCATTTTTAATTCACAGTAAATACATATAGTGTCAGAAAATTCTAAAAAAATTAGAATAGCTTTATTTCATTGCATTTTACCATCTGGCCAAATTTCATAATTTATGGACTTGAGTCGATCATTTTTCGGATTTAACTTGTAAATTGGCCCAATTTTGCATGTGTCTTGCATAAAATATATTGAAAAAGATCACAAATATCTTCTGAAAATCCAACCTTGGAAATTTGCTTAAAAATCTATCTAAGGAGACAACTGCATCCCTGAGTTAGACTTTGGACTTGCCAAAGCAAAAAAAATTGCCGCTCGAAATTAAATTGACTCTAATTGAAAGTGGTTTTTGATTAGCTCTTATTATCTGACTGCAACGAACGACGCAATGATTAATTTGACCATTAATTTGATTAAATTAACAAGGGTAGTAAGACGCTCGTCAAGAGGTTATTAATAAATGACCATGATTTGTTGCTACAAATTTGCAACAACAAATATAATTAAAATAAATTAATCATATCCCTTTATCAAGATACAAGTTAATAATTTTTATTTCAATTATAATAAATGAATAATACGGGAGGCAACCACCACCCTAAAAAGAGAGTGGTTGTTCCCCCCTGACTTGGTTAAGGTGGACTACCTCCTTGTTGGTGATTTTGCCTTCCTTAATATATATTTATTATGTAGGATAAAATGCAACAACTATTACTGCATTATCTTCACAAAAATAGTTCCAAAATTAATTTGTGAAAACATCAATCATGCCATTGATAAATATAATTCATATTCATATCTCCAACATAATATGTAAATTAGATTCATAATAAATTGTTTATTGTGAATCTCATTCACAACAACATATAATTTATAATTTCTATTTACAATTAAATCTCTCCATCATATTATAAATCATATTTATAATATCCATGATTATTGCGGATGGTGATATCCACATTACGCATATCCCTGATAATTAAATAATATTTAATCATCTTGGATCTCTATTTTCATGTATCCAAATAACATGAATCACATTCACATCATTCACATCTTGATAATTAAATCACATTTAATCATCTTAAATGACTCTCCTTATAATATGAATCAAATTCATATTATCCGTGATAATTAAATCACATTTAATTATCAATTTTCTCAATGCTCGGACACATTTATCAACAATGAAATTATCCATGAACTTTTCAAGGATAATGTGCTTTCTCCACGGATACTTGGATATAAGGACATGGCGATTGTATTGTTGCATGTATAGTGACTTGGATATTGAGATCAAATCTCAAATCCAGATCTTGCGTACCTCCCATAGATGTTTAATTAAATCATAGCCGTGGGTCTAATCTTCTTATTGTATCTAAATCACATTCAGATGAAGATGCAACATTTGGACTAAGATCAGATCACTTCTCTATGAGAGGAGTCACTAACAGACATGTTTCATCACTCCCTTGGAATGGAAATGTCATGGTTATACAGTCGTTTATGATCACATCACCCTCAGGTATTCCTAATACTTGTATATCCTGCATATTAGAAGACCTAGATTGAACCCAAAGTATTAGATCAATTTTACATTGTCTACTTCGGGGTTTAATTGTTAAGTTTCTTTTTCGATTGTTGGGAGTCAGTATCGATAATATACTTTCCACAAGCATATATCATACTTAGGGATTGATCATATACTTTCCAAAAATATCTATCAAACCTACAAATTCAGTCAAGCTTTCAAAGTGATACAACCACAGAATTTAATCCTTCCCAATATCTCATGAGTGAGCTCACATCTTCCAGTTCAGCAAATGAATGCCCTTGTATGCACACCAGCGCATTGGTTTATAGACCTTGATTAGGTCATCAACGTATTGGTCTGCCAAATGTACATACTCAGATGTATAATAGCACATTTGTCTCTGGTTAGGGGATGCGTGCCTATATCATGACAACATACGACATAGGTCTTTGGTTATCTTAATCTCGTTAAGTCAACTCTTTGACCTAACCTATCAAACACCTCTGAATCTTTATTCCTATGTAGATGACATGCATCAAGAGGTAGGTATGATATCAGCCTTTAGAGAAAAGGATTGCCATCTCCTTCTCATCTGGAGATCATATCTTAATAATAATTTGACGGTGCATGATGAGTCCTCAATCTAACTTTTTAGATATTCATCCAAGCACCATCATATATGATTCAATAATTGAATTAATAGTTGTATGATCATTATGATGGCCATGGTACATAATCCTAATTGTACTAAGATATTTGCAATATCATTTTTTGTGTAGTGGCTCGTCGTGGGCTCACATGTCCGACAATCTTCCACTAGTCCAATGAGCCATTAATGGGATAATCTTTAAACCCACACTCATGTGACAATCATATGCTATTTGGAAAAATGGTTAGGTAAGATGATCAGTCACTCTGTTGCTAAGAGACTATGCCAAGTCCTTTTGCAGCACTAGTCCAATGAGCAACAGTGCTCGCATCCAATGCGAAAGTTGCCTCTTATGCAAACAATACTCAATATTGTTAGTTATAGTGTGCTTGACACTACAACTCAATAATAATTATAACCAGTATGTATTTCTACTATCCTGATCAAAATACCCTTATTCCTGAAAATCTCTATCTCCTAAGGTATCTGCAGTTAAGACCTTTTAAATCATTATCTATAAAGTCTTAAGTCTTGAAGATAAGACTTAGAGATCACTATCTCTAAAGACTTGTCATCTTTAAAGATATTGTTATTACTGCAATCAAGTGGTTTATCTTCATAGTAGGATTAGTAACAACTTACTACTCCCACTGCATGGAAGACATTTGATTTTCGTACACATCCAACATACACTGATCTTCCCAAAGCTGATGCACTAGGGCATATAGCTTTAGTTTTCACATCCTCAACTCTTTGAGGTGCTATCCCTTTAAATAGGTCAATACCATATCTTAAGGAAAAGAAGCCTTTCTTGGAATTTTCCAGAAAAATGAAATATCCAAGATGTACCACTAATGTGACGATCCCAATACTCTCTTTTCTTTGCTTTTGAACAACTTCAGAATAAAGATCTAAGAGGTATCTTTGAGACCATATCTCAAGGTATGAAGAAGTTGGTTTATAAAACACTTGTTATTATCCTTATATCATTCCAAATGATTAGGATGCCATCTACATTTAGCATGATGAACACAATGCTACTCCCACTAAGTTTCACATGGTTCATCAAGATTCTATCTGAAATCATAACCTTTATAATTTCACCAAATCTGATATTCCAACTATAAGAAGCTTATTCGAGTCCACATATGGAGTTTTTCAGCTTGCATACCTTACTTTCCTCGACTATGAAGCCCTGGGGCTACTTCATGTGAATATCCTCACAGAGTTATTCATAGAGGAATGCAATATTGACTTCCATCTCGAAGATGTCATAGTCATGTTATAAAGCTACGGTTAGCAATATTCTGATGGGTTTAAGCATGGTCGCTAGAGAGAAAGTCTCATCGCAAGCGATGTCTCCTCTTCGGTGTATATCTTGTGGATATGAGCCATACTTTGAAGGTATGTACCTTCTCATCAGGTTTCCTCTTTCTCTTGAAGATCTATTTTCACGTTAACGGATCTTATCTATATAGGTGGATCCTCGAGGGTCCATATAAAATAACTATATATGAAGTCTACTTTAGACTTTACTGCTAACATCTATATTTCCATGTCATGATCTTTAGAAACCTTGTCACATGTAGTAAGATCATTGTCAGACTTAAATGACACATGGAATCCATCCTCAAACTCATTTGAAGAGGTATGAGTGTTTCATTTTTAATTGTTATTTTAGTTTCTGATTTCAAGAGCCTCAATATCTTCTCAAGATTAAATGAGTTCCTTCACTTTATTTTCATCTTGATTCTCAAGAGAGTCATCCTCTAAGAATCATATCCTTAAAGATGATATGTTTTAAGAATCTCAATGTCATAAAGTAGGTATCAAATACTATCCTTCATTTTCCTGATGAAGTAGCACTCTCTGGTACTAGATTCCAGCTTACTTGCATAGAACCTTATTAAGGATATATATTGTAGTCTCTACTACATATATTCCTTGGAAACTAAGAGATAATTATGCTAAGATTCATCATTGATCAAATCATGTCACACATGATCCAATTGCATCTCCCTTGAACTCTACTGAGTTAAGGTGTATAAGGAGGAGTGAGATAGGAATGACATTCCTATCTCCATAACGTATTCCTTGAATTCATCTAATAGGCACATGTTACCTAGGTTAGATCAAATTCCTTTCATCTTCCTTCAAACGTTGGTTCTAAATCAAAAATGTAAAATCTTTGAATATTTCAAAGCTTTCTAAGGTGAAGGGAAGAAATCTCATATCACAAATAATCATCGAATGATATCACATATCATTAATGTTCATTATGATATACATGATCCACATACATCAATATGTATGCGATCTTGAAAACATTAGCAACTAACACCATTCCCAAAGAAGGGTGTATTGGACTTTTTACTTTGACTATAATATTCACAAGTATGTAAGATTTTGGATCTTCATACAATCAAAAGTTCAATATCTTACTAGTCTACTGATCTCATCAATAGACAAATGTCCAAGGCTTAATGCCAGATCATTGTCAAATGATCTTCATCTCCTTATTAATCTTTAAAAGATTTAATTTCCAATAATAAATGTTAATGAACCATTCATTAGATCTTCAATTTGGTAGAGTCCTCTAGATGTTAGATTACTATGTGAAATATCTTATCATAACTCTTTATGATAGGTCTATTTCAGAATTCATGTACATTTCCAACATTTAGAAATAAACAATGAGTATATTCTAATATCTAGGTCATAGAAATATTCTCTGAGACTAAAGGCTCTCCCACTGAAAATATGAAGTCTATCTATCCAATAGAGATTGCTGCAATAATTGCATCAATATCCATGTAGACGACTACTAAATCATAAGATCAAATTTTATAGTCTTCTAGTACATATGCAACTGATTGCAAGTGTTATTAGAATAATGAGACACGATTATTAGACTTTTAATCTTGTTTATAAGTACGTCAATTGCAATTATGATATGTAGATATAAATTATTCTGATGTACTATCAGGGTCTTTCTTTAAGGATCCAAGATAGACTTGATAGCTATATTATTAACACATCAACTTGTTGCAGTATTGGCATTCAACCAATTCTTTGGATGTCATACGTACGAAACCATAGAAATACAACCAACTCTTTAATTTTCCTTCTAACTTGGGTCCGACCCATGCTTCCATTGCGCTCCCTTCATCTATAAACAACCATTGCTCAAGATAAACGATCTCTTATGATGAATTCAAAGGGTTTCAATATAAGAGTATTTCAACATTCATACATTTGCTTCATTCAATTCATACAATATGATTATTATGAAGACTAATGAATGACTTGAGTATAGATAGTATAATGATGACTTCATCATATCTACGTACATTTTAAATCTTAAGGATGTTTGTTCAAGTGGGTACTCAAATATTTTGAATACATCATCTCTTATAGAGCCACCATTATGCATAATGAAGTGAACCATGACATTTATGATTAAATGTTGAGAGCACATATACATGCCAAAACATCTTCTTAGATTTTATAAAGATTGTCTGACAATTACGATCATCATCAACATGTCACTTCTAAAGTACATTCGATGAGAGATTAAGACTATAGAGACAAACAAATCCCAATTTATTATCTTTTGTATATTTAATTATTATTCCTTATTATGAGGAAATTTGCACATTGAACCACATACATTATGTGTCCAACTGCAAGTACAATATCTTGATCATGGATTCACTCCATGATATTTCACTGGTAATTATTTAGTATAGTATTGAGTGGGTTTAATGAAGGATTATCTGAAATAATAAATTTGCATAAATATATACAATATATATATACATATTTTACTTTGATTTTATAATTTTTATATCAAAGTTGTCTTGCCTCGTCAAATACTGAAAGTTCATTCCCTTAATCACTTTCAATGTCAGAGATATACTTACCATTGTATCTCAAGCAAGATCTAGGATCTCCTCTCTTATCTTTGTTACATCTCAATAATATGATAACCTGTAACTCAGATTAAAAGAAGCGTAACACATTCTGCCTTGCAAGTCTAACTTGCATTCCCAATTCGATCTTTAACAACCGATCCCACCACTCCTAAGGTGATGTTGATCCGTCATTAATTAAACCAACCGTCAACATGATTAGAACTCGCTATGCGTAATATTTTATAGAATCAATAATATGAGGACCCAATATTGGGGTCACTATGCATAGAGTCTTACTCTTTCGAAAAGAAAAGAGCCCGATCTAGATGCACTTATACGCATGAGCTGTCCTTTTGAACATGCGTCTCCTCCATACAATACCTGGCGACAGAACTCTTCGTCTTGACAGAAGACCATGGATGTCACTTATGTGATCCTCCACATCATGTTCAAATTATAATTAATTATTATGAATCATATTCACATAATTAATTCTTTCAAGGTAAATAACAACTCTATTCATAAAAGAGTATGTTAATTTTAATTGGATTACAATTAATCTAATCATATTAAATAAATGATCCAATTAGTATCCAACAAACATTCTTTTTACTTGAATTGTGGTATTATATCAAATAGATATCATTCGAATTTTAATAACTAAAAAAATACATCATGATCACTTCAAACATTATCCCTTCCTTACATGTTGTCATGGCCAGTACCGACAGGAGCTGAACAGACTACTCACGAAGCAACCTGCTACCCTAACGGTCCCAACTAGACACCATATCTGTCTCAGTAAGGATAATGCCAAGTGGTCAGTTTTTTTATTTGATTATCTAAATTAGACAATGAACATTTAGTATCAAAGTAGGTTATTAATGATATAATGCAAATGTTGAATAGACTAATTAAATTCCAAGTTCATTGAGTTAATCAGGATCACAATTGGGCATTAAATGACACTGAGGTACAATTGAAACATTGATATCAATTCATTAAAAGAACTCAACTTCTGTGATTTTTAATTTGAGGTATAAAAATCAATCCTGGGAACTACGCATATCACATGATACAATTTTCATTGAATTTGGATATAACACGTAAAAGATATGAGGTACTCAATTTTAGGACTTAAATGCAAAGAAACATGAATTAATAAAACATAAAGTATCACAAGCAAGTCCAGAAAGGACTGAAATACAAAAAAGGAAGCTTGTGGTTTTAACTTGCAAATTCCCCAAAACGGGGGGGGGGGGGGTATTTCTGGAAATGTGTGAAGCTGACGGGTTATTGGCGCAAAATCTCTAGGAGTTGCGTGCATGTTGTGTGCAAGGTTTGAAGAAATTAAAGGCGAAACGAGGTGTATTCCTCAGAATCGAGGCGAGGCGTAGCCTCGAGGCAATTGAGGCGTACGCCTCTATTTAAAGAGAAAATTATGCATGAAACTATAATTATATATATGGCAATGTAATTATATGTTATCTTATTCAAGCATCAATGTTTGTTGGAATGTTCATGTAACCAATTGTGATAATCATATCTAATCAAGTTGGTTAGGGTCAATGTCATTCAAGGAAATAATCATCATATTTAAATATTTCACAAATATTCATCAATAATTATTTCAGAAAATTAACCGTTAATTTTCATTAATTTAATTGAATGACGATCACAAGGTTCATGATCAAGTATGTAATTTCTAGCAGTGACCCCTACTTACTAAAATTAGAATATCTCAATCAATTTAAATCCAAATCAAGCAAACTAAATTTCTTTTATTTCTCAATTCGATTTATAATAGAATCCAATGATAATCATGCATTTTTAGATGCTTTAAAACCGTAATAACTCCTTAATTAGGTCAAGATTCATCATCCCCCAAACAGTGGATACATGTTCATTAAAATGATCATCACTTGAGCAATCAGATTCCAAATCATGCAAACTCAAATCCCACGGTTTTCTTATTTAACGAGGAACATAAAACGAACAGTATAAAAAAACACTAAATAGGGTTGACTGAATGAAATGCCATAAAACATCACACAACTAAACAATGCCTAAGTTATCTTAGGTCTATGTATCATATCTAAAACCTCCGACATGTGAATCTAATACCACTTGAAAGATATGGAAAAATCTTTAAGAGTGTCACGAAAGCGTGAGGATCGCATCATATGCCATCAAGATGGACTAGTCATATTAGTTTCTCTAGGCAACGGAATTTAAAAAAATAACGATAAAATCACATGATCCAAGAACATTGTTCGAATATTTTCATATAATTACAATCAGGTATTAAGTTTACCTCTTGAAGTGTAGTTGCGATCGAGTCTATAACGGAAGAGACCTCTTGTCTCACGTTCGATCCGACGGACGAGACGCTTATGAGCGCATTGATGAGACACGTGCTTCTCACAATGCAAGATGATCGTCCAAGCGATGAATCTCCCGATCTCGTCACACGAGATCCAACATCTTCTTCAAGAGCAAGGCACTCTAAACAGGATAGAGATCTACAAGACAACAATCCAACAGCATAACGACGAAGCTGTGGCGATGGCGACTCTCTGTAGGGCTCCATGGTGCACGACCACAAAGAGAGAGAGAGGGAGAGAGAGAGAGTTTAATTCTTGGAATTATGTGTGTAGTCTAAAAGGCAAGGACTCCCTTCCTTTATACTAGTTGGATGAATATGGATCTCAATCCATGTGCCCTCTTCATCCAACGATTTAGATAAAGAGCTAATTAATCAATATCCATGATTTATTGCTATAAATTTGTAAGAAATTTAATTAAAATAAATTAGTCATATCCTTTTATCAAGATACAAATTAATTCATTTTAATTTCAATTATAATAAATAGATAATAAGGGAGGCAGCCACCACCCTAGAAAGAGGGTGATCGTCCCCCCCTTTGACTTGGTCAAGGTAGATGGCCACCTTGTTGGTGGTTTTGCCTTCCTTAATGTATATTTATTATATAGGATAAAATATAACAACTATTATGGTATTTATCTTCACAAAAATAATTCCAAATTAAATTTATGAAAACATCAGTTATGTCATTGATAAATATGAATCATATTCGTATATCTAACATAATATGGAAGTTAGATTTACAATTAATTGTTTATTGTGAATCCCATTCACAAAAAACATATAATTTGTATTTTATATTTACAATTAAATCTCTCCATCATATTATAAATCATATCTATAATATCCATGATAATTGTAGATAGTGATATCCACATTAATCATATCCTTGATAATTAAATCACACTTAATCATCTTGTATATCTATTGTAATGTGCCCAAAAAACATGAATCACATTCACATCATTTACTTCTTTGATAATAAGTCATATCTAATCATCTAAGATGACTCTCCTTATAATATGAATAAAATTCATATTATCCATAATAATTAAATCACATTTAATTATCAATTTTCTCAATGCTCGGATAAATTTATCAACAATAAAATTATCCATGAACTCTTTCAAGGATAATGCGCTTTCTCCGCGGATACTTAGAGATAACGACAGGGCGATTATATTGTTCCATGTATAGTGACTTGGATATTGAGATCAACTCTCAAATGTAGATCTTGCAGACCTCCCATAAATGTTTGATTTAATCATAGCTACAGATCTAATATTCTAATTGTGTCTGAATCACATTCAGATCAAGGTCTAACATGACTAAGATCAGATCACTTTTCTATGAGAGGAGTCACTAAAATTCAGACATGTTTCATCACTTCCTCGGAATGGATGCATCATGGTTATACAATCATTTATGATCACCTCACCCTCGAGTATTCCTAATACTTGTACATCCTGCATACTGGAAGACCTACATTAAACCCAAAGTATTAGATCAATTTTACACTGTCTACTTTAGGCTTTTATCATTAAGTTTCTCATTTGATCATTGGGAGTCAGTATTGATAATATACTTTCCGAAAGCATAAATCATGCTTAGGTATTGATCATATATTTTTCAAAAGTATCTATCAAACCTGCAAATTCAGTCAAGCTTCCAAAGTGAGATGACCGTGTATGAAATTTGATCCTTCCCAATATTCATGAGTGATCTCATGTCTTCCGCTTCAGTAAATAAACCTGTCTGATCCCTTTGAGAGATCGTATTACTTGTATGACCTTGTATGCACTCCATTGCACCGATGTATAGACCTTGATGAGGTCATCAACCTATTGGTCTGCCAAATATACATACTCAGATACTGTTTCGATCAAAGGATGCGTGCCTATATCATGACAACATACGACATAGGTCTTTGGTTATCTCGATCTCATTAAGTCAATTCTTTGACCTAACTTATCTAACATCTTCGAATCTCTATTCCTATGCAGAGGACCTACCTCAAGAGGTTGGTTAGATGTCAGCCTTTAAAGAAAAGGATTGTCATCACCTTCTCATGCTGGTGATCATATATTAATAATAATCTGACGATGCCTGATGAATCCTCAATCTAACCTTTTAGATATTCATCCTAGAACTAGCCTCTATGATTCAATAATTGAATCAAGAGATGTATGATCATTAAGATGGCCATGGTACATAACCCTAATTGTACTAAAGATCCTATTACGCAAATTAAGCATTCTTCACTTCAGATGAGGGAATGAT
Organism: Ottelia alismoides; assembly: GCA_037367405.1. NCBI lineage: Eukaryota > Viridiplantae > Streptophyta > Magnoliopsida > Alismatales > Hydrocharitaceae > Ottelia > Ottelia alismoides. Next base: position 199,069 of record JAZKJV010001338.1, on the reverse strand, counting down.
ATTTACAATAACATTTATTGCATATGGCTCGCCGTGGGCTCGCATGTCCAACAGACTGTTCTCAGTGATCCCCTCAAAAATGGACTAAGCTAGTCCTCGGGAGGTCGTGGTGTGGGCACTTCTCTATCGAATCGCTAAACCTCTCTCATGTCTTATGAATAGACTCTTGGGATCCCTAGAGATGTTGGCTACTTGGAATGCATGAGATTGATATGATTGAGAGGGTAGTACTCGTGCAATAATGCGGAATTCAAATTCTCATATGCCATCACCACTTTCTCCAATCGGTTAATCCAGTACAATGCTTTGCCTTGAAGGTTGAAGGGGAAAGCAACCATCTTGACTACTCCCAATGAGATGTTGGGGTAGTGAGTGGTGTTGTAAAGGCATCTAAACTACTGCATATGGATATATGGCTCCTCATTGGAGTTCCTATGGAAGCTAGGGAGAAGAGAGAGAATTGGATATTTGCGTAGAAATGGAGCGACGTGGAGTCAGGGTGGTACTCTCCAGCATGCGGTAGAGGTGGAGAGCGGATCTCTCAATTCTGAGTGAATCGAGGGGAGTGGAGGTGCTTTGGGCGAAGGAGATGCAAAGGGGAAGAAGATGGAGTTCTTAGGAGAGGCAGAGCACGATCAGGTCACAGGGAAACAATGGTCGGAGTTGAGGCTCCAACGAATTTCGATTTGCTATTTCACATAATAAAAGGCAAGAATACCATAAAACCAAATGCTAATCTATTGGACCATTAACCTAGGAATGAAAAGAAACTAGAAACTATGGCACAACTCAAAGGAGAAGGAGCCATGATGGAGCTCAAGCTAAGATGGATGGCGAGCTCGAATCACCAAGTCTAGGACCTCTTCCTCCATGCCAAGGACTCCAAGGAGAAATCTCCTGTCACCAGCAAAATCACGAGTGAGAATCCAGGGATTTCGAGGGTTGAACCGGTATTAAACTCGAATCGAAGGTGATGGAGGGCATATGTACATGAGGGTCTTGAATTGGGAATAGTGCACGATGCATTGATCCTCAGATCGAGTAGTGATTGAGGAAGAAAATTCAAAGATGAATCGTTCCCTAAAAAAGCAAGCATCTGTGGGGAAAATCGAGGAAATGAGGTGATCAGCGAGGTCTGATGGGCTTAGGGGAGCAACGGTCTAGTTGATCGGTGGGTCAACCAAGGTTTCACTCCCATTGGGCCACGTCAGACACTACGCAATAAAATAGAAATAAAAGAATAGAAAATTGAAAACAAAATAATAAATGATTTAATTAAATAAAACTCAAAACATGAAAATTATTTATTATTTTATGTGGTATTTTTAGATGATTTTTATTTATTTTTTCAAGTCAATTCATTAAGTGTTAATTTCTATATGTATAAATATATGTATATTTACCTATATAATGAGTATTTTATTTTTATTTTGTACTATAAATTTTATTATTTTATACACTTATCACATATATTTATATCTTATTTAAACACACACACAAACATACATTATTTTTTTCTGAGGTGATTTATACACTTACATAAATATGTATATATAATACATATGTATATTACAAGTATATTCATCTATTTATTTTAGTATACTTATTTAATTTATTGTATTTTAGTTTTTTACTTTATTTTAAGTATGTAAATATATTGTAAATAATATTTGTAAAATTATAAAAAATATAAAAGAGTGGTAAATTTAAAGAATAAATAAATTGATTTTTCTATATATGTAAATTACACAGTGAAGGCTCAAAATCTAACTTTTACATCTTAACTTTAAATTGAATAAAACTTACCTTTATTAAATAGATAATTTAATTTTATGAATAATAAAAGTGTGTTTGGTAAATTTCGAGTTCATATGGAGAAGATACAAGCCTAGAAAGTTTCCCCTTGTGGCTTTTTATTCTAAGTTTCTAGAGCATATTGTGCATTATTTTTAAGTGAAATAAATGTTGTTTTTTTTCTTTTATTTTTACATATGAATTTCATGTTCTAAGTTTATTGATTTGAGGAATAAAAATAAGAAAATAAAATGGATCCCAAAATAGATTTATTAGAGAAGTAAAATTAGGGTTTTATGTATTTATTGGCCCTTATCTCCCCCTTACTTTAATCCTTGTCGACCCAACCATCATGATCCTAGGTCTCGAGGTTTAGGTTCATTCAATATCTATGGTATTCCATTTCTTTTATTTTTCTTTTCTTTTCTTTATTCTTTTTTTAGTATTAAATATAATACTTTGTACAATATTAATAATGTAAATAATGGATTTTATTTTACATAAATTAATGCTATTCACATTCATTTAGATGAGGTTTAAAGGTCAAAATGAAATAATAAAGGTGATGAAATGGAGAATCGTCGATAAGTATACCAAGATCAAACACAAGGAACTTTGTTTCTTTAGTGAATGGTTAAACTACTCTATGTATTAATTATTTGCAATAGCTAATTTTTATGTCAGAAAATAATATACAAAGAAAATGGTTAAAATATATAAAGAAAATAAAGCAAAATAAAGAGAGAAAGAGATGGATCTGTGATGATGAAATTTAATCCCAATAAAATGATCAATTAATCCTCTAGATATTTCATAGATCTAAGAAAATGGATCCAAGAAATATTTTATCAATTAGAGTTTGCTTTGCAGGGCTACAAATATTTGATTATTAAATCATGCAACTCATTGATATCAAATGTCAAAACGATAGGGTAAATTAGATCTCAATCTTCGAATCATTCCTTGATAACAATTGGACTCCCTAAAGACAAAAGGGGAATAATGTATTAGACCTCCTTAATCTAATCCCTACATAAATATCAATTCATATTCATATATATATATATCAAATTAGGTATAAATAGAGTATATTATTCAATTAACAATTCAAATTATAGGCCTCTTATATGTTCCCAAAATATCTAGAATTATAGAATATAAGACAAGCTTCAAAATGGCATAAAATTCGTAAAATTTGTAGTTCAATATCAAGATATTAAATGTCAAAGATCGGGAACTAAAATGCAAGAAAACATGAATAATTCTATCAAAAATAGCCCTGAAGGAACTTATCTTTAATAATGGAAACCCGAAGGGGGTTCTCTTTTATTTCTTCAAGTACGCGTGGATAAATCATCATATTTGAATACCTAAAAAGGATTGGATGCAAAAGTCCCCAACGATGCGTGCTCTACACGTGAGGAAGACCTGAATGCAATATGCAAAATGCAGAGGGGGCAACTGCAAATATTTCCTGCCCACCTGCCTCCTGCACGTGAGGATTAGATGTGGAAGAATGCTTGGGCTTGGGTAGCATACGATGGTGCCTGGAGACTCGGGTGGCGGTTCAGTTCACCAAACATGGTGGTACGGGCCTAATTTCTCTAATCGAAGTAGCGATGCCTAACGTCCAGTCTTGGAGAAACATGTAGTGTCCGACAAGTCGTACCCAACAATCAATGTATCAGCCCTCTCTCAGGACTTGACTTGTGAACTAATCAAATAACCAACCATCAACCCACGATAATGATTAAATAATGTATAATATACTGGTTGAATATAATTATTATTCATTAATAATAATCAATAGTAATTATTTTTTTTGTATATTTTTCTACTTTTTCTGATTTTTTATGGGTTTTAAATTATATTTAAATGTTTTATATTTTGTATTTTTATTTTCTTTTAATTTTGCACATTTTTAATTTCTTTTTGATTTTTAAAGCTATAATATATATTTGTATGTAATAATAATGACATTATATGTAATATAAATAATATATCGAATATAGTAAATATATAAAGAGAAAATCCTATTATTGGAAAATTTAAATATCATTTATATTTATAAGTAATAATAATAAATAGTAGCATATAAGTATTATAAAGTATATATAGTTTTTAAAATTTTAAATATACATAAATATACATAAAATTTAGAAAATAATTTTATGTATTTATCCTATTTTTCTCTATTTGAAGGATTTTTTATATAGGTTTTTGTTAATTTTTATGTATTTTTAACGTATTAAATGTACGAAACATGGAGAAAATATATTTGTATGAATGTTTTGGGTGTTAAAAATATATACTAGGTCCGAAAATCACCAAAATTATTTTTAACGTAAACTATATATAATAGATAAAATAAGAAACATAAAACTATTTTTTTGGATTTTTATGGAATTTTTACTGAATTTTATAGTCTTTTTAGGATTTATGATTTTTAGAGTTTTCTTTTTATATTATTTGTAACCTTTGGTCTGTAGGTAGTGTATATAATAATAGATGTGCTATACTTTTTTTGAATTTTATAAGATAGTTTTATAATTTTTGGATTTTTATATGACAACAGGGAACATATAGCTCCTATTTAATTTTTAGAAAATATGAAAATAAAATAAATTCCAAAATAATTGTGCGTGCATGTACAAGCATGGTGACAAGTATTTACTATAATTTTCCTAGCAATCCAATCAGGAGCAAATTATAAAAAAATAGGAATGCATAAAATAAATACAAGCCTATAAGGGGTATTATTGTAATTTAAATAAAGTACAAGGTTTTGCATGTAGTTATCCTCAAAATATAACACTAAAATTTCAAAATTTACTGTTAATCCTAAATACCTAAACCCCATAGGGTATAGGTGTAAAATGTCCCGCTACACGTATGGATCCTCGTGAAAAGAGATGGCAAGATACCCAATTGTAATTACATAGACATTCAGGGGTCCTTTTGTAAAATACACAAAAATATTAAAACATAGCTTATTATTTACAAGACTTAAGAGTAAATACAAAAGACGGTTGGGGGTCTTAGCAATTTACCCCAATTAAGCACGATCGAGCAGAGGAGATGGTGCCATACGGGTCACTTGAACGCAATTGCACGGCTAAGCGTGCACACCGCTTAGATTTGCTTGAATGGCCAAATTAAGATGGGGGACGTGTTCCACGCCCGACGGTTCTGAAGCTGCTTGGAAGAACTACCAAGAATTGAGTCTTGGCATTGCTTTGATTGATGAATCCTCCCACCTCCTACCACGTTTTCTTCTCTGACGGGCTCAAAAGACGCTTGGGCTCCTCCACTTCAGTAGAAGGTCTCTAAGAGCTTCCAGGTCCCATCGATGGGGACCTGGGGGCTTCGTGGTTCAGTTGGATATAGAGTTCTTGTAACTTTTCTAATCGAGCTCCAGCGAGAGCCTCCAGGTCTGAGATCATGCACAAACGATAGAGGGGCTTGAGGTGAAGAGCCTCAACCAAACCTGAATCTACAAAGCACAATGGAATGGATCGGGCGACGAGTTCTGACATGCGACGGAGGGGGAACTCGAATTCGCCTTGATTCTTGCAGAATCAAGGGGGGAAGAGGGGCAAAAGTTGGTTCGGATGAATCACCGAATACAAATGCAGATGCACAATCGACTACCACCATGGAATCATGTGAAAGGAGAATAATATGACCACTATATGGCAACGGACGGTCACCTTTAGCGACCACTGGAGAAGAGCGGTCGCTATAAAAAAGAACAAGTACAACTTTCTTGTTCCCTCACTCTCTTCCCTCTCTTCCTCTCTCTGTCTCCCTCTCTCTCTATCTCACCCATTCTCTCTCGTAGGGTATAGAGGCAATATCCTCGTCTCTTTTATTTATTTATTTATTTATTTATTTATATATAGCTCAAATATAAACTTATAGTCTTATTCATGTAAGGACTACACGACTTAATAATTATTAAGATTAGGAGTCTCATCCATTTAGGATTCTCAATCTTAATATTACTCATATTCCTAGCAGAAAGATGGACCCATTGAAGAAAAGAAATGATTGCTATAATTAACTTTGCTGACTTATATCAACACGAAAATGGTAGAGTAAGTAAATGCAAAGAATGTCCGAAGGAAAAAAACCACAAATTTAGTTGGGATCTTCTTAGAATATATAGCAAATATGATCAAAGCCTCCTTCTCTAGGAGTGTATTTTGTCACGAATTATGAGATATGGGTTTGATAATTGCTTTATCGTTCTCGTGATAAAGAGGATCTAAAGACAAGGAAAATTTTGCATCGAGGAATTTAGCTCAAATCTCAGAATGGCAGTGGGTTATCTCTTTTTACAACTGAACGATAGTAAGTCCTTCAGCTCTACCCTCGATAAGTTGAGAGATGACCTATGAAGTAAAATTCAGATATGGATTTTAAAACACACGGGAGGTTATCTCCCTCCAAACTAGCAGTTTTTTTTTCTGTACCTCAAATACAGTAAAATACTTGAAGAGCTTCAAAAGAATCTTGAAATGCCGGATTGTGGAACTTCGGTAAAACGATCTGTCAAAGTGAGGAGTTAAGCGTTGTGTATTAAACAAGGATTATATTTGAGCAAATTATTGTGAAGAAATTCACATCAAAATAAGAAACTCTTACACCAAAATAATAAATCAAGTATTTTTTAAACATGCAACACCATGGTCCCCTGCACAAGTGCCGTGTGTACATGACGAGGAACTTTGAATCGTCGGAAGCAGATGGGTCCTTATCGGCCTTTCCTTCTGCAGCTCTGCTCTCTCAGTCAAGAACGTCGTCTTCACGCGTCCACGACCTTTTTTTTATATGTATATTATATTTAGAAGCGTGTGGCCAACACGACACAGGATGAATTATTAACAGCAATAAATTTCATCAGTTGCATCCTTATCCAGATGTAATAACTCCGGCCTTCTTCTTGATGCTTTAGGTATGAAGCTCGGTGGATATCGTCCGCGGCGTCCCCGTCATTGAGGGCTCTACTTTATTTGGTAGAATCTTCTCATGGTATTGATTTGATGACCTAACAGAGCACACAGAAATCTTCTCGGACCAGTTCCAATATCTGATGATGTAAGTGCTCACCTCACACCCATCTGCTAGCACGTCCCTGTTAGCAGGAAAGTGCTTTCGTTTTCCGCAAAGTTTTCGAAATCAAACCAAAAAATCTTTGATTTATTATTTTTTAAAATCGGATTAAACCAAAACAATAAGAAAAAATAGTTGAACTGAATAATTAAACAATAATGTATTAGAATATGTACAAAATACACACTTAAATACATTAGAAATAAGAGTCAAATGAAGCTACTCCCTATGAGTAGTCAATGGGCAGCTCGCACCTATAATTTTCCCATATTTTTTTAGATAATAAGAATATGTATACTTATCACTATATCTTCGTAACATGTCATTCTAATTTCGTCAGAACAGAGACTCATATGCCATCCATCTGAAAGGGGTCATTTTCAGCAATTTTGAGACCGTTAAAATTTGACCATCTTGATGAAGAGGATGAAATTCTCGAATTTAGTCGAATTTTGAATGACACCGTGGTGACATATTATGATCAAAATTTCAATATGTTTCATTTCAGAAGAATAAAAAAATATAGGGGAAAAGGAGTGGAGGCATATAAGTTGGCTACACCCATGGAGCATACTCCTTTTTTCCTTGAAATAAATATAAAATAAACAAACAATTAAAATATCTTACTTTATACATAAATATTTTCTTGAATACGCAACATTAAATATTATTCATATAGATATAATAATATTCAAGCTAAATACTTTAGTGTAATAATAACTTAATAATATTTTTTATCCAACCCTTTCAATAAGTTGAGTTGGAGTATCTGTTTAGTACTCTTGTAATGGGTTACACCTATTATTATTTTAATATAAATTCAAATTTGAATTGTGGTGGAGTGGTTCAATTTCGATTGAATAAGGCTAAATCGGGTTGCAAATAGTCGACCGCACCGGTGGTTGAACCAAAATTGTGTCAATTTGTCCCCGAATAATGAAAACCAATCAACAGAACCGATCTAGGTCCGGTTCACCGCTTCAACCGGTTGAATCGACCGATCCGATTCAGTTTCAATGATGTTGGTTTTCGATGTTGATTTCAGGAGTATATAATTTAATTAACTAACTGGCTAGAGCATAAGCCCCATGTAACATATGCAGATAGAATACCTAAATTGCAATGTTTAAAGCATACCTAAATTGCAATGTTTAAAGCAATGCTTTAAAAATCGCTCCCGTCGGCCGATTGGACCGGTCTAAACCCTGAACCGGTCAACTTCCAATTGCTTTAGTTGATTCAAACGATTTGAACAAAAACAAATAGTTGGACCGGCTCAAACCGAGCAAATCAAACCAAACTGGGCATCTTAATAACAAAATTGAACAACTGCAGCGAATAGTATAAATGTTTGTTGCATAATCTTCGAATGTCATATACATAACATGAATTTTATACATTGCAAATAATGTATTGTTCTGTTATTTCGCAACCAAAGTCACATTCGTTGTTAAATATTCATATGACGATGATTATTTTTTTTTGACCTTTTTTTCTTTAAATATCTATAAAATCATTGCTAATTAAGCACCGATGGTAAGAAAAGGCTAACAGATAATTGTTATTATATTATTCATCACTAGCAATACACTAACAAATGCGATAGTTAATTAATATCAATTTAAAGAGGAAAATAACAACTAATATTTATTATTATACATTTAACTGAAGATTGTACAAGGAATATTATATCAATGACAAAGCGTCACAGTCATTCAATAAAATCTGATGAAAGGAATTACCATGACAAATTATCATCCTATGGTGGCTTGGGATTGGGTGTGTCGCCATGGAAAAACAATGGGTGGGGTGTGATCAATCTTGAATTCTTTAATAACTCCATGAGCGAAATCCGTCTCTCCCTTCTTATCTGATCTCGGCATGGCATCTTTCCTCAAAAGGAAGGAGATTCACCTTTATATTAATACCAAGGACCTTTTCTAAAAGGTGAAATGCTATCAAGGTTTGGTCCTAAAAAATAGAGACTTGTCACACAAAAATTTGACTCTCCTATGGACCGACAAAGATCAACAATCTAAAAGAAAGATTCTCAAACCTATGCGAACACATATCAACAACAACGACAACAAAGTTTTTTCCCTTTTTAAGTAGGGTTAGCTACATGGATTCGTTGCCTCCATTCAGATCTATCTTGGGTGAATCCTGAACTTAGATCTAAAAAATTAACATCCTTTCGTATAGTCTCATTGCAATACCTTTTGGGCCTTCCTTTTCCTTTCTTAGCTGGCTCAATATCCGGAAACTCACATCTCCTACCTGGTGCATCAGTCGACCTCCTTTACAAATAGCCAAACCATCTTAAACAAATTTCTCGCATCTTATCCTCTATCGGAGCTATGCTAACTTACCTTCTAATTGCATTATTCTAAATCAACTTTTTACATGTGTGTCCATGGATCCACCTTATTATTTCATTTTCACAATTCTCTACACGTGTCTATTATTCATTCACAGGACAACATTCAGATCCATAGGGCACAACAGATCTCACGGCTGCTTTGTAAAAATTTTCTTTGATTTTCAAAGGAATTTTTTATCACAGAGAACAGTAGAGGCTCCTCTCCACTTTAGTCAACATGCATTTATTTTATTAATAACATCTCCATTAATGTCTCTGTTATGTTGCAAAATAGATCCCAAGTATCTAAAAGAATCTCTCTTTTGAATGTTATCATCGCCAATCATCACCTTGATTCCTTCACAATTGCTTCCATCAAAAGTACGATCCATATAATTAGTCTTAACCCTACTTATACGAAATCCTCTAATCTCAATTCATATCCCCAGACCTCAAGCTTACAATTAACTCTATCTCCAGTCTCATCAATCAATATAATATCATCAGTGAATAACATACATCAGTTTTTTGTCTCCAAACTAGGTTTGGGTTTTATTGAGAAATTATAGAAGTTAGTATTTTTTGATATTTTTCCTTTGTTAATGTTAGTAATGTGTACATAATTAAGTTGGTTTTATTTGATTTGGTGTTAGTGAAAAATAAAAAAAATCGAGAACTATGAGAATTTACATGTGATAATGTACACAGAATGAATGGCTTCTTATTTATGCAATAATGAATGTGAAAATATGGATGTTATTAGCATACATGTGAATGATAAAAATGCAATATAGATGAATAAATGCAATTAATTACTTGGGAATATAGCTCTATTTTCATCTTTTAGAATGATGAATCACATATTCATCAACCCCTATACTTAAACCTTGTTCGCCCTGAGCAACTAAAATGAAATGCACATCATCTTGAATGTGACTTGTCAACTCGTTCATAATCAAAGTAAAAAAGATTGGACTCACAGTTGAAGCTTGATGCAAACCAATGTTGATGCCAAAATCAATCTTCTCAAACTGGATCTTTGCACAAGATGAAGCCCTACATACATATCATATATGAGGTTAATGTATAGGACAAAGTACTTGCCTCTTCTCCAAAACTCTCCACAATATCTTATGTGGGATAGAATGATAAGCCTACTCCAAATCAATAAAAATCATATGGATGTTCTTCCTTTTAGATTTATAAATATCCATCGTTCTACTCAACAAGTGGACTTCAAAAGTTTAGCAACCTGACATGAATAAGAATTGGTTTTCTTTTACTTTTGAAGCATTCCTCAACCTTCTTTTGATCGCACTTTTTCAAATTTTCATAGTGTGACTCATCAGCTTGATATATCTGTAATTTGAACAATTTGAATGTCTCATGTGTCATTATAAAGAGACACCACAATGCTTCTTCGCCAATCTTCAGGCACTTTCTTGCTTCACCAAATAACATTGAATAAATTTGTAAGTCAAGTCAAACCACACTCACCTAAAACTCTCCATACTTCTATAGGATTGTCATCAGGTCCTACACCTTTCCTACATTTCATAATCCTCAAGGCCTCCTCTATTTCCTTCCTTTGTATTAGTCTATATCTTACACGATTCAATTTCACTACCATTAAGATTTTTCCATATAATCTCTTTATTCCCTTCTCCAATGAAAAACTTATGAAAATATTACTTCGATTGAATCTCTATATCCTTCTAAGTAACAAGCACGTGACCTTGCTCATACTTAATGCATCTCACTTGAGAAAGGTCTTTCGTATTTCTTTTTCATGCTTTGTCCAACCTGAATATATCCTTCTGTCCCTCCTTAGAATCAAGATTTTTGTATAGAACTTCGCAAGATTTTTACTAGCTTTGCTTACAACCTTGTTTTTACTATTTTGTAGTTTGTGACTATTTCTTCTTTTCTATATTTAGACATAGCTTTAAAGAATGCTCTTTTAATTTTGTGCTTCTCTTTCATCCTTCCACTCCACTACTAAGACTCCTTTTGGCCCAATGCTCCTTCCTTTGACTTGCCTAACATATCTTTAGCTATCCTTCAGACACAAGATGCAACCATCTCCCACATCTCACTTGAACTTCTGTTACAATCCCAAGATAAGTCTTCTAAAAACTTCTCAGTAAAGCTTGATTGCTTCAATTGAAGATTCCACCATCTAGTTCTAGTAATCTTGGAAACCCTCCTTTTCTTTATCAAACCTTTTATTTGCACATCCATGACTAACAAATGAGTTGGGTTATCAAACTCTTTCATATGATTACTTTGCTATCTTTGCAAAACAACCAATCTCTTCTGCTCAACGCAAAGTAGTATATCTGTGTTCTAGTCGGGCCACTCTTATAAGTAATTAAATGTTCTTCCCTCTTCTTCAAGAGAGTGCTTACTATGAAAAGATCATAAGCGGTTACAAAATTCAGAATGACTTTTCCCTCTTCATTCCTATCCTTGAAGACGCGTCCTCCATGAACAATGGCATACCCTGAAGCATCTTTTCCCACATGTCTATTAAGATCTCCACCTAGACAAATCATATCTCTTTATGGGATTCATTGCATAATCTTATCCAAATCCTCCTAAAAAAGCTCGTTTAACCCTTTCATCTAAATCAATTTATGGTGCATAAATTGAGGTGGTATTCCGAAATTTCTTCTTTGAGCAACTTTAGCAAAATAATCCGATCCTTGAATCTTTGTATCTCAACCATACAATCCTTTAAATCCTTATGAACAACCATCCAACACCATTTCTGAACCAATATTTAAAGCCATCTTCTTGATCTCCCTTGCTTTCTCTTCAACATGTTTTGTCTCCTGGAGACAATATCTAAATCTTCCTTATTTTCATTGTATCTTTAATCTCTATCGATTAGGTAATTAAAGTACTAATATTCCAACTAAAAATCTACAACTTCCTTCGCAACCTCTTTTGGACTAACTTTACCCGCACACGTCCATTATACGAGAACCCTAAAAAAATTGGACTACATCGGGGCGATGATACAATGGAACTAGATTATTTACTTGAATGTGTCACTCGTGCGAGAACCATTGAAAATTTGAACTACATCTAGGCAGCGATGTATCGGCCCTTGCCAACTTCTCATTCCCTGGGACATGCAATGTGTCGCTAGTAGAGAACACCCTAATGAAATCTAAATATTTGTTTAAATTCATGTTAAAAGAAATCCAAACTTTTTGAGATAAAGTTCTAAATAGTGTTCTTTTTTGACAATACTATTTAGAAATTTATCTTTCTTGCGTTGGCTATCGGCTACCTAACGTGCAACCCTCCTCTATTTACCTGAGCTTGGGACCGACCATGGCTAATTTGTGAGAACACATCCAATAAAAAAATGGGCACTTCATAAAGGGACTAGCATGTTTAGCATGAGATTCAACTAGTTGAAAGTTCTCGGTTGTAAGGCTGGTCCTACACGAAGTCATAACAACTTCACTCAAAATGTACATTTCTCCGATGGAGTTAATGTAGTCGGTTTCCTTCGCAACAGACAAAGAAAACTCGTTGAATAAATAGATATGTGGTACTCTTAAGACATAATGAACTAACCTTAGTATTCAATAAAATGTCTTTGGTCAAAGACTCTTCCATCAGGGTATTATTCTTTCTTTCCATAATTCGTCAGAATAAACCAGCTACACATTAATGATGAGCTTGCCACTCTTAACATTAGTCAAGTTAATCGGTGCCATTTTTGCATGGACGAGTCTGAGTCTATATCCCAGAGGTAAATTTATGGAAACCGCAAGTGTAAACAAATTTCGCGGTATGCATCATGAACTTTTTTTTTGTTATGCACCGTAGTTAAGCCATCTTTTTCTAAAGGTGATTTTGATTTTAGATCAAGCATCCCAAGGAAAATTTCATGATAACAAGAGATGAGGTAAATCCAGATTTTGAAAGGTAGCTTTAGTTTTAGGCCAATTGTGCCTCTCGAAGAGACGTCTTTTAAGAAGTACTCACCAAAGACGTTTCTGGAAAGGATGGCTTTGACCTAAAACCAAAGTCGGCTTTTCAAAAAGACAACTTCCATGTGGTATATATAAAAAAAGGGATATTTACCCAGCAGACCCTGAAATCTTTCGAAATTACCTCTACGACCTTTGAAACATCATAATTCCTCCCACGACCCCGTAATCTTGCTCCGTCTTACCCTACAGACCCTCCCGTCAATTTTAACTACGTTTGAGTCAGTTACTTGGGTTAGTCGTGAGTTAATCTAACCAATTTACAATCGAACGGTTAGGATTAACTAAAATAAAAAAATAGAAAAAAATCCCGTGGGAGAGCAGGGAAGCAGCATCCGTGGTTGGGAGGGACGGTGCAGGGGCTCCATCGCCAGGGAAGTGAGAAGGGATCTTGGGAGGGGCGGCGCGGGGGGGGAGGGGGGGGGCTGGGGGCTCCATCGCTGGGAGGTTGGGAGGGGCGGCGCGCGCCGGCGGGGGGGAGGGGAGGGGCGGCACGCTGGGGGCTCCATCGCTGGGAGCTTGGGAGGGGCGGCCCGAGAGGAGGGAAGGGGTGGGGGTCCATCACAGGGAGATTGGGTGGGGCGGCGCGCGTGGGCGAGGGGGGAGGGGGGCGCCTGGGGGCTCCATCGCCTGGAGCTTGGGAGGGGCGGCGCCTGGGGGCTCCATCGCTGGGAGCTAGGGAGGGGCGGAGCAGGGAGCTTGGGAGGGGCGGCGTCGTGGGAGCTCGCGACACCCTCGGAGCTTGGACCCGCTGACACCCTCGGAGCTCGCGACGGTCCGCCGCGTCATCGGCAGCTACCCGCCTCTCGCGGGGACCCCGCTCGTGTTCCACCAGGTCTCCCTGGACGATCCCGACAAGGCCTCCGTCCTCGCCTGGCTCTCCTCCCCCTCCTGCCCTCCCCCTCCCCGCCGCGCCGCTGCCATCGTCCGCTCGGGCGCAGGCACCTTCTTCAACGTGACGGTGAACGTGCGGGAGGAGACGGTGGAGGTGCATCGGCTCCACGATGGGTATGGGTTCCCAATGATGACGGTGGAGGAGCAGACCACGACGGTGGGCTTACCGCTGCTGTACGAGCCGTTCCTGGAGTCGGCAAGGAGGAGGGGGCTGAATGCAAGCGAGGCGAGGTGCGAGGACTACGGCGTAGGATGGTTTGGGGAGTGAGGGAGGGGGCGGAGGAGGGTGAAGATCCAGTGCTTCGCCGGTGGCACGGCGGGAGGAGGGGGTGCCGAGGGTGAGGGCAGAGTCGGGAACGAGGACGAGGAGGAGGCGGAGGTCGGGGAGGAGGGCCATGGAGGGAGGAGGTGTTGGGTGTTGGGGAAAAGGAGGAGGGTAGAGGGAGTGGCAGTGAAGGTAAATTCGACAAATAAAATAGGCATAAGATAAAAGAATTTAACGGAATCTGGTTAGTTTTAACGGGTAAATGGATGGGGGTTAACCACAGGGTTTATTGGGTAAGGGTTAGCAAGATTACGGGGTCGTGGGAGGAATTACGATGTTTCAAAGGTCGTAGAGGTAATTTCGAAAGATTTGAGGGTCTGCTGGGTAAATATCCCATAAAAAAATTAGTGCAAAAGCATGCCGCATATTTTGTTTTCCAAATACTCTGCCTACGAATTTTTCCTCATGTATCCCATCTTCTACAAAACTGCCCTTTTATCCTCGATGGTTTTTTTAAACTTTTTTGGTCTATATCTTTGGCATATTTGATTAATGCTTCCAATTATTCTTTATTATTCCAGAAGGCCTCAAAATATGTAACACGCATTAGCATATGAAATCAAACACAACAACAAAATTGATATATAGTGACGATTTTTTCGAAATCCCTCACTAAATTAGACGTTGATAAATATATAATGACGATATTATTCATCGCAAAATGAGTTTTCATACTCAAATTAGCAACGACTACCATATATGTCGTTATATCATTAACAACGGTCCATATAGCGACGTTTATCCATTGCTATTTTTCAAAATATTAATTAATCGTTGTTAATTTTTTAGTACAAAATTTAGCGGCGATTAATTAGAAGTTTGAAAAATAACAATGGATAAGCGTCACTATGTGGATCGTTGCAAATGATATAACGACATATATGATATTCGTCACTAATTTCGAGTACGAAAAATCATTTTGCAATGAATAATATCGTCGTTATAAATTTAACAACGGCTAATTTAGTGACGGATCTTTAAAAACCATCACTATAGCTCAATTTTGTTGTAGTGAAAGAAGGCATACTATAACAAATTGGGTCCATAAAGATGTTTATTTTAAAACCATCATTAATTCATCAATTGTTAAATATATATTGACGAATATTATCTCTTGCTAAATGAATTTTGTGCTAGAATTTAGTGACGAAAATCATCACCGTTGCTATCACATTATCGATGGTTTACATAGCAACGTCAACATGTTATTATTTTTCAAGTTTTGAGTCACTAAATTTTTAACTAAAAAATCGATGACAATTAGCTCAAATTTTGAAAATAGCAATAGATAAGTGTTGTTGTATAGAACATGGCTAATGTTATAGCAATGGAGCGAACCAAGGAGGAGGAATAGGATTCTTAAGGCTCGCAACTCTACGAAGGTGTGGTGCTTCTGTTGCAGATCTACAAACTACATCTCCAAGTTCTGTACAGAAGTGGACCAATCATGTTTCCGTTGCGGTCGTCCATGTCATCGAAGGTGTGAGTATGCAGAGAAGGGCTTGTGGGTCAAGAAGAGCTACCCGAAAGCGATCCTATCAGATTCTGAACTAGTGGATGTTTCGTGGAGGCTATTGTTAGCCATGTGAGCCCGAGGCAAACCATTTTTGTAATATATATGTTTTATCAATAAAAGTTATTGACTATTTCACTCCCTTTCTGAAATTAAATGAATGAATGCACTATAAGATCCCTCTGTACAATTAGGGTTATGTACCAAGGTCGTCTTGATGATCATATAGTTGTCGATTCATTAATTGAATCATAGAGGCTGGAGTTTGGATGGATATCTAAAGAGTTAGATAAAGGACTCATCAAGCACCGTCAAATGATTATTAAGAGAAGATCTCCAGCCTGAGTAGGAGATGGCAATCCTTTCTCATAAAGGTTGATATCAGACCGACCTCTTGATGCAGGTCCTCTGCATGGGAATAGTAATTCGGAGGTGTCACATTAGTTAGGTCAAAGGGTTGACTTAACAAGATCGAGATAACCTAAGACCTATGTTGAATGTTGTCATAACATACGCACACATCCTCTGACCAAAGACAGATGTGTTACTATATGTCTGAGTGTGTACATTTGTTAGACCAATAGGTTGATGACTTAACCAATGTCTATATACCGGCGAGTTGGTGTGCATGTAAGGGCATATGATTAATACGATCTCTCAAAGGGATCATACAGGTTCACTTGTGAACCGGAAGACATGAGCTCACTCATGAGGTATTGGGACCGATCAAATTCCATGCTTGGTCGTCGTGCTTTGGAAGCATGACAAGAATTTAAAGGTATGATGTATGCTTTGGGAAGGCATATGATCGATACCGATTCCCAATGACCAAGATTGAGAAACTTGATGATCAAACCCTGAAGATGACAGTGTAAAATTGATCTATATCTTCAGGTTGGTCATAGGTCTTCCACTATGCAGGATGTACAGGTATTGGGAATACCTGAGGGTGATGTGATCATAAACAATTGTATAACCATGACGCTTCCATTCCGAGGGAGTGATAAAACAGGTTTGGATTTTAGTGGCTCCTCTCAGTAGAGAAGTAATCCGATCTTGGTCCAAGTGTTAGACATTGATCTGAATGAGATTCAAATGCAATGAGAAGATTAGATTTACGGTCTTGATGTAATCAAGCATCTATGAGAGGTCCGTGAGATCTGGATTTGAGATGAGATCTCAACATCCAAGTCACTATACGTGGAACAATACAATTTCCCTGCCCTTATCTCCAAGTATCTGTGGAGAAAGAACTCTATTCTTGAAAGAGTTCAAGAATAATTCCTTTAATGAATTATGTATCCAAGCAACCATATGTGGATAATTAAACGGAATTTAATTATCAAGAATAATATGAATAAGATTCATATTATGAGAATGATTATCCAAGATAATTAAATGAGATTTAATTATCAAGGAAATGCATATTGTGGATAGTACTATCCATGCTATCCATACTATCAGTGTATATTATAAATATAATTTATAATATATTAGAGAGAGCACCTTTGTAAATGGCATTTATTAATTGATTGTTAACATGAATTGGATTCACATTAAGCAATTAATTGGAAATGTAATTTACAATTTTGTTTGGGTTGTGAATATGATTCACAATTTTTCAATGGCATGATTGAAATATTCACTAATTAATTTGGAATTAATTTAGTGAATATATATGCAATAAATGTTGTTGCAAATAATTAAGAGATAATGAGATAATATAAAAAAGAAGATAAAATCCACCAAAAAGAGGTGGTGTCACCCATGAATTGGTCATGGGTGACGCCCCCCCCCTTTTTAAGAGAGGATTATTATCCTTTTTATTATTATCTTGTGATAATTAATTTTATTGAATTAAATTATGTTGATGATAATGCAACATATATTTAATTTAAGATAAATTAATAAGTTTTTGTTTTGAACAACAATGATCATGGCCATTGATTAAAAAACATATCAATCTAACCATTGATTTTGTGTATCCCATGAATTGTGATCCATGGACTCCCAAACTAATATAAAAGAAGGGCAACCCTAGCCCTTTCACAATACACGTCTACTCTCTCTCTCTCTCTACTCTCATTCTCACACCATCTCTCTCTCTAAGGTTGGTCGTCCACCTTGAGATCTTGAGAGAACTGCAATCGTAGCTGCGCTGTCGTGCTATCGCCTCGATTGCTCTTGGATCTCCATCTTCCTTGGAGCTTCTTGCACTAGAAGGAGATGTCGGATTTCTGGACGAAATCAGGAGATTCAAGGCTTGGATCTTCATCGAGGATTGCGGAAAGCACGTGTCTCATCATCGCACCCGCAAGTGCCATCTTTGTGGATCGGACTTGAGTCAGGAGGATCTCTTACTTTAGAGATTAAGTGATCGCAACCATGCTTCAAGAGGTATTTCTAATACTTTGTGGTTAGATGAAATGGTCCAAGAAACGTTCTTGGGATCATATGGTTTCATCTTATGATTTAAAAATTTTAAAATCTGCTGCATCTAGCGACTAGTGCAACTAGTCGCTCCGATCGTATAAGATGTGATCCTCACGCTTCCGTGATGCGCTTGAGGATTCCTCATATCCTTCAGTTATCTAGGGGTGCAATGGACAATGAGCTGCTGGAAGGGGTGGTCATGGGCGAGGGGGATGTGGAGGATCTGAGGACGTTTATTAAGAGGGTACTTCTCAAGGAAGACGACACTTGTGTGGGCGTGATCTGGCTGCCTGGGAATCTTATCTGCTTGAGCGGTCTTTCCTTTAAGGCGTGGAGCTGGTAGTGAAGGGGGCACTTGTGAACTACATCCATTTGAAGGCAGGGAGCAGCATTACTTGGAAACGACCTTGGTTTTTGGATGGTTGCTCAGTCGACAAGCTCCTTATTTGGAGACTGTGAGTGGTCTGCATGCCATTGAGATGCCAGAGGTTCAAGATTGTTTGTGATGCACTATCGTGATATGGCAAGGTCATCAATTTGTGTTGCTTTGGCATGCGCCCTGGAGATGGATCTGAGGTAGTAATGTTACTGCGAGGTATTAAATCTCAATGCGAGTGGATCCTCTTAAGGTGGTGGTGCTGGCGAACACAAGAACACTGGAGGTGAGGATGAAGAAGATAGCATGACGACATATCACCCTGTCGGAGGCACTGGGTACCAATGACGAAATCAAAAGCAGAAGGTCAGGATGCATTAGTGGCCACCTTGGAATCCGAGATGACGGAGAGCATAAAGGACACATTAAAAAAAGAAACTCAAGAGGCGTTAAAGTAAATTTAGTGGGGGTGATAAATGTGGCTGCAGAGAGAGGATGTGGATCTTTCCAATCAAAAAATTTTGATGACCCACATTTTTCATAAATGGGTGGCTCTCATTCATTTGCATGCACATCCGGCACAAGTGGATGCAATGCCCTAAAACAAACTTAATGTATGAGAGGAGTGATCCTATGAGAGCCAAAACTAGTGAGAGTATGAGAGCAGTGATTTTGAACCACTAGATTCAACCATGGGAGAGAAGATCATGAGAGAGAGAGAAGACAAAATCCAGTGGTCCCGAATCACTGCTTTCATACTCTCACAGTTTTTTGCTCTCACAGGATCACTTCCCTAATGGCTGAAATAGATCTTTCTTGTCTAAGGGCTACTTTTCTCGTTGGTGCTCCAAGTAAGGTGCAATCGTTAATAGCAGCGATGAAGTTGGTTCCACAGGTCTTCGCTTCTAAAGGGGATATCACTGCGACAGCCGTCGATAGAGGCTATCAGGTGGTTGGTGATATTGCATCCGCTCTCTTTATAGAACACATGTCCTTGGTGGTGGACCTGGGGAGAGCAGGTCGTGAAGGTGGGGGATCTCATGTAGCTGGCGTAGCTAGGGAAGAAGGGATCAAGGCAATTGAGGGAATACTCTCATCGTGATGAGTTTCTGATGAACCTCGACGTGTGAAGCGGAAAGGGATTCTGAAACATAGAGGCATGGTGAAGGGTCCAAGATCGAATGGGAGTCCAAGGAACTAGATAGGTAGCCCATAGGTCATTCCAAAGAAACATCATCGTCCAATGGAGGCGCAAGATTTGGATGTAATGGTGCTAGAAAAAGGGGGTAAGTGGATCATCGAAAGGTGATAAAAAGATGCTGAATTGATGGAGAAGGTGAAGATAAGTGAGGGGAGGTTGCATCTAGTGGTGGTACCATATGAGAAGGAGTCACAGATTGAATATCCTCTTGTGCAAGATGTTGGGAGCCCGAAGATTATTTCGTTCGAACGTGTGGTAGCAGAGAGAGTGGGGGTGCTGGTGGTGGGGAGCTCCCTCTTGGTTACCAATGAAATGCCTTACTGGAATGTGAGGGAGCTAGGCGAACCGGAGAAAAGATCGGCAGTTGTGTCGTTGTTCACAACTTTGGAGGTTGGATGTGACATGTTTACAGAAGATTAAGATTTATTCTTGGGATCCAGTGAGATGGAGTTCTGTTTATGGCACCCATCTCACCGAGTTCAAATTCGTGCTAGCAAATGAGAATTCTTGAGGCATTGTTGGGCGTGGAACAACGACGTTTTTGAACTTTTAGATGATGTGATTTTGGTGAACTCGGTCGCGGTGAGGTTGATCAACAAGAGATATCGCTCACGGATAATGGTGACTACTGTCTATGGTACTTTGGTTGCTTCTTCCAACATGAGTTTGTGGACTAAATTGTGTACAGTGAGGGCATGTTTTTTAGAGGAGGTGTGGATCGTAAGGGACGATTTCAACATCACGCTATACTCGAAGGATAGATGGGTGGAAGGGGAGGTTAGGATCCTAGATCATGCAAGTTTTAAGAGGTTTTTGAAGAGACGCGAAGGAGGTTGTTGATGTGACGAACTCCAAGTATACTTGGCATGGCTCTTCGTCAAGGTCGCAAATCGACCAGTTCCTTGTATATACATAGACTTTGGAAAGGTTTAGTTTGGCTTGTGTCACATCACACCTTAGATCGAGGTCCGATCATATGCCCATATGATTGGACACGTGTAGCGACAAAGGATACACTTCCTATTTCTGGTTTGAGAGGTATTGGATGATGGAGGATGGTTTGAAGAATATGGTGACATCCTCTTGGAGCAGCATGGTAGCGGAGGGATCGACCACTGTAAAATTTTCCTTAAAGCTAGGTGCTTTACGTCACAGATTGTTGCTTTCAGGAGGGACTCTCATGCCGATAGGGAACATATGAGGAGTCAATCACATGGGGAACTAAAACGGTTTGAACCGATGGAGGATGATAGAGAGTTGGATGAAGAGGAGGTCATTAGCCATGGATTGGTGCAAAAGATCATTGAAGAGGAGGATATAAAGCAGGAGATGGAATGGAGGAAAAGGTCTCGCAAGAAGTGGTTGAAGGAGGGGGGTGCAAACACAGATTCTTCCATACGGTGGCAAATGGTAGAAGAAGAAGGAGAAGAAACATGATCCACTCCATCAAGATCGGTGATGAGAAATCTGCTGGCGGAGGAGGTTGTTAGGGCAGTAGCAAGATATTTCAGGAGCATGAGTAGACATACGCCTAGTTGTGGTTCATGATGGCTAAGGCTGAGCGTGACACAAATTTCTAGCCTAGATGCAGAGTTTCTGACGAGACCCTTTGGAAGGGAGGAGGTTTGCAAGGTTGTTTTTTATTTAACCCAGATGGTTTCCCTGTGTTCTTTTTTATAGAGTTTTGTGATTTGGTAGCTTCAAAGGTGATGGATGTTTTGTTGGAATTTATAGAATAGAACTATGGTTTTGAGCATCTTAATAAATCGTTCATCTTCATGCTAGATAAGAAGAAGTTTGTCACAATGATGGAAGATTACGGTCTTATTGGGTTGTATAACACAATCTAGTTAATTGTGGCCAAGGTGTTGGCAAATAAATTGAGGGGTGTTCTCAACAAGATCATCTCTCTGGTCCAGAGCGCATTCATGCATGGTAGACATTTGTTGGATAATGTGGTCATGGCCACGAAGATTGTGACGGATTGGAGGAGGAATATGGAAGATAGATTTTTCCAAAGCTTATGATAGTATATATTGGTGATTCCTGTGGGAATGTCTATATCAAAGAGGCTTCTAGGACAAATGGATCTCGTGGATAAAAATGTATGTTACGACAGCTTCATGTGTTGTTCTAGTGAATGGGCAACCTATAGGAGGCTATTTCCAACCACAATGTAGGGTTCGCCAGGGGTGCTCACTTGCACCTTTACTTTTTGTCCTCGTGGAAGATGCACTAACAATAATGGTTGATTACGCGACTTCTGGAGGTTTTTGCAGTGTATACTCTAGAGGGAAGATTTTGGTTCATATTCTTCAGTACATGGATGATACCATTTTACTAGCGGAGGGTGGTTCGTATAGCTCTGTAGAGGACTATCAGTCGTACTTAATATTTTTGGTGCAATATCTGGATTGAATCTCAACAAAGGAAAATCAGAATTTGTGCCATTTGATTTGACGGAGGAAGAGATTGAATTGTGTGTAGAGATTGAATCTGGGGAGATTGCGATAGCTTGGTTTGTATCTTAATTCGGGAAGTCTATAGCACAAGCTACTCCTTTCTGAGACCTGTGGGGGTAGGGAACCCTTCTTCACACTTTTGGAGAGGCATTTGTTCTGTGATGTAGGATATTCGACCTTTCACGAGACCAGTGGTTGGAAGTGGCGGCAGTTTCAAGTTTTGGGTTGATGATTGGAGTGAGAATGATGCTCTTAGCATGAGGTTCCTATTTCTATAGGCTTTGGTTGTTGACCCGAACTGTTCTATGGCGAGTGTTTGGGACGATCAAACTTTCTACCACAGTTCAGATGCGAGCTTTCAGACCAGTGCTTGGACTAGTTGCTGGTGATGCTTGAGGAGTTGGATAGTGTGGAAGGTCCCACGGTGGGACGTCACTGTTGGTGTTGTGTGACGGAACCTTCTCGATGGGAAAGGCATACATGCATCTAAAGAGTCCCATGACTTTTGATTGAGGGGTTGTGTAGCGGACAATAGAAGGATATGGAAATGAAAAATTCCGGTTGGTGTGAATGTTTTCTTGTGGCTGTTTAGAAGGGGGAGGTTGTTAACGGGTGCCAGATTAGTGAGTTTCATGCAGACGATGGATCCTGCTTGTCGTCGATGGCTGGTGGATAGCAAGGACGCATATCACTTATTTTCAGATGCAGAAGCTTGATGGATGCTTAGGACCTATTTGAAAACCCAAATGTGGTGATGTATGGGGTTACCGATTTCTGGGAATCCATCCGTGCGAATTGGAATGGAATAGAGAAGAAGAGGGTGAGTCGAATTGCAATGATGTGGGCCATATAGGTGGCTAGAAATGGGGTGATCTTTAGGCAGGAACGATGTTATGGTGAGAGTATTCTGGTGCATGCAAAGGCGTTAGCTCAATATTGGTCCCTGTAGAATACTTTTGTTGACTCTGGCACTAAATTTGTACTATATTTTGGTGAATAAAAGTTGAAGTTTTTGGGCACACACCTACACGGGGGATACAGTTTTTCTTAAAAAAAATATACGTTATCTTTGTAAGGAGACTCTGAAACCTTAAATCGTGTATTATGCCATTTCCCTTTCTCTATTAAAGTTTTTGATTTTCTAAATCTTCCATATTTGCCAAATACCCAAGCTGGTTTTTTCTTTGACATCTCGGAATAAATCATATTATGTGACTCCTATGGATGGATAATATCAAAGATAATATCATCGTGGTGGTATTATTAAAGAAGCGATGCAGGAGAGCTTAATTTCAGGAGTACTGCAATTGTTGTGCATAAATTTTCTTAAGTCATATGCTTTTCTCCCCGTGCACCTGCTTGAGGAATGTGATTATGAAGATTGAGATCTGAAATCCTGACTTCCTTCGCATGTAGATCTGTTGAACATAGACCTTTTCGTGGATGAATGTGTTCTATATGACCTCCGAGTCTCCGATTGAAGCTTTTCGATGTAGACATTTGCATCTATGCTTGCATCACCTATGAAATGATTGTCCCTGATCGAACTGAAGGCCGCAGAAAATGCATCTCCTGTGTTTTTTTTTAAATCTTGTTTGGATTTATGAGATGGGAAATACTTGTACCTGCTCGTAAGATTGACGGTGGTATTTTATTATATTTTGGCGAACACCGCTACCTTATATTAGATGAATAAATTTCGATCACTTGGAAAAAAATGAATCATGATATACCTTTTCTTTTTTTTTTGTTTGGATGGTTGTGAATTTCTTCATGCAGTAAACGCTTAACATATGGGTAAAATGAGGCTGCTTCTTTAAGGGAGCTAACTTGGATCTAGGGTTGGGCATTGGGCTGGGCCGGCCCGACCCGGCCCAAAACCCGACCCGTATAACCCGACCCAAACCCGAACCCGAAATTTAATGGGCGGGCCGTGGGCCTTAAAATGAGCCCATATTGATTAACGGGCCGGGTTTGGGCCTTAGAAGGCCCAAACCCGTTAGCCCGATAGCCCGATCCATTCTAAAGCAAGTATATTTATATCCAATTCGGTATAATTATATCAATTATATTCATGTTCATTCCAAATACCATGTTCTAACTTTACTATCCTTATTCAAGTGTAGAATAAATGCTTAGATACATTAATAATCATATCCAATAGTGGATTGAGGATATTATTACATTAATATACAAGATTATTACATTAATATGCAATAATGGAATCTGTGTCCTCAAGTGTTACAACATGTACAACTGTAAGTAACCAATTTGTATTGGGTCATAGTGCCTGCATCTACAATAGAATATGTAATGGTGAATTGAATGGTGGTTTAAGTCGCCATATTTTTACCACATTTGTATTTCCAACGTACAACTAATGTTAAAATCACAAATTAGTTAGCATACTTTATAGTTTTAAACATGCACACATGCATAAGAAACAACCACACAAATGCAAGAAGAATGGAAGACATGATATTCATATATATACATAGGTGTTAAATTGGGCCGGCCAGACCCGAACCCGGCCCATTTTATTTGGGCCGGGTTTGGGCTTGGGCCTAATTTTTGAAAATAAAATGGGCCTAGGCCCGACCCGTTAGCCCATATTCTAAAATGGGCTTGGGCCGGGCCAAGGCGAACCCGGCCCGAGCCCGGCCCATGCCCAACCCTACTTGGATCCCCACCTCATTTTTCCTTTTTTTTGAAAATTTCTTCTGTGCATATTCATCCCTATATTATGTTATTCAAATTTCATGCTAAACAAAGATTCTTACGGCCTCCATACAGACGGAGTCGTTTTTAGCAATTTTATTACCACTAAAAATGACTGTCTTGATGGAGGTCATAGGAGTCTCTATTTCGTACGAAATTTGAATAGCATAATATAGAGATATAGTGATGAATATTCAGAGAAGAAATTTCCAAAAAAAATAAATAATAAATAGGGAAAATGGGGCGGGGGGGGGGGGCAAGTTAGCTCCCCCTACGGGGCAACCCCATTAAACCCTTAGCATATATATAATAATAAGTTGTACTTTTTATAATTGGTTCGTCAATGATACTGTCAAAACGTCTATTTCGCACATGTTCTCTATTTTTTATAACATACCTCGAGTGGCTATTTTGTAGTGGAATAAAAAGAAAGGGATAAGGAGGAATAACGAGAGATAACGGATTATCTATGTTTGGTTGAAGGAGAGGAAAAGGAGGAATGCATATGGATATCTCTTTCGATGAAGGGAGAGAATAAAGAGAGATAAGAAAGCTATGTTGGATAAAATTATTAGATAAGTGGTAGTTATTTATAAATTTTTTGACGGAAGAGATCGATGAAGGAGAGATAGCGAAAGAAACCTTGTTACTCGTAAATATTATTGACCGTGTATAGAAAGAGAAGAAACTGAAGGAGTAAGGATTCTGAAACGAAGACCCCTTAGATTAAACGGATTGTAGTTGAATCGGAATAAAAGAAATCCATTTTTAATTACTGCTTACACTTCTTTCAATGGCGTCATCAACACAAACTGTTGGACGTTGCAAGAAATTTATATCACACATCGTGTTTAGGATGTTTACTCATAATTTTCCATGTCACGTAATCTCGTGTCTATGTTCAAAATTTTCTGCCTCTCAAAAAGAACTTCAGCGGATGGAAATCACATTTGCATTCTAAACTCATATAGAACTCATACAAGTTGACTTATCATTCCAAACGGGACCCTCAAAAAACATTCTTATAACGTAAACAACCTTCTATTTATTTCTCAGACAATCACTCACCATCACACACTAGAACCTCTTGCTCGCAACTCTAATTAACCAAAGCGCAGTTCTTCCTGATCTCTCCGGAGGAACCGGTGAGAACTCCATATCTCCCCATCCGTATCATCGACACGCCGAACTCTCTGAAGAAATTCGTCTGCGAAGATCTAAACGAGTGCACATAAGCCCTCGTCTCCGGATCTTGTAGAAGAGCCTCATCGGAGTGAAAGAGCCCTTTCTTTGTCTCGACGAGCTGGTAATAGTGCGTGTCGAACTTGGTGGCGCTCCCTGGGTCCATATCGACGGTGGTTGTCGTATCGCCGGGCTTGCATATACCTCGCAAAGTTTGTGCGTAGGCAGGGTGGAGAGTCGGATCGATGTCTCCCTTGCCGGTGTAGTTGTATATGCGCTTGTCGAATGACGGACAGTGTGAGACGCCAATTGTGTGAGCACCTACAGTTTGGGGGATCAAGAAAATGTCATGTTTTGTTCGATTAATTTGGGGCTATAAGATAATTCAAATTAATGTAAGAGAAATTTCGTAATTAACACACACAAAAATAGATATGTACCGGATAGAACGGCTAGGTCTTTTGGAGTGAGCCCTTTGGTGGCAAATATTGACTTAAGCTCAGCTATATCTGCAAAGGAGGACGGCAGATTAGCGACTGCTTCCGCTGCCGACGAGACCCGACCGTCTCTCCGACCGGTCTCTACATCCCACTTAGCTCCTTTGATCTGAAAATCAGAGTGCATATATAAGATCTCACGCGAAATAGCGAAAGAATATTGCTTTCATAGAGACTGTGCAAGATAATCGCTTCGTACCAAGAAGATGGCATCCCTCGCTGCGAGAGCGGAGATATCAGCGCACGAAACGACTCCAGGGCAGGCCTTCTCAAGCTCCGCCTTTGCGGCATCGATCACGTAGAATGCATCTAGGCTCAGGTTGGGAGGCGCATCCTTCTCGGCCAGGTTGGTCTTGGTAGAGTTTAACAACACCGAACCATCACAGCCCTGAAAATTTAACCAAGAAAAGATATCGCACCAAAGTCTTTATATATAGATTGCATTAAAAAACGTAGCTTCGATTAAAAAAAATGTTTGCACAAGTCCTACCCGAACAAAACAATCATGGAAGTGCAACCTAAGTAGCGGCGCCGCCACCGTCTTGTCACGAGCGACGAAACCGGCCACCGTGCTCCGAACTATGGCCTCCGCATTAGGGCATGTATTGCTGTAGAAACCATACTGTAGTTGCTGGCCACTAATGACCTCAAGGGTGATGAAACCCAACACTATCTGGAGCAAAACAACAGCGGAGGTCTTCACGATAGCCATGTTTTTGAACTCCAAGTGTTGGTGCCTTTGAGGGGGACGGTGGAGCCGATATTTATAGTGGAAGCACGGAATTGTTTAAGCCTCGAGATCGAGAAATGGTGGCGTGTGGAAGCCTCCGTGATGCTTACTTTGATGGAGATGTGTTTATTTGTTAAAAGCCGTCCCATAAAGAAATCAAATGAGTGGTACAGCTGTGCTGAAGACTTCTTTTTGGGTGGACTTGTTCTCTACGTTGATAATCTTGAGAATATTGAGCTGCGGAAGCGCGTGGTGGGCACGCGAAGGGCTCATGTAATTCTTTTTTAAATGGAGGATTCGCGTGGTTGGAACAATCAGCACGTCATGTTCTTGAGCCGTGCCTCCCCCATTTACTTCCGTTTAGTTGTCAAGACTTTAGATGCCACAATGAGGTTGCTTTCCCATTTATGTGCCCCACATAATACTATTATTATATGTAACATTACGAATATCACAAACAAATTGGCTAAGTTTTGTGGCGGAAATAATTTAATCATGCTACCGGTTCTTCGAGTCCGGCAATAATCTCGCACTCCATGTGTAAGTTGTTCTCGAAGAACACTTTAATAGCGTTCGGAAGAATAAAACATGAAAAGGGAGAAGCCTGAGCATGGGAAGGCATTCCGATGTTAAATAACCTTGCACGGAATGCCAAATCTCCACACGAGAGAAAAAAATCAGGAGATTTTTTTTAAAAGGAAAAAAGGGTGCACCACCGTAGAAGCAAGCACCCAAAAAATTTTATATTCACAAATTAAACATCATAGTTACATGGTCCGAGAATTCCGGAGGATCTTGGCATGTTGTATTACATTCTCAACATAGTATCGCTCACTCCTAAAATACACCACGTTCCTCGCAAGCCAAATCGCCCAGAGGGTTGCGGCAGACTGGATCTTTGCATTGGTATGGCCATTTATCGACGACTCAATAGAATGCCAGAAAGATTGACAATTCTCTGACTCGATCTCTGTGATGGCGGCCTCCCTCTACACATCTTTTGACTTTGGACAGGTAAAGAAAAGATGATCAATGTCCTCCACCTCCCCATAACAACGTCGGCACAAAACATCAGAACTATGAAATAGTCTCGCCCTTCGAGCACTAGTCAACAACCTCTCTCTGCCCATCAACCACATGAATACTTTAACCCGACGTGGGATCTTCCACCTCCAAATCTGACTCAAAGATGGCTTCCAATCCCTGGATCAAAAGCGTATAATGTGTATAAAGCTTTATAGGCCTTCTTCACCAAGATTCCGCCATCTGACTATACCCAATGATCACGCCTATCACATGGAGTTCCCATCTGAGAGAGTATGTCTCTCAAGCATTGCAAGGCGATCGTGTTCTCAGAAGATAGTTGCGAACGAAATGTAGGTGACCAACCATTTCCATTCTGCGCCTCGCAGACACGCAATCTCTGATTCTCTAGCAATCCAAATAAACTAGAAAAAAGATCATGAAGCTTCCCAACACCCAACCAATCATCCCAAAATCTGAAGGTATCTCCATCGCCAAGATATGGCCGCATCAACTATGAAATTTGAGGAAGGATGTAGCTTACTGCTGAACACGAAAATTGGGAGGTCGTGTCCATTCACAAGGCAAATCAACAGTCGCTGAGTTGACCTCACGCAAAATCCGAAATTCAAACAACAATTAACCCACAACAGAGATCAAACAATGGAAAGCGATGCGGAGTTAAAATTTATTATAACTCTACAACAAAGATGTGTATAGTGCAAGTATGTGTAGAGTGTTGAACACGAGGAACAAGCAGGATAGATCGGAGCAATCAAGCTTAAAAAGTGAATGCGATCAATTTGTCTATACAAGTGATAAGATTTTGTGGGTTTTTAATTTTATATTTTTTTTATTTTATTTTTGATTTTATAATTTTATATTTTGATTTTTAATTTACTAATTTTGTATTTTTTTTATATTTTATATTTTTTATATTTTCTTTTTCTATAAAATAAGATATAAAGCAATATAGAATATATAAATACATGAGAGATGATAGAGAGATAAAAAAAGGTAGAAATACTCAAAATACAGGAAATAAAATATTTTTAGGCTTTTTATAGTTTTCAAATATTTTTATGATCTTTCTATATTTTTCTGAATTTTTTTGGTATTTTAAAAGTAAAAAATACTAGAAAATAGTGAACAAAGTTGCTGGCCAAAATTAAAATAAGGATGAAAAATACCAAACAGATTCCAAAAATTCCTCAAACTAATTTTACAGTAAAGAAATCAAAAAGTGAAAATTTAGAGATAAAAATTATATTTTTACGATTTTTGTGGAATTTTTAAGATTTTTATGAAGGTTTTTGAAGTTTTCTCATTTTTAGGAGTTTTGTTTTGAAATTTTTAGTGTTTTTTGGTCTGAAGTCAAAACACAGAGAAATACACAAAAAATAATTTTTTTGGAATTTTTCAAAACTATTTTATAATTTTTACATATTTTCTAAATGCAAACAGTAAAGAAAATGCATGTTTTTGAATTTTTATAAATATTAAATGCAAAATAAAATTATGATGTGATTGTGCAATAAAACAGAAGCTTAACTCTATTTTTGGGGATTTTTTAGAATTTTATAGATGCATGAAATAAATAAAAGAAATAAAAAGAAAATACATTCTAGCAGGGTATTTTTCTAATTAACGGAAAGTCCAGGGGGTAACTTGCAATATTTCCAGAAAATATATGCTGCAATAAAAATGTTTCTTACAAGGACCACCAGGCTATGCATGCAAAAATGCCAAAACCACATGACTCACACGTGGCTGGCGAGTACCTAATTGTAATTAACAGAAGGACGGGGGCTAAACTACAAGTTATCCAAAAAGATAATAACTTAACTACAAAGTTTCTGTACTTAATCATAATATAGAAATCCTCGGGGGGTCCTCCACAAAATTCCCCCACCCACGTGCACGTGTCACATGAGGTGTCGTGGCCGAGGATCGAAGTGTAAATATCCAAAAGGCAGGGGTGAAATGCAAAATTTACGAAATAAATAAAACGGCAAAGGAAAGTTTTAACAATAAATATAAAATACAAAATTTGGCGAGGAAAAACATGCAAAATACCCCGCCTTACGGATCGGACGGGTGAAGGGGAGTCGGTGGTTCCACGTGTCGCGATCATATCGGCCTATACGTGTTCGCAATCGAACGACACTCCTCTCTTCACTTAATCCACGTGTCAGCGCAACAGAGCCCGATGACGATTCGATGCATACGGTTCAGATTAGACGCCCCAGGACGATCTAACGGTTGACGCGAGCGCTAATCCGACGGCAGCTGCACCTCAGGAATATCGGGGAAGATCTGACGGCAGCAGATGGATCTGGTTGAACGCGCGAAGAACTCGAGCATGGCGAGTTTGGATTTGCCGAAGCTCGAGCCTCCAAGCACCTGGATCTCCTCTGACACTCTCTCTATGCTCCTGTGGCAACGGCGAGGCTCCCAGGTACCTTCAAAAGGCTTCGGGGACCCTTGGATGGTCCCAGGAGGTCTCGTGAGCTCCAGCGGACCTGG
Organism: Ottelia alismoides; assembly: GCA_037367405.1. Lineage (NCBI taxonomy): Eukaryota > Viridiplantae > Streptophyta > Magnoliopsida > Alismatales > Hydrocharitaceae > Ottelia > Ottelia alismoides. The sequence continues at coordinate 167,911 of JAZKJV010001338.1, read as the reverse complement.
CAGCCTTCCTTGGTGATCCTTGAGGCCCAGAAGCCTCCTTCGGGTCCTGCAGACGACAAATAGAAAGCAGCAGCATAAAGGAGCAAAATGACCCATCTTTTATTGGAGAAAGGGGGGCATGCGTGGAGTCGAGAATGGTCGTCGGAGCTCAAGAGCTCCTGTGAGGTGTTCAATCGTGAAATCTATAATAATTAATCGATTGATCAACAAACTAAATGCACTAAACACAATCTAAGACTACTGGCTAACTAAACATCTAGAAAACAACAATAAAATGACCTTGAGCGGCTATACACCGCGAGATTAAACCTCACGGCCAAGCTGGCCGGAGATGGAGATGGAGCGTCGCCTCGGCCCTCCCCTAAACCCTGCGCGCATGCTGGAGGAAGCATGTTACCCTTCCGGTCCAGAGCACGACAAACAAGAGTCAAAACTAGGGTTGAAGAGGGTTCAAAAGAGGAAGTGGAACTCGGGGGTGGTTTTGAACACGGCATGACATGGCGAGAAGAGCGAGGAATCTGGGGCGCCTCAGTCATCCAGGGAACGAGGTAAACCCCAGGCGTGAATCCTTGATATATGGTGAACAAAAGTCGTGAAGGATCCATCACGAGAAGATGAAAGGATACGCCTCAAAAAAATCGCGAAGATAGACGAAAAACGAGGTCTCTAACAAGGGCACAGGCACGGGTCAGAGAGTTGACCCGCTAGTCAACTCTCCAGCCCTCGTGGTTAGTCCACGTGGACCACCCAGGAAAAAGCCTGGAAAAAATCATTTCTAAATTCGTTTAAAAATAATAAATGATTTTATTAATTAGGTTATTAAAAGAAAAATGTTTATTATTTTATAAATATTTTATTATGATTTTTTTTATTTTTTCGAGGTATAAAAATACAAGTTACCTTTTATAGCCTATATATAGATATATTCATCTATATATTTTATTATTTTTATTTTGTATAATTAAATTATTTAATTTTGTTTATTATTTTATATATTTACAACTAATTTTTATACACTTAAATATATTTTTATATTATTTTTCTGATGTATTATGTATAATTAAATAAATAGAGATATAATTCACATAGGTATTATACATAGGTATTGTATACACGTATTTTATTTTTGTGTTTTATTTAGTGTCTTATTCTGATTTTAGTGTACACATATATTACAAATAATACTTACAAAATTATAAAAAATAAGAAATTATAAAAATAATGAATAATAAATAAATTGAATATTTTAATCTGTACAAGTATACAATGGGGATCCAAAACTCAACTTTCAAACCGTAGCTCCGCAAAATACGAAACCACCTTCATTAAATATCTTATTGAAAATTATGTACAATTAAAGGTGATTTTGATACATTTCGAGTTTTTAGTTGAGAGATACAGGTCTGGGAAGTTGGGATTCTGGAATCTTATTCAGATCATAACTTTTATTCTGTACATTATTTTTGTATGAAATCAATTTTATACTTTTCTTTATTTAATTATCTACATCTTTGACGAATAAAGTTTCTTTATTTGAGGTATCAAAAGTGGAACTAAAAATAGGTCCCAAAATGAATAAAGAATGAATTAAGTAAAAGGTATTTTTATTGTATTTTGGCCCTTATCTCCCCCTACTTTATTCCTTGTCGACCTATTCATCAAGATGCCTAGGTCTCAGAATTTCGGGTCATAAAATATTTACAATATTTTATACTTTTCATTTCTTTTCTTTATTCTATAATTTTGGCTTTAAAAATCGCAATTTATACACTATTTACACAATGATGCATGAATGCTAGAATGACTAAATTAACGCTATTTGCATGCATTTACTAGGGTTTTTAAGGTCAAAATGATAGAATAAAGATGATGAAATGTAGATTCATCATCCCCATATACTTGCCTTTGCTAGTCCCTAGCAAACACATGCAATAAGGGCAGAAAAGAAAAATAAAGAAAAGAAAAAGAAGAAAATTGGATTAAGTTTAACTGTCAAACTTGTCTTCACAAAATCAAAGTTTGGAGCTTAAGTTGGACCTTTGGAATTTTAGTGTGGTCGGAACCTTAATGAGAACCGGACTTGAGATCCAACAGCCTTCTAGAATCCCAAAACTCTGCTCAAGTTTCCTCAATAGCCATGTCAGAAAATTTTCAACTCATACGCAAACCCTTATGACTATGAATCTGACTCGTTCAGTGTAAGTGATAGTGGCTCTTCCCAACTGAAATGACAAAGAGATTTTCTCCAATATGACAATCCAATGATTCTCCAATCCAACAACTCATTCCTCAAGGAGCGGGGTATTCCCTTCTAAGTTCAAGTGGCAACCATATCAAGGGGAGGGGGTGAAGAGAAGAATGGACGGTAGCCAGTGTAGCTACCTATCCTAGGATGCAAGACCAGTGTAGTCAAGTCATCCAGCTGCAGGCTCACATGATTTGACTTTGAAGCTCAAGATTGCTTATTGCCTTTACACATAAGTACACTCCGACAGACATTTTTATTTTTGTACAGGGTTGTCCACTTTTTTGGAGTTTTTGATTTTTGCATTTTTTGTGAATAATATATACAAAAGCATTTACATAGGGAGTTTTTCCTCTTGAGCTAGTAGACTATCCCTCTTTTGAAGCTTTATTGCAACCCACAATCTCTTATCCTCAAAATTCATCATCACCGGATGGGTTGGGGTGCACTTCCCTCCCTAGAGGAGGACAAGTGTTTCCACCTTCGTGCGTCTCATACCGGCAAATCCAACCCCTTCATCACTCCAACTGTGTTGAGCCAAGTGAGAGGTGCAGGTGTCCAAATTAGGTCATTATCAACAAGAGTCGTGCGTGTGCTCCAAAATACTCTACTTAGGCAGTCAAGAAGTCATTGAACCAAGTCTCGTGATCCTCAAAGAATCAAGTCAAATAGACCTGAAGTACCTCAATTCCAGCTCCTATAAGGTTCCTGTTAATTAGGTAAATTTAAGGTCAAACCAAGCTCCAATTTTTGGATTTTACTTAGACTCGTTTAATTATCAGACTCAATCCAAAAAATGCGAATGTTATGCAAATTCCATGCAGAAAATCTTTTTGTGATGTAATTTTCAAAGATTTTGAACTTTTTATGGATTTTTGAAAAGATGATGCATATGCATTTTTTAGATTTTTCAAAAAGATTTTTCAAATGATTTTGGAGTTTTTGGAAACAAAAAGATTTTTGGCTAAAAACTAGGTACAAATATTTACACGGGGATGCATCTTGTATTTACAAGAAGTGGATTTTAAGAATTTACAATGGTAAGTGGTCAATTTTATAAGTGTGAATTTTAGTGTGATGTATATATTCCTCAAACTTATTTGAAAATCATTTTACAAACAATTTTGAAAACTATAGTCCAAAATAATTTTTACAAACATTTTTACAAACATGTACACATATTTGAAAATCATTTTGCAAAGGTCTTTCAAACAATATAGATAGATTTGTCAGACTAATTTTGCAACCATTTTCAAAACACTTGCAAATTATTTTTCAAACATTTTTATTTCACACAAAGAAAATAAGTTTTCAAAACAAAACATTTTACAAAGGTTGAAAACATGTAACAAAACATTTTCCAAATAGTTTTCAAAAGATTTTTCATAAAGGTTTCCAAACTATTTTTCAAACATTTTGCAAAAAATATTTTCACCTGATTTATTAATCAGTAAATACAAAAAGAATTTGAGGAGTGATAACATATTTTTGAGGTTTTTAATGAATTTAATTGTATTAGTTAGCCATATTATTAAGAAAATACGAAAGTACGAGTTCTGGCTAAAGTATATACACAGTATATATAACCCCCTATACTTAGATTGAGCTATGTCCTCATAGATCGAGAGAAAAGAGAAGACATAACTCGTATTGAGTATAGAAAAATCTAAAGAATAATTGAATAAGAGATGAATGAATGAGAAGTTGATCGCCTTCCCCCTATACTTAGGATCAAATAATACTAAGTATAACAGACTGTACACAAGGCAGGGAGGGTCAAGGGTGGGAATGAACAGATCGTACTCGGGCTGTCTCCCACTATACTTAGGGTAAGATATCCCTAAGTATAGATAAGAAGAGGAGACAGTGGAGAGGATCAAAGAATAGAATCAACTCGGGGTGTACACCCCCTATACTTAAGACAAAGTACATCCTAAGTATAGAAGACTGACAAAAAGCAGCGACATCTTTTTGACAGATAAAGAATATAGAAGAGGAAAAGAAGAAAAGAAGAAAAAGAAGAAGAAATAACAGAAGATGGAAGAAGATAGAGAAGGATGTACGCATCACTCCCCCTATACTTAGGGTAAAAGAAGCCTTAAGTATAGGCAACAACAGTAGTGACAAAATGGAACGATGAGGGAACACTCGGCTCATCCACCCCCCCCCTATACTTAGGACAAAGTACATCCTAAGCAAGGCACACGAGAATGGGGTGGTTAAGCAAAACGGAAGAGAGACAGAGGTACAAGAAAGAGAATATACAACAGAGTGGATATACAAATGGTCAAGAAGGTTGAAAGCGAACCTTCTTGCGGGACCGTTGAGGAGTAGATCTAGTGTGGTGCAGGTCGACATCGGGGTCCATGGTGGATGGAAGCCGATCAGGGTGAAGTCCCTCAGTGGCCCTAGGGTGTGAAGGCACAGACGGGGTAGTAGAAGAAGTATGACTAGGTCCAGCCTTGAGAGTCTCGCTGATATCAAAGTGGAAAGGGACGAACTCATCCTCATCGGAAGAAGTGTAATATGTGTCGTCCTGCGAGGTCTCGTCCAGGTGAAAACCGAAAGGAACGAACTCATCCGTGGAAGTAGTCGAACTCTGTTCGTCCTCAATAATCTCAACCGGATCATCTTTCTCATCAAAAGGCCCGAATTCCCAAATAAAAGCAACTAAATTAAATTTGGCCTTTTGTCTCATCTGAATCTAAGTGAACAGGAATGGACCCGTCAGTGGAAATAGTCAAATCATGTCCGTCATGTCTAATCTCTAAATCTGCCCTCCGCTCAATGGTATTAATCGTGTAAATCCTGCGGATGTCATTTACACAACGCCAATCACAGGAAGCAAAAACTCTAAGGTCTATGCTTTCTGAGCCTTCCTCCTTGGAGAAGAATTCTCAGGTCTCATCATCGGTTATAAAGAAAGTCTCTCTGATATCCTCATATAGATCGTAGTCCTCGGGGTCATCCAAGAAAGGTGAAGGTACATCAGGTGCAAGTCTTTGATCAGCAGTATGTGTGGTGATCAACATTTTGCTTTTGTCAACAGGTCGGAAGCGAATCTCTCCTGATCTGTAATCAATAACGACCCTCGCAGAGGCAAGGAATGGTCGTCCCAGGATGATTGGAGAGTGCTCCCCTGTGGAGGTCTCCATGGGAAATACGACAAAATCAACATTGTAGCTCATGTTCTGAATCGAAATGACGACGTTTTCAAGGGTACCCTTCGGCCTCTTGATAGATCCATCAGCAAACTGAACGATCATCCTGGTTTTCTTGAGAGGCCCTAAGTGAAGAGATTGTACCAACGAGAAGGGTAATATGCTAATTGCAACACCACCGTCGAGGAGAGTGTGATCACATGTGTGGTCAGAGATGGTGCAGCTAATGAAAGGTGTGGCAATGTTCTTTTTCCTAGGAATGGGACGGTGTGTGATGGCGTGGGCAGTGGCCATGGTAAAGATATGACGCTCAGATCTGCTTCTCCACTTTCTCTTTTTGGGAAGAGGAGCAGATAATTGTGTCATGGCCTGCTGAAGTGGGGCACGGATAATCTCATGAATAGTGGCCACCACTTCAGGTTCAGTCAACATTTTTGAATTTTTAAACCTCCTTCATACAAGGGAGAAAGTCGGAATCAACATATACACGAGGCATGCCAAGAGCAGTTTGTACAGCTGCATCCTCGGGGTCAAAGGTGGGACAGGGTGTGAAAGGTTGTGCGTTCAAAGGGTCTGGCAAGTGGGCACTCTCCTCACAGTCTGAATCAATCAAAGGTCTCCCGAACTCTTTTTAGATTTTTTAAATTTTTATCATTTTTTGTATTTTGGACGATTGCAAGCTCTCATGGAAATCCTCGAATGAACCCATATCATCAAATGGTGGAGTATCATGGTCTCTCTTATTTAGGCTAGTGAGATTGTCAATCCTCTTTCTCATATGATCCATCATTTGGGTCAAGTGCTCAAGGGTGGACTCCATGAAAGGTGACTCCAACAGATCAGTCTCAGGTGGATGTGACGGGAAATGTGAAGGTGGTTGTGGATAAAAGTTCGAGGTCTGAATCTATGGCTGAGGGGGATATGTACAAAAGTCAGGAGAAAAGTCCTCTTGGAAGAAGGGAGGTGGACCGGCTGAAGTGAATGAGGCATCCGCAAAGTTCTGATAAAATACGCTCCAGTCGGCCATCTCGAAACAAGAGGAAAATGATAGTCGGGAGAACACGATGGTCAAATCAAGAGAAGCGAGAAAAATGCGCAAATGTGCAGAGGTGATCTAGAATACACACAAGCAAGCACAAACAAAACTCACACAAAATAATCCCTCAATTCACTTACTCAACTTGGTAGAGACTGAAAAGTCAATCTTTTTTTCTTGTCTGTTTTAGAGTTAGATGAGAAGTCCAAAAATTCCACAAACACTTAGGGGGTTGAAATGGGATTTTGGCACTAATCCTTAGTATGTGCGCAAGCAAGTAAAAGCGAAGACAATGAGGGGATTACTCACCCCAATACAAGATTTTTCTTTTTGGTCGATTTTAGGGTCAAGTAATGTTAGCAGTCCCAATTTTATTTGTTATCACTTTTTTTATATTTTTAATGAGAAATGTACGAGCCTATCGAGGAGTCAATTTTACTTAGCACCTAGGTTGGCAAAATGAAAGGGAGAGTCGGAAAAGTAACGCAAGCGACAAAACGATGATATATGCTAAAGCGTAAATGCTCATCTTGCCTCCAGCACTCTACATGCAAAGAGGCTCAGCAGAATTGAACCGTAATCTATATGCAGATGCGAGCCGATGAAATCGCCCTAGGGTGAGAAGCTGCTATTAGCGTGAAGCACATTTTCAAAATTTGACTAAGTCCAAACGTTTTCTATAGGAACATGCAATGGTGATTAATGTGTTTGGACCTAATACTATCGACAAGGAGATTCTATAGCAAAGGGCTCAATCACACAAAATGAAGAAACAAAACCGAGAAACAAAATAAAAATATGATGAAACCGTGAAAACTACGGTGAGCCCCCAAGTGAATAAACACTTAGAAATTAGGCTCGAAAGTCCAAAGTTCGAGTACATGTATTATTACAATAATAGAGGGTATCTCACTCACTTCAAATTACAAAACAAATAAATACTAGAAATAAAAGTGGAGCTAGGTCTTCAAAAATCTCTAAGTCTCTTCAGTGCAAGATGAGAAGCCACAGCTGGCTTCACGTGGGTGCGCAGGCGCCTAGGGTAGAGCACCTCCCTTGATCCATGGTACATCGTACAAAGTCAACAAAGAGATGGGTTAGACAGCTCACAAAGATATATCAAAAATATAGAAAATGAATGGCAAATATAGACAAATAATCACAATCAAGCAAAAAGCCAATCTATGTGTTGTTGCTCTCCGGCAATGGCGCCATTTGTTGAACAAGGAAATTGGGAGGTCGTGTCAATTCACAAGGCGAATCAACAGTCGCTGAGTTGACCTCACGCAAAATCCGAAATTCAAACAACAATTAACACACAACAAAGATCAAATAATGAAATGCGGTGCGGAGTTAAAATTTATTATAACTCTACAACAAAGATGTGTATAGTGCAAGTATGTGTAGAGTCTCGAACACAGGGAACAAACAGGATAGATCAGGGCAATCAATCTTAAAAAGTGAATGCGCTCAATTTGTCTATACAAGTGCTATGTTTTTTTAGGTTTTAATTTTATATTTTTTATTTGATTTTTTTATTTTATAATTTTATATTTTGATTTTTTATTTACTGATTTTGTATTTTCTTTTTATATTTTATATTTTTATGTTTTCTTTTTCTATTAAATAAGATACAAAGCTATATGGAATATATAAATACAAGAGAGATTAGAGAGAGATAAAAAAGGTAGAAATACTCAAAAAAACATGAAATAAAATATTTTTGGGCTTTTTATAGTTTTCTAATGTTTTTGTGATCTTTCTATATTATTCTGGATTTTTCGGTATTTTTAAAGTTAAAAATACTAGAAAACAGTGAACAAAGTTGCTGGCCGAAATAAAATGAGGATGAAAAATATCAAACAGATTCCAAAATTCCTCAAACTAATTTTACAGTAAAGATAATAAAAATAGAAATTTTAGAGACAAAAAATATATTTTAGGTTTTTTATGGAATTTTTAAGATTTTTATGAAGGTTTTTTAGGTTTTCTAATTTTTAGGAGTTTTTTTTGAAACTTTTAGTGGTTTTTGGTCTGAAGTCAAAACACATAGAAATGCACAAAATGTATTTTTGGGGAATTTTTCAAATCGTTTTATAATTTTTATGTATTTTCTAATGCAAACAGTGAAGAAAATGCATGTTTTTGAATTTTTATAAATAATAAAATGCAACAAAAATGCAAAATAAAATTATGGCGTGATTGTGCAATGAAACAAGAGCTTAACTTAAAAAATTGCGAAATTTTTAGAAATTTATAGATGCATGAAATAAATAAAAGAAACAAAAAGAAAATACATTCTAGTAGGGGTATTTTTGTAGTTAGCGGAAAGTTCAGGGTAACTTGCAATATTTCCAGAAAATATATGCTACAATAAAAATGTTTTTGGGTTGAATGATAAATCCAAGGACCACCAGGCTATGCGTGCAAAAATGCCAAAACCACGTGACTCGCAAGTGGCTGACGAGTACATAATTGTAATTAACAAAAGGACGGGGGCTAAACTGTGATTTATCCAAAAAGATAATAACTTAACTACAAAGTTTTTGGACTTAATCACAATACAGAAATCCCCAGGGGGTTCTCCACAAAATGCCCCCACCCCACGTGCGCGTGTCACGTGAGGTGATGTGGTCAAGGACCGAAGTGTAAATATCCGAAAGGTAGGGGGTGAAATGCAAAATTTATGAAATAAATAAAACAGAAAAGGAAAGTTTTAATAGTGAATATGGAATACAAAATTTGGCGAGGAAAAACATGCAAAATACTCCGCCTCGCGGATCGGACGGCAGAAGGGGAGTCAGTGGTTCTACGTGTCGCGATCCTATCGGCCTCTACCCGTTCACAATCGGACGGCACTCCTCTCTTCACTTAATCCACGTGTCAGCGCAACAGAGCCCGATGACGGTTCGATGCGGACGGTTCAGATTAGACACACCAAGACGATCCAAAGATTGACGCAAGGGCTAATCCGACGGCAGCTGCACCTTAGGAAGATCGGGGAAGATCCAACGGCAACAGATGGATCTGGATGAACGCGAGAAGAACTCGAGCTTGGCGAGTTTGGATTCACCGACGCTCGAGCCTCCGAGAACCTGGATCTCCTCCGACACTCTCTCTTTGCTCCTGGAGCAACGGCGAGGCTCCCAGGTGCCTTCAAAAGGCTCCGGGGACCCTTGGATGGTCCTAGGAGGTCTCGAGAGCTCCAGCGGAACTGGTAGCCTTCCTTGGTGATCCTTGAGGCCCAGAAGCCTCCTTCGGGTCCTGCAAATGACAAATAGAAAGCAGCAACACAAAGGAGCAAAAAGACACGGCTTTTATTGACGAAAGGGGGGCGTGTGTGGAGTCGAGAATGGTCGCCGGAGCTCAAGAGCTCCGGCGAGGTGTTCGATCGTGAAATCTATACTAATTAATCGATTGATCAACAAACTAAATGCACTAAACACAATCTAAGACTACTGGCTAACTAAACATCTAGAAAACAACTGTAAAACGACCTCGAGCGGCTATACACCGCGAGATGAAACCTCACGGCCAAGCTGGCCGGAGATGGAGATGGAACGTCACCTAGGCCCTCGCCTGAGCCCCGCGTGTGTGCTGGAGGAAGACTGTCCACCTTCCAGTCCAAAGCACAGTGAACAAGGGTCAAAAATAGGGTTGAAGAGGGTTCAAAAGAGGAAGTGGAACTCGGGGGTGGTTTTGAACACGGCGTGACAGGGCGAGAAGAGCGAGGAATCAGGGACGCCTCAGTGATCCAGGGATCGAGGTAAACCCTGCCGTGAATCCTTGATATATGGTGAACAAAAGTCATGAAGGATCGATCACGAGAAGATGAAAGGATAAGCCTTGAAAAAATCGCGAAGATAGACGAAAAACGAGGTCTCTAACAAGGGCACAAGCACGGGTCAGAGAGTTGACCCGCTGGTCAACTCTCCAGCCCTCCTGGTTGGTCCACGTGGACCAACCAGGAAAAAGCCTGGAAAAAATCATTTCTAAATTTGTTTAAAAATAATAAACGATTTTATTAATTTTAGTTTATTGAAGAAAAAAGTTTATTATTTTATAAATATTTTATTTGATTTTTATTTCTTTTTTCGAGGTATAAAAACACAACTTACCTTTTATAGCCTCTATAGGTATATTTATCTATATATTTTATTGTTTTATTTTTATTTTGTATAATTAAATTATCTAATTTTATCTATTGTTTTATATAGTTAAAATTTATTTTTATACACTTTTCATTTTTATATTATTTTTCTGATGTATTATGTATAATTAATGTATAATTCACATAGGTATTATACCTATGTATTGTATACATGTATTTTATTTTTGTGTTTTATTTTGTGTCTTATTCTGATTTTAGTGTACACATATATTACAAATAATATTTAGAAAATTATAAAATAAGAAATTATAAAAATAATGAATAATAAATAAATTGAATATTTTAATCTGTACAAGTATACAATGGGGGTCCAAAACTCAACTTTCAAACCATAGCTCCGCAAAATACGAAACCACCTTTATTAAATAGCTTGTTGAAAATTATATACAATTAAAGTGATTTTGATACATTTCGAGTTTTATTTGAGAGATACAGCTCTGGGCATGGCCGGTCCCAAGCCCGGGTAAATGAGGAGGGTTGCGTGTTAGGTAACCGACAGCCAGCGCAAGAGAGATAAATTCGTAAATAGTGTTCTTAAAGTTCTTCTAAAAACACTATTTATGAATTTATCTCGAAACCGTTCGGATCTTTTAAACATGGATTTAAGCAAACATACAGATTTCGTTGGGGCGTTCCCTACTTGCGACGCGTTGCATCGCCCGAATGCAATGAAAAATTGGCAAGGGCTGCTACATCGCAGCCTGGATGTAGTTCAAAATTTGCTAGGGTTCTTGCATGAGGAACGCATGCGTGTAAATAAGCTAGTTCCGCTGCATCACCGCCCGGATGCAGTCCAAAATTTGCAAGGGTTCTCGCATAATGGACACATGCGAGTAAAGAAGTTAGTCCAAAAGAGATTGCAAAGGAAGTTACAGATTGGTAGTTGGAATATCGGTACTTTAATTGGAAAATTGATGGAGATAGTGGATACAATGGAAAGAAGGAGAATTCATATATTATGTCTTCAAGAGACTAAATGGGTTGGAGAGAAAGCAAGGGAGATCGAGAAGACATGCATTAAACTTTGGTATTCCGGTAAAGATAAGGGCAGAAACGGTGTTGGAGTGGTTGTTCATAAAGATTTGCAGGATTGTGTGGTTGAGGTGCAAAGATTTGGGGATCAGATTATTTTGCTAAAGTTGGTGCTTGAAGAAGAAATTCTGAATATCATATCAGTTTATGCACCGCAAATTGGTTTAGATGAAAGGACTAAACAAGCTTTTTGGGAGGATCTGGATAAGATTTGACAAGGAATCCCACACAGAGAGATGGTTTGCATAGGTAAAGATCTTAATGGACATGTGGGAAAAGATGTTTCAGGGTATGCAAGTGTGCATGGAGGACATGGTTTTGGGGATAGAAACGAAGAGGGAAAAGTCATTATGGATTTTGTAACTGCTTATGATCTTTTCATAGCAAACACTCTTTTCAAGAAGAGGGAGGAGCATTTAATTACTTATAAGAGTGGCTCAACTAGAACACAAATCGATTACTTTGTGTTGAGGAGAAGAGATCGGTTGTGTTACAGAGATTGCAAAGTAATCCTTGGAGAGAGTTTGACAACCCAACATCGCTTGTTAGTCTTGGATTTACAAATAAAAAGGCTGCTAAAGAAAAGGAAGGTTCCTAAGATCACTAGAACTAGGTGGTGGAATCTTCCGCTGAAGCAATCAAGCTTCAGGGAGAAGGTTTTAGAAGACTTATCTTGGGATTGTAGCGGTAGTGCAAACGAGATGTGGGAGGCAGTAGCATCTTGTATCCGAAAGGTAGCCAAAGAGATGCTAGGCGAGTCAAAAGGTGGAGCTCCGGGTCAAAAGGAGGCTTGGTGGTGGAGTGAAGGGGTGCACGAGAATCTAAAAATTAAAAGAGCTTGCTTTAAAGCTATGTATAAGGATAGAATAGAGGAAACTGTCACAGACTATAAAATAGCGAAGAAGGAAGCAAAGAAGGCTGTAAGCGAAGCTAAGTCAAAAGCTTATGAGGTTTTGTATAAAAATCTCAACTCTAAGGAGGGCCAGAAGGATATATTCAGGTTGGCCAAAGCAAGAGAAAGAAAGACTAAAGACCTTTCTCAAGTGAGATGCATTAAGGACGAGGAAGGTGACGTGCTTGTTACTCAGAAGGATATAGAGACTAGATGAGAGCAATACTTCCATAAACTTTTCATTGGAGAAGGAAATAGAGAGATCACTTTGGGTGATCTAGGTAGTAGTGAAAATTACTTGAATCGTGCATGCTATAGACGAATACAAAGAAAAGAAGTAAAGGAGGCTTTGAAGGTTATGAGACCTGGGAAAGGTGTTGGACTGGATGACATCCCTGTAGAAGTATGGAAAGTTTTAGGTGAGCGTGGTTTGACTTGGCTTACGAATCTATTCAATGTTATTTGGCGAAGCAAGAAAATGCCTGAAGATTGGAGGAGGAGTATCGTGGTGCCTTGGTGCCTCTTTATAAGAACAAAGGAGACATTCAAAATTGTTCAAATTACATAGGTATCAAGCTGATGAGTCACACTATGAAAATTTGGGAACGTGTGATCGAAAGAAGGTTGAGGCAAGTTCCAAGTAAAAGAAAACCAATTCGGATTCATGCTAGGTCGCTCAACTATTGAAGCCATCCATTTGCTGAGGAGAACAATGGAGATTTATAGAGCTAAAAGGAAGAATCTCCATATGATCTTTATGGATTTGGAGAAGGCTTATGATTCTGTCCCACAGGAGATACTGTGGAGAGTTTTGGAGAAGAGACAAGTACCTGTCCTATACATTAATCTCATAAAGGATATGTATGATAGGGCTTTATCTTGTGTAAGGACCCCGACAGGGAATACCGACTATTTTGATATCAACATTGGTTTACATCAAGGTTCAGCTTTGAGTCCATTTCTTTTTACTTTGATTATGGATGAGTTGACAAGTCACATTCAGGATGAGTTACCTTGGTGTATGTTATTTGCTGATGATATTGTGTTGATTGACGAGACTATAGATGGAGTAAATGAGAAGCTTGAGGTTTGGAGACATGCATTGGAGACTAAAGGTTTTCGTATAAGTAGGGCTAAGACGGAATATATGGAATGCACCTTTGATGGAAGCAATGGTGAAGGAATCGAGGTGAAGATTGGTGACGATAACATTCAGAAGAAAGATTCTTTTAGATATCTGGGATCTATTTTGCCACATGATGGGGAAATTGATGGAGATGTTACTAATAGAATAAATGCAGGCTGGCTAAAGTGGAGAGGAGCCTCTGTTGTTCTCTGTGATAAGAAAATTCCTTTAAAAATTAAAGGAAAGTTTTACAAAGCAGCCGTGAGACCTGTTATGCTTTATGGTTCTGAATGTTGGCCTGTGAACCATAGACATGTGCAGAGAATGGTTGTAGCAGAAATGAAAATGCTAAGATGGATGTGTGGACATACACGTAAAGATCGGATTCGGAATGATGCAATCAGAAAAAAGTTGGTGTAGCTCCGATCGAGGATAAGATGCGAGAAAACCGCTTAAGATGGTTTGGTCTTTTGCAAAGAAGGTCAACTGATGCACCAGTTAGGAGATGCGAGTGTTGGGATGTTGAGCCGGCTAAGAGAGGGCAAGAATGGCCCAAGAAGTATTGGAAAGAGACTATATGAAGGGATCTTAGTTTTTTGGATTTAAGTACAAGATTGACCCAAGATAGATCTGAATAGAGGCGAAGAATCCATGTAGCTGACCCTACTTAATTGTGGGAAAAGGCTTTGTTGTTGTTGTTGTGTAGATACAGGTCTGGGAAGTTGGGATTCTGGAATCTTATTCTGATCATAACTTTTATTATGTATATTATGTTTGTATGAAATCAATTTTGTACTTTTCTTTATTTAATTATCTACAACTTAGATGAATAAAGTTTCTTCATTTGAGGAATCAAAAGTGGAACTAAAAATAGGTCCCAAAATGAATAAAGAATGAATTGAATAAAAGGTATTTTTATTGTATTTTGGCCCTTATCTCCTCCTACTTTATTCCTTGTCGACCTATTCATCAAGATGCCTAGGTCCCGGGGTTTCGGGTCATAAAATATTTACAATGTTTTATTCTTTTCTTTTCTTTATTCTATAATTTTGGCTTTAAAAACCGTAATTTATACACTATTTACACAATGATGCATGAATGCTAAAATGATTAAATTAACGCTATTTACACGCATTTATTAGGGTTTTTAGGCCAAAATGATATAATAAAGATGATGAAATGTAGATTCATCACTGACCCCGCGCCAAAAGTTTGAGGGCTTAGATACACTGCCCAATCTCCAGTTTAGTGCCCCTGAAGCTCCATATACTCTTTGAAGCAAAGTGCAAGTGAGGTCCGAGCCACCGCCCTAGATACGGGAAACCCATTTAGCTAGTAGGGCCCTATTCATCACATCCAGGTTAAGAACACCAAGGCCACCATCATCCTCCGATAGTGTGACAGTCTTCCACCCAACCAAGGGCACACCTTTGGAGTCACCCAATCCGGCCCAGAAAAACGACGCATCAACTTCTCCAAACGATTACGAACTCCCACTGGAAGAAGCCTGGATGACATATAGAAATAGGAATGACGGATAACACAAAATAGGAATGGCGGATAACACCACCTTTAAAAGAACCAGACGTCCTCCCCTAGAGAGGCACGAGGCTCACCAGCCAGCAAGGCATCGTTCCACCCACTCCATCATAGGCATCAATCAGATTGGTGCAAGTGTCCAAATACCGTAGGCAAGCCCAAGTAGTTAAGAGGCAGTGCTCCGCGTTGGGAGCGTAGAGATATCCCACACTCCATTACCTCCTCCTCTGTCATATTAAAAGGAACGAAGACAGACTTGTCACCATTAATCCTGAGGCCCGAGACATCTCCAAATAGATCCAAAACAGTAGCAATCCCCTTTGCCTCCCGAGCACCCCCCCCCCCCCACAAAGAAGATCGTATCATCCGCATACTAAAGTAGAGGGATAGACAGCTCAACAAGATGATACCCGACACAGAAGTTCCCATCCACAGCTCTATTAACCATCCGCGATAAAGCATCAGCCACTAAGACAAAAAGCAAAGGGGCCAGGGGGCACCCCTGTCTGACTCCCCTCTGAGGCTAGAAAAAATCGCTTCCTGCTGCCTGTTCACCAATACCGAAATGGATGTTATAGTTATGCATCTTTTCATCCATTTAATCCACTCATCTGGGAAACCTCGCCTCAAGAGGGACGTCCAAATGAATTGCCAGCTGGCACAATCATAAGCCTTGGAGAAGTCAACCTTCCCAAGCATCCCCTTGATATTCTTCCTCTTCCAATCAGCAATAATTTCCGAAGCAATGATTACCCCATCCAACATATGTCTGTCGGGAATGAAAACCGTCTGAGAATCAGCAACAACCGAGCCGAGAACCTCATGCAGACGATTCGTGAGCACCTTCGCCACAATTAGATAAATGGAATTCGAGAGGGCAATAGGTCGGAAATCATCCACACATCAAGAAACATCTTTCTTTGGAAGCAAGAATATCAACGAGCGGTTCAATCGCTCAAAGCCTTGGTTTCCCTCCTCAACTCCTCCACCACAGCCATGACGTCCTCCTCCACCAGATACCAAAATTCACGAAAAAAAAGATCGGAAAGCTGTCCGATCCTGGAGATCCATCAGCATTAAGATCAAAAGTAGCTGTACGAACCTCTGTTGCGGTAAACGGGCGTACAATTCTGGTGGCCTATTCGTCAGAGATTAGGGGAATGTTCCTACCAACCCATCGTGCGCCACCAGTCTGGATCCTTCTACTTGCCTCCCGAAAATGGTCAACCACAATCGAACCAATGCCGTGTTCCCCTTTCACCTGGACACCACCCACCTCAATGGATCGAATATGGTTGCGTCACCTCCTTCCAGTAGCAACAGTATGAAAGAAACGCGTGTGTGTGTGTGTCTCCCTCCTTTAACCAAGTTTGCCTGGATCTTTGCCTCCACTCGATCTCGCGGTTGTGATCCTCCTCCATCAGTTTCTTATGTTTTTCTTCCCTTAAGCTTCTCTCCTCTGCGGTCAACTCACGCGAGTCCTCAAGAGCGTCCAAACGAACCACCTCCAATTGGGCTGAATTTTTCCTCTCCTCCCGCGCAGCTCGAATCTCCCGATGAAAAGACATCAGCATGAGTCTCAAAGCTGTGAGGCGGGATGCCATGTCTCGAGATGCAGCACCAGTGGACGGAACCTCCTGCAAGCAAGCGATAACCCGTTTTCTGAACCCCTCCTCTAGAAGTCAGGAACGTTCAAACCGAAACAGGCTATGAGGACGGTTAGCCTTCCCAGAATTCCAACAAATTGGAGTGTGATCTGAGTGTGAACGCGGTAGGGATGTAACCATAAGCAAAAGGAAAGACTCCAGGATCTCTATAGTCCCGAGGAAGCGATCCAGACGAGAATGAGAGACGTATTCCTCCAAGTGTAGAGAGAATTGGAGGCATCCAGCACCTCCAATGATGAGTCACGCACAAACTCAAGAAAGCTTGGGGAACCAGGGTCCAACCCCCCCTCCTGGGGCCTGTCCGCAGCAAAAAGCATGATGTTGAAGTCTCCACCAATCAGCCAAGGTAGGTCTGGGTGCGCAGCCCTTGCCGGGACCAATTCCTCCCAGAGCGGTGAGCTAGCTCCAACACCTGTGGGGCCATACACAACTGAAAAGAGAAACTGAGTGTTACCCGACCTCTGAAGAACAACCATGGACAAAGAGAAGCGACCCTCCACTACGTCGCCCACTTGAAGCAAGTCACCATCCCACCCCACTAAGATTCCATTAGACGCCCGGTTTGACGGCACCGCTCTAAAGTCAGATAGTCTGCACCCAGAGATCGATTTTCAAAGGATTGTGTCCCACGTCTCAATCTTTGTTTCTAGCAGAAATATCACATCAGCATGCCATTCTCTAAGCAGCGATTCAACCACTCTTCTCTTCCCCACCTGCCCAAGCCCCCACACATTCCATGAAACAACCTTCATTGGAGAACAGAGGGGGATGCCCCCGCCAGCTCCACTCTCATGCATCTAGCCACCCTTTCCCTCAAAGGTACACGGTCCTGCATATTCTCGTCCAATGGGGGATGCTCCTCCGTAATCACCGGGCACTTCTCAGAACCCAATTGTTGTTCATTCACTAGTCTTCTATCGGCCACAAAATGGGTTGAGACCCCCTCATTAGAAATCCCCCCATCCTGCACCCGCCCCTCTCCCAGCTCCACACGGCGCCTCTTCCAGCAAAGATAGCCGGAGCCTCCCCCCCTGCGACGCATCCTATAGAGACAACGAGCTACTTCTCTCCCCAGCGAGCCTCCCACCTCCCTTTCTTCCCCCCTTCAAACCTCTCTGAAGAATTCGTTGACTACCTTCAGTGTCACTTCAGAAGGTAAACAACCCCCCTTCATCTCCTGCTGCTTCTGGCCCCGCGTCCCAAGATGGTTGACGTAGGTCCACCACCAGCTCCAGGCCTCCCGTAACATCTTCATGTGTGTTCGGAGGCAATTCTGTCGGTTGGACTTGAGGATCAATTTTTTCCGAGAAAGCATTCCCAGCAATAATAGTTCCAGCGTTGGAGACCATCTGATGTGTATTTTCACAATTAATCCGAATGAACGGATTTGGGAAGCCATCAATTACCCCCCCCCCCCCCCCACCTCCCCCACACCAATCATGCCGTTAGGGCCCGTTCGGTTCGGAAATAAGCATGAATAAGGATGGGGAATAAGGAGAATAAGGGTCTATTCTTTGTTCGGTTGGAGGATGGGAATAAGGAGAATAAAGTAAAATAAAGGTAGGTAAGGTGGGATAAAGATAGGAATAAGAGTGAAATAAGATGAAATAATGGGGAATAGTCGTACCATTGGAAACCGTGTCGGGAGGAGAATTGGCCCCTTATTCCAGGGCTTATTCTCCTACCAAACAAGGCCTTACTATCTTCCCAAAAATTTTGAAAATAGGTGGATGTCTCATTAACTCCCATTGATATGGCATTTAAGGTTGGGTTTGCCAAGATACTCGGGACGGTTGGCATACCTTCCAACCTCACCGCCTCCCTCGTCGACGACAGAGCCAGCAACTCTGCCTCAATGGTACCCGTCATATCGCCAGATTTAGAATTTGATGGAACCTCCACGTCCAACCATTAGCGTCGTCGAGTTTGGCACCATGCAGCGGGGACCAGAGATCTCCGCCAGAACATCTTTACCTACACCCGCCTTCAATCCATCATAGAGGATGGCAACAGGTTCTCCAAAAGGTGCAAGCCATCCTTAATAATTTTGAACTTTCTGCATCGTAGGGGAATACTTGAAATATGCAAACGTCTCAGCCGCACCTGCGTAGTCGCGCCATCTCGGAACCGCGGCCTACGCCATGGTCGAATCCTTGAAGGACCTATTTCACCTTTCAACAGCAGATCCTCTTGGTCGCTCGAGATGCCGCGAACACACAACAAACCCCCATCAAACGATACCACGTCTCCAACAAAATTTGAACCAAACAACAACCACAGGTCGCTACATGCCTTAATTGTATCCCCTGCATAAGCATCAGACACCAGAAGTCCTTCTCTAGCGAGCTCAGGTGATGCAACAACCGAGGCCGCTTTCCGCCTCCACACGCCACGTCGCGAACAGTCTTTTCTTCGTTGCAGCGAAAGCAAACGAGGTCGCTTGTGCAAGACTTCGCAAAGTGCCCATCTACACCATAGTGGAAACACCACACCAAGAACGAGAACTTCTTATTTCGCCCCCTCCTTGCAACCACCGGAGTCCAAGCGCCTTCCCGAACGACTTTGGCATATGTCATCTCCACATCTCGCAAAAGCTCGGTGGCCCTCGCCTCACCACTAGCGCCCCCACCAGAAACCTCTTGGCCATCGTCAGGATGAAACTCTCCCTCCTCACCCTCGCGCTCATGTTCTCCCTCCTCTCACTCACGCTCACGATCTCCCTCCTCTCGCTCACACTCCTCTCACTCACGCTCCACCATCGCTCTCCGGCTGACCGAGGAATTGAGAGAAAATTTTCTCGTTTATCAAAAAAAACAGGAGATATAACTCTTGCATTCGAAGCTGGAGCTTCGCAGTTAATCATAGATTGCCTCTACCTCTCCAACAGTCTACATTCACTTAAAATTGTCATTGCTTGATGACAAAAGGGATGTTTCGACTTTGAATCTAAGATTAAAGCTGAAACCAAAATAACTTGTTAAATATGCAATATACTAATGAGTTGTGTAAAATACTAGTCAACTATGTAAAAACGTGTTCAACTTTCTATTTCAACATTGGTAAATTGGGTGGTGGCGCCTTCACATATTACCCCTTGTGCACAACAAGTTCATAATGGTGTTGGCATAGATGGTGGCAACGTTGATGCTGGTGGTGGCGAGGGTGTTAGCGATAGGACCACGTCCTTCCATCTAGTGAGTGCTTCCTTCCCGTGCACATGCACGACGTCGGCGATGGCATCGGCAATGGCATTGATGATGGCACAACATCATTTCCATCAGAAAACACTCTCTTCGCTCCGAAATTACCTCTCTCCACACTCAACATCCTCTTTCCATCAATGGACAATCCCTTTCAACGCACACACGCATCGCATCGCTACTTGCCCTCTACCATCAAAGTAACTCTACCCTCCCTGCTACTCTATCCACTTTCTCCCTCATCAACCCTCCACCCTCTCATTTTCTTTTGAATTTTTTGAATATTGACTCGGGATAATGGTTATTACGTTCTATATTTAGAATATATTACTGACCAAAATGAGTTTAAATCAGTTAAATAATAAAAATAAACATGCTTCTTTTCCCAACCATAGATTAAATAAAAAAAGATGCGATGGGAGGCTTTTCTGATGCACGGAAAGTCACTACCTCACTTAACTAGGTACCCTTGAAATGAGATGGTACCTTTTTGTAACTAATAAAAGTCCATCATAATGGTCATTAGATTTCACTCTAATAGGTTCATCTATTCACCTTATCCAAAATAATATTTAGGCCATGTTAAATCTTTCGAATTACTAAGTTTACTTCTTCTGATTTTGGCATTTATATATGAGAAAAAAGAAAAAGAATTTATCGCTTGTACCCCTCTCTGAGATATTGCAGTATTAGTTATGCTCTTCTTTTTTTTAATATAGTTTATGCCCCTGAATTCTTTTACATTTATCACTTGTACCTCTCCATTACTTTGATTGTCAATGAGTTCAACATAACCATTATTCACATGAACCAATGTGTGTTAAGAGGGGCAAAACTAACCAAATGAATGGTAGCATAAGTAGTGCAACCGTCGTAAACACATCACCCTCTCCACTACCGACACTGGTTTGTTGGCCTCACCATTGTCATCTCGAACCTCATGGGGCATGCCTCCACCACCGGTACCACTATTTAATTGAAGTCCAAGAACTCTGAGCTCCTCGCCTGCAGCACCATCCTCATCGTCATCCCTATATACCCATCAAGAAGTTGTGTTGCACGTACAACACCTCCATCCTTCCCTCCATCAACCTCTTCACCAACACCTCCGGCACCTTCCCGTGAACTTGTTTTTGTTCAGGTACAACCTCCTTGCCCCACCAACAACGGCGAGATTGTGGCAGAGGATCACATTGACGAGTTCTAGGAGGTCATCAAGGGAAGTGGGCACTGAGATGGATAGCAGGTTGAAGCATAGAGTGAGGGTGCATAGGCGGCGGAGGTAGGAGTGAAGTGGGTATCTCGCCGAAGAGTTAGTTGTGGCTAAGCGCAAGCAAGCGGAGGTCGAGGAGGTAACAAGCGTCCGAAATCACCCTTATTAATTTTGTATCATTGTTATTTATTGTAGGCGGGCAACTCGAGAACCGTCCAAAATGATCGCACTGAGAGAATGATATAAAGAATGAAGTCTCGATGCAATAAGATTATTTATTTTACTTAGGTAAGTCCCAAGGTCAAACTCAAGGACGTAATATGAGGGTCGAGAATTAATAATTATATAATCTAGAAAATTATGTCTTAAAAGAAGAATATTTTTCTAGAGCTTTGTATTTTTCGTATTTTTATTTATTTAAAATGTTATGTAATTGGTTAAATCATGAAATGAAATAAATAAATGAAAAATAAATACATAAACAACTAAAAATGAGTTAAATTTGTACATGAAATTAAAAGTTGAAAATTAATAAGAATGTACAATGCACGGTTAGTTGTTAAAACCCAATTTTTACAAATGAATTCCGATTCATTTGAACTTACTCTTGATCTGTAGATAATTGAATGTGCATTAATTAAAGTGAGAAAACTACATTTGGACCCTGAGAGATATCAATGTTTGTGATTTTTTATCCCAAAATTAGGGCGAGCAAATATGTGGATAGGTGAATTATTATCTATTAACAAAATAAATAACAATTATTTTTAACTTTTCTACTTTATAATTTTTATATGGTTTTAATCATATTAATTTTTATGTATTTTAAATTAAATATATTTTTTATTTTTTATTTTTTAAAAATTTTATGATTTTTAATTCCTTTTATTTTTAAAGATATAATAGTATATATATATATATAATAAAGGGAAAAATGGGGCTGCCCCCTAGGGGTAGCCAACATGGCCGCCCCCACCCCTTTTTTTGGTAAATTTTTTTATTTTTTTGGAAAAATAAAACCATGTATATTCATCCTTATATCCCTCCTACATGCCATTCGAATTTCACCAGAAATAGAGACTCCTACGGCCACCATCTATATGTCATTTTTAACGGTCGCAGGATTTTTTAAATCGACCATGTCTGGATGGAGGCCGTAGGATTCTCTGTTTCTGACGAAATTCGAATGGCATATAGAGGGATATAGGGATGAATATACATGTCAATATTTTTCAAAAAAATAAAAAAATTACCAAAATGGAGCGGGGCAGCCATGTTGGCTGCCCCCAGGGGGCAGCCCATCAACCCCATATAATATAATATAATGTAAATATTATATATGATATATATTTATGATCTATATGTCATTTTTTTTAACGGTCGCAGGATTTTTAAATCGACCCTGTCTGGATGGAGGCTGTAGGAGTCTCTGTTTCTGACGAAATTCGAATGGCATATAGGAAGGATATAGGGATGAATATACATGTCAATATTTTTCAAAAAAATAAAAAAAATTGTCAAAAAATGGAGCGGGGCAGCCATGTTGGCTGCCCCCAGGGGGCAAGCCCATCAACCCCATATAATAATATATAATGTAAATATTATATATGATATATATTTATGATAAATATAAAAATTCTACAAAAAAGAATAGTTCTTTGTAAAGTTCACTTAAGCAATCCAATGGTTGAGGTTTGTCGATGACGATTCGATGACGGACGCATGAGAGCAGATCCGAGCCATGATCTCACAGAGATAGGGGCTCAAGGTCTGATGACTCATGTAGTATCTAGAGCGGAAGCGCGATCAGATGGTGGAGAAGGTACTTTAAAGAACATGGAAGATCCTTGCCACTTTCAAGCTTTGATTCGTTGAATCTTCATTGTATAATCATTTTCCTTGTTGGAGTGCTCGTGAGGTTGCTGGAAGGGATCCTTAGTTATTGATGCCCTCAGAAATGTCCAGGATCCATTGATGGGGTCCTAGTGGCTTTTATTCTATTGAATAAATGCTTGCGCGCCTCCACACCAATCACGAGTTTTTTTTCATTCTTATCATATATCATCGTTACGCCCTCCCTGATAGGTCTTGAAAAAGACTTTTCATGTCATTCCCATTTAGGTCCGATTTGGATCCAGTGAAGTTCGGGGCACCTGGACTGAGGTCCTGGGAGCGATTAGGCCTCAAATGGCCTCTTCAAGATCTGCTTCCTACATAAAAAAATGGTGAGGTTCTGATGAAAGTCACGGTAGTTATTGGTGAAGGATTGAGGGTTGGTGAGGTGGAATGGGGTGTTCCGACGAAGGGTGGCAGAAGGGGCACGGTCGACTTGATCCGTGAAGGAACCAAGGTAAATGGGTGGTCCGACAGGCAGAGAAGTGATTGTGGAGGGTTCTGAGGCAAAAATGATGGTCGGAACAGAGGGTTTACATATGAAACGAAGGCTGGATCTCTAGAGCTCCGTCGAACTAAAAATCTAGAATATAAACTAAACACAACAGTAAAGACATGAAATAAAACTAGAAATTAATGTTGGGATTAAAAGCTAACTAGAAAGCGGGTGAAGACAACTCGAACTTGACCTGGGTCCAAGTAGCAGAAACCTCACCGGAAATTCTTCGATAAAGTATGGATCACTCCAAAGACACTCTTCATACGCTTCAAACCTGATGGGGAGCAAACTATCATCAAGCTCAAACCATCGACGAGAGATCTAAGGGTTTAGGGGGACAAGAAGGATCAAAAAAGCAAAAATAACGGAGGAGAGGATTATGTACAAATGAGGGATAACTGAGGGATTGCACGAGAATCAATGCATGGTTGATTACGGCAGGGGCTTGGCGTTGAAGATGGAGGTACCGAGATGACCTTTCATGAAGAAATCAACATGCCTAGGGCAGTGTATCAATCAGGAAAAATCGAGAAAGTGAAATGGTGATGAATCTCCATTTCATCACCTTTACTCTTTCATTTTGGCCTTTAAACCCTACCTAAATGTATGTATGTAGCATTAATTTACACAAAATAACAAGCATTATTTACACTATAATATTGTACAAAATACTTTATTTAATTCCAAAATAAAACAAAAATAAAAGAAAATGGAAAAAAATAAAATACCATAGGTATTGAATAACTCAAATTCCAGAGACCTAGGTATCATGATGACTTGGTTGACTAGGAATAAAGTAGTGGGAGATAAAAGTCAACAATAACAAAGAAATCCTCATTTTTATTCCCTTATAAATAGGTTTTGGGATACATTTAATATTTAAAATAGTTCTTAAATATTAAATAAATGATGTTTTATTATGACATATTTGCATTTGAGCCTTGCTGTTTATTCTATTTGCAAAAACACCCCTGCTAGGACATGTATTTTTATTTTTTTTATATATTTATTAAATATATATAGTGTGCTCTTAAAAATACAAAAAAATAGGATTAAATGCTTCGTGTCATCTATATTCACGTTCATATTTTATTTGGAATTTTTTGCATCTTATCCAAATATTAAAAATGAAATGAGCACTATATTTCTAGTTTAACTTATAAAATGTCGAAAAAAATAGCAAAAACTTTTTTAAAAATACAAAAAAAATATAGATAGTTTATATATTTATTTATGAAATCTAAAAAAAACCCCTAATAATATAAAAAGGAAAAGCTAAAAATCGAAAACCTCAAAATCCTTCCTTAAAATCTAAGAATTTTTTTAAAATCTAAAAAATATGTTTTTTTCTATTTTGTAATTTTATTTATTTGAATATTTATATATTAAAATTGAATTAGATAATTTTGGGACCTATTTACTATTTTTAAAATTTAAATAAATTTTGGATCATTTATTTAATCCCATTTTGGGGTATTTTTTACTTTAAAAATATATAAAAAATTAGCAAAAAATCCAGAAAAATAATAAAAAATTAGACAAGTATGAAAAGCACAAAAAAGATTGTATTTATTGTATTTTGATTATTTTTACATATATATTTATGTAGTATATATATACCTTATATTGTACATATACATATATATATATCTTATTTATTTAAATGAAAAAGAAATATTAAAATTGGAAAATATAAAAAACAAAAAAATTAAAAATCAAGTACCAAAATATGAAACCAAAAATAAAATATAAAATTAAAAACCCACAAATATCATAGCATGGATAAGAGATAAAAGACAAGGTTTTTGTGTGCATTCTTTTGCCTCCTTCTAACGTTTGCTCCCTGTGATCGACCTCTACACGTACTTACACCTATACATATTTGTTGTAGAGTTATAATAAATTTTAACTCCACATTTTTTATAGTTATTGCTTTATTCTTGTTGTAGGTTAATTGTTGATCGAATCCATGATTTTCGTCGGTCACCTCAACGTTGTGCTCCCACCTTGTGTGGAACACATGACCGATGTTCATTTCTAGGTTTATCAAATGCCATCGTTGCTAGGGAGCAACGCCACATAGTTGGAGATTATTTTATTTTGTCTATTATCTCTTCCCATTTATTTATCTCTTGTATTTATTTATTTATTTATTTTTCATTAATTATTTGATATAGATTATGACTGCTCTGACCACTTTTCTTGTTTGACTTTATTGTGAGGGACCGCTACATGAGGGAGGAACTCCTAGGAGGGCCGGTGTACCCAAGCAAGGCAGAGACGGCTTTCAGACCTAGCCGGCAGGAGAGAGCAGCAAGGGTAGACAAGAAAGTTTTTGCAGACATCCTCTTTTCTTTATCTATTTATTCTGCATTATTATATATATTTACGTGAGAGAGTGACCTATATAATTGTAATAATTCAGGACTCTTAGCCATACTCCGACCTTCCGAGGTCCAATGCCCGAGGGATTGTTCCCTTAAGGGACTCGACGGTTTTGACGCTTTTTCGCCTTTATTTTTTATCTTTATTATTTTGCGTGAATGAGCCCTAGCCTATAAATTTCTTGCCCGATAGATTAAGGTCCAAAGCCCAATAATATATATTGTATATATTCTCTTCTGGACTTAGTCAAATAATAAATGTTGATTATTTAGATTCGAACCCGTACGTCGTGAGAGACATTATACAGCGCTAGAAGGATTCGTTGTGGTGGGCACCGAGATGTCTCCAAGATCAGACTTAGGGTTTGTTTTCAAATAATTAACATATTGTGCTTCACGATAATAGTAATTTCTCACCTTAGACGATTCATCGGATTGCATCTCATATAGTTAGGTTTTCAAATTCTATTATGCATCCCGCATGGAGAGAGCTGGGAAGCACTGTAAGTCTTCTGACTTTGCATGCATTATCGATTTTCAACTTGCATGGCATTTCTGATCTTCTCCCTTTGATTTTGACTACCTAGGATGTTTAATGGAATTGGAAACCCTGATAGAACGTGCATTGAAAAATAAATAAAAAAGTGATAATCTAAATAAAACCGGTACTGCTAACTCTGTTGGACTTAAAATAAAACGTAATGGATTCCTTGTCTTGGGGAGAGCAACCCTCGCATTGTATGCACATTTTATTTCTACGTACATGCTAAGGATTAGTACCCCAATCCCATGCCTATCTTCGGTGTGTACAACTTTTTGATCACCTAACTCTAAAATTAACAAGATAAAATGATTGTCATCTTCGGTCTTCACCGTGTTGAGTAGGTGAACTGGAGGTTTGCTTTGTGTATTAATTGTGACTTTGAGTCCATCTGCATTTCATTCATTCTTTGAGTCTTCAGTCCCTTGTGCGTGTGTACTTTCATCATTTAGTCCTTCTACCTCTTATATATATATATATCCTCATCTGCATTTCGCATATATATATATATATCCTCATCTGCATTTCGCATCTATTGGGTCTTGAGATTCATCATCTTCGCCAGATTTTGCGTCTTTTTTTCTCCTTGCGCATATCACCCACATCTAGTCCGGTTCAAGGAGACCCTCTACTTGGACCACAATTTTGTTTGTGTCCACCTTCACCTCACCCACCCTCCTCGTGCCCTCTATATCATCCCTTCTATCACTCAGGATTACTGCGCTTGTAGGTATAGCCTACATTGAGGTTTATGACTTGCATTATTTGAGTAAGTTCGGCCTGTTTTGAGGATGCTGAGATTGATATGTTGTTTCTTGGTGGATCTGATTCTGACATGTGCATAGAGCTTATTGAGGACCTTGATGATGCACATTTTACTAGGCATGATTCGTTATTGAGGATTTATGATCACGCACACCGGATTGAGGATGTGATGCATTATGATGATTTGATTATGAATTCATGAGCTATGACTGATCGATCTATTTTGAGGTTCCTTCCATATTGATTTAGAGGTTTGATTGACTATCTTGATTTGGAATTCAGAGTAATGGTGACCGAAACCCATATGATCCCACTCATATCCCTGACTGATCCATAAGGTCGCAGGTAACAACATGAATCATGCCTGAGCTCTTGGCACGTGGGAAGTGAGGTGGATGGGTAATCCGAGCTTGTCGTGCTATTTACTGGAGCTTCTCATTGACCCCCTCTTCTCTGAGGTAGATCCCTAATTTCTTGTTCCTTTTCGTACTTAGGATAGGTTTGGCGAAGTTTAGCATTTAATTGCAATTATTTTCGCTTTTTTCGTAAAATTTCCTGATCGAAAATCGCCAAATCTCCAGCTCCGGTCGTCGTTTCACCGTGTTTCACATGTGCTCCCTTCCCCTATCACCTCCATCATCTTCCTCTTCACTTCTACTATGCCCCAGGCATCTCCATCCCCCTCGATCATTCTGAGATCGAATCATCTGGCCCTCCTCCTCCCCCGTTCACCAGAATCCCTCTGTCACACTACATTTACGTTCATCTCCATCTAAATTGACCCCCTAGACATCCCTTTTTGTATGCTTGAGCTAACCATGCAGGGTCCAAGGGTCAATATCCAAGTATGAGGTGATTTTGATTTCAGAGGAAGCTCCAACTGCCCTGTATCTTCTTCGACCACCCGTGACCTCATCTGAGGTTCTTGGACCCTTTTCATGCCTTCAGTTGTGGTGGACAATCATGAGGATTGTTTCTAGCCTTGAATCAGCGTTAGAGGATCTCAAAAGAGGAAGAATCAACAATAAGAATCTCATCGGACGAGTTGTTCTTCCCTGTTCTTCAAGAGTACCAGTCATCTGATTGACCCTCTGCTCCAGTTTTGTCCAGAGTTGTTGGATCTGAGCTCCATCAACCGCTCGATCTCCCTACAGAGATCTAATTTGCATCACCCATCGAAGAACCGTCATCCACTATTGGGAGTGCACCACGTGTATAAGTGAAGTGATCCGTGTGTTCTCCCCACCGCTATTGGGAGTAATTTTGTAATATATCACCATGATTTTTGTATTTTCAATTTAGTCCAAAAACTTTCATATGCAGTTATAAAAGTTTTGTATACTTTACACTTTAAACCCTAGATTCTTGTTAATTGCGCTTAGGTCCCTCACCATGCCACCTCACGTGCGCAAACACATGATGGGGTATGCATTTCGCAAGGATCTCCCTACAGGTTTTGTTATTATTTGATCCTTAAAGTGTGCATATCAGTGCAAAACTTTTTGGTTAATTTGGAAGTATCTCTTGTATATTTTTGGAAATTACAAGTATACCCTTGACAGCCCGTTAACATTAAATATCTCTAGGATTTTTTCATAGAGGCCATCATACTTTCGTATGGTGTTTTAGAATACGTGTTTATCTAATTTTAATTGCATTTAAGTCTCTATCAATATTAATACTTTTATTTCTTTTATTTTAATAATTAAAAATATCATTTTACATCAAAAATTGTAGGAAAATTATTTTAAATGTCTGGACACATATTAAATTACATATATCTTTGGTAAGGTAATTATAAATATTTTCCTATGCTTAAAAATTCAAAGTGTTACATTAGTTCCAGCTTGCACTGAAAAATATAAAAATGTTATGAAAAATTATAAAAAAAATACAATATCTTTATTATTTTATTTTTAGACTCCAGATCAAAAATCACTAAAAATTGTAAAAATAATGTTAAAATTGAAAATCTCTAAAAATATTTTAAATTTTTTTAAAATTTATCATTTTCTAGTTCTGTAGTTTGTTTATAATATATGTTATATATTAAAAATATTTTAGGAAATAATTGATCTATTTAGCTATTTTTAAATTCCAAAACAATCCGTTCTTGTCTTTTTGTTCACTAATTTACTAATATCCAATTGAAAATAAAAAATAGCAAAAAATAAAAGAAAATTCCCAGAATAGAACAAAATAAAAAATAGACAATTATTTTACTTTTCCTATTTTGGGTATTGATAGCTATAGTTATATATATACTAACACTAACCGATATTCTATATATATAACTATTTTTACTTATATTATTACTAAAAATACCTTGTATATTTAGAAATCCCCTAAAAATAAAAAGGGTTGTATTTAGGGTATTTTGCTATTTTTTTCTATATTATATATATATATATATCATCTTTCTTATAGTCTCTATATATCTTTATATATATATTAGTTATTGATTAAAAAGAAAATTAGAAATCATAAACATAAATTATGAAAATTATAAAATTAAGACAAAACAAAAAATATATAAATTAAAAATCCAAAAATAAAATAATTAAAATCCATAAAAAATGAAAAACCTTTATAAAATATAAAAATGAGTAGTGCCTTTTGTCCATTATTGTGGTTTATTCTTATTGCTCCTTTGTGGTTCAACCCCTAAACTAGCATACTATACATATCATTTGTAGAGTATAATAATTTTAGCTCACTATATTCATTGCTTGAGCAATTGTGGGCTAATTGTTGATGCATCCAGTTGTGGATGATTTGAGAGTCGAGAGAGTAGTCGACACAATGATTGCCGAACCTGACTTGTCAGGCATTGCAGACCCTACAGGACTGGACACTAGGATCCCTCCACTTTTGTGTGTTCATCAAGTGGGTTGTTTCTAACAAACGCGAACCTATGGAGGGAAGACAGATGACCCGAGGTCAACAGTCCTCACACTCCCATTGGTCCATATCAGGCAGAAAAGAACAAAACAAAAAGGAATAAATAATGAGAAATGAAATAGTAAATGAATTGTTTGAGTTTTGGTAAAAACATACAAAAATATTTATTATTTTATGTAGTATTCTATTATGCTTTTTATTTATTTATACAAAGTGATTTATTAAGTATTAATTTTTACAAGTATAATTACTATATATACATGTATTTAGTATATTTTTATTTTGTATTTTACATGTTCTTCTGTTATTTGCATATTATATATTTATATTTTATTTAATTACATATTTATATATCTTAATTATATTATTTTGATTTTATTTATTTACTTAAATAAATATATACATATATTATATAGGTATAGTTTACTCCATTTCTCTCTTCACCCATCAATCTTTCTCTTTGGACTTATCTTACACCAGTTCTCTCTTTCCCTCTCTCTCTATGCATGTTCTCTCCCCCTCCACCTAAGCTCTCTCTATCTGATTATCTCTCTCCACCCATACTCCTCTCGATCGCTTTTTAATTTAATGAATTATACTTTCATGAGAGAGGAGAGATAGTGAATGATATCCCTCCTTTAATTATGCACACCCTAATTTCTTCTTCGTTTAACTGTATCTACATCACACAACTTTTTCTCTCTCTATCAATATTTTCTACATATTTGTAATATTTTTATAATATAAAATGATATTATAAGAAAATAATTATAGATTCTGATTTATTTGATTTTATTTGTGCAATTATTCACAACAATAATCATTATCTCTTTATTTCATATAAAAATCCAATTTATTATTTTTACATATCGATATACATACTTATAATATTTCATTTAAATCTAATATTATTTTCTATTTCATTATAAAAATCGATGAAAGTGAACATCAATAAAACTTTTTATTTAAATGGCATCATCTTTGAGGTTTAGACTGGATTATTATTAATTTTGAGATGTTTGGGTGCACAAACTTCAAATATATATATATATATATATATATATATATATATATATATAGGGATAAATGGGGCTGCCCCCTAGGGGGAGCTAACTTGGCTCCCCCGCCCCATTTTCACCATTTTTTTATTTTTTTTTTTGAAAAATTCTTCCATGAATATTCATCACTATATCCGTATATTATGCTATTAAAATTTCGTGCGAAACAGAGACTCATATGGCCTCCATCCAGACAGTCATTTTTTAACGGTAACAGGATTTTTTAAATCGACCCCGTTTGGATGAAGGTCGTAGGAGTCTCTGTTTCGCACGAAATTTTAATAGCATAATATAGGGATTTAATAATGAATTTACACGGTTTTAGATTTCAAAAAAAATAAAAAAATTATGTCAAAAAAGGGCGGGGGGAGCTAAGTTAGCTCCCCCTAGGGGGCATACACATTTTTCCCATATATATATATATATATATATATATGGTTCATATGTGGCTGCCCCCGCCTTATTTGGGCAAATTTTTTTATTTTTTTTGAAAAATAACACCATGTACATTCATCCCTATATCCCTCCTATATACCATTCGAATTTCGTCAGAAACAGAGACTCCTACGGCCTCCATCCGGACAGTAATTTTTTAACGGTAACAGGATTTTTTTAAATCGATACCATCGAGATGGAGGCCGTAGGAGTCTCTGTTTCTGACGAAATTCGAATGGCATGTAGGAGGGATATAGGGGTGAATATACATGGTTTTATTTTTCAAAAAAAATAAAAAAAACGCGGAAAAATGGGGCGGGGGCAGCCCCATTTTTTCCTCTCTCTCTCTCTCTCTCTCTCTCTCTCTCTCTATATATATATATATATATATAGGAAAAAATGGGGCTGCCCCCTTGGGGCAGCCATGTTGGCTGCCCCCGACCCATATTTCGGCCAAATTTTTTTATTTTTTTGAAAAATATCACCATGTATATTCATACCTATATTCCTCCTACATGCTATTCGAATTTCGTCAGAAACAGAGACTCCTACGGCCTCCATCGAGATGGTGTCGATTTAAAAAATCTTGTTACCGTTAAAAAATGACTGTCTGGATGGAGGTCATAGGGGTCTCTGTTTCTGACGAAATTCGAATGGCATATAGGAGGGATATAGGGATGAATATACATGGTGACATTTTTCGAAAAAAAATAAAAAAAATGCCGAAATAAGGGTGGGGGCAGCCCCATTGCACTCATATATATATATATATATATATATATATATATATATATATATATATATATATATATATATATATAGGGAAAACTTGAATTGAGGTGGCACATTTCTACAAAGATGGTGCGACACCTCTGTTTAGCCGTCCGATAATGATCAACGTCCCTCATCAAAACCACTAATTCTCTCCCAAAACCACTTATCTAATCGGAGTCTATATGCTAAATTTAGTAACATGTCTCTCTCTTTCAATTTGAATCCCGGATTTCATGCTATATAATAGCGTATTCAATTAATTACTAAAACGACCATACTAAAAATAGTGGCGCTCACGATCGAGAGCCCCACGCGCAGGCTATGGTGCAGCCGAAGGAGACGAGGTGGAGGTCGGTGCGGCCAAGCTGCTGGTGGCTGCGACTTGGTGGTGCGCGACTGAAGGCAAGGAGGTGGCGTGGCGACGGCGAGAGGTAGGCCGACACACGACCAAGTCGTCGAGGCAGAGGAGGCGGCGCGGCTACGGCGAGAGGTGGTCGGGTGCTAAGGTGGAGAAAGAAGAAGAGAGAGGGAGAGAGAGACGTGGGGGAGGGCAGAACAGGGGATTTCACAAAATCCCCTGTTTTGCATGCATTTGTTTAGGGTGCGCGAATAAGTGATTAATCGGTTGATGAAAGTTCGCCAAAAAAATCAAGAAAAATCACCGTTGCGTTCGCAACGTGTGATTTATCCGTGAAAGTGTAATTTGTTTGGTGATTCTGTGATCAGAAGAAGATGAATCGAAGAGAGAGAGAGAGTGGGTGTAGAAGAGGAAAAAGAAGAGAGGAAGAATCGTCTCGCTACTGGAAATCTTTATTTTTTTCATTACAATCTTTATATATTTTGATACCTTTTAATGTCAAGTTTTAAATGATGAGGTCGGTGCGGCCAAGCTGCTGGTGGCTGCGACTTGGTGGTGCGCGACTGAAGGCAAGGAGGTGGCGTGGCGACGGCGAGAGGTAGGCCGACACACGACCAAGTTGTCGAGGCAGAGGAGGCGGCGCGGCTACGGCGAGAGGTGGTCGGGTGCTAAGGTGGAGAAAGAAGAAGAGAGAGGGAGAGAGAGATGTGGGAGAGGGCAGAACAGGGGATTTCACAAAATCCCATGTTTTGCATGCATTTGTTTAGGGTGCGCGAATAAGTGATTAATCGGTTGATGAAAGTTCGCCAAAAAATTCAAGAAAAATCACCGTTGCGTTCGCAACGTGAGATTTATCCGTGAAAGTGTGATTTGTTTGGTGATTCTGTGATCGGAAGAAGATGAATCGAGGAGAGAGAGAGTGGGTGTAGAAGAGGAAAAAGAAGAGAGGAAGAATCGTCTCGCTACTGGAAATCTTTATTTTTTCCATTACAATCTTTATATATTTTGCAGATCAGCATAAAAATTTTACAATGTGAGCGTGGATTTTACAAAATATGCACAAAGTTTACAATGGCTGACGAATTTTGATGGACCCACGACGTTGGGAAACATATTGGATGGACATATAAAATAATTTATACATTAATAATAAGCAATCTATTTTACGAACATCACATGAATTTTACAAAACAGAAACAGATTTTACAAAAAAGTATCACAGTTTACAAACATTGCTCTAACAGAATGTTCTCAAATAAGACTACAAAAAGTTTCAAAATAAATAATGCGGTTTAGAAAAAAGATTACGAAATTTAGAAAAATATAATTACAAAAGCACATAATAAAAGCACCTTATATTTTAGGAAACACATCTACACAAAAAATACAAATTTTCGTCAGATTTGGACATTTTTGCGAATATTAGTGGTTACGCGTTTGTAATTTATAACACAGAATTGTAAAATATCTTAAGCATTTGTAAATTGTTAACGGTTATTTCAAAATATGGACATTTATTTCATCCGATATTTCTGGAAAATTCTGTACGTCACTCGATATATACTTAAATATAGAATGATCAATGACGTGTAATTTACCAAATTAGCAATAATTTAATCCAGCACCATAATAGGAATGTTAGTTGGCACGAAAACCACCTAGTGGTTTCAATCTCATTCGCACATGCGTCATCCGACGGCTTAAGATGGCACCTTTCCATAGTCAAGGAAAGGTGCCACCTCAATTCAAGTGCACCATATATATATATATATATGTATGTATATATATATATGGAAAAAATGGGGCTGCCCCCGCCCCATTTTTCCGCGTTTTTTTTATTTTTTTTGAAAAATAAAACCATGTATATTCATCCATATATCCCTCCTACATGCCATTCGAATTTCGTCAGAAACAGAGACTCCTACGGCCTCCATCTCGATGGTATCGATTTAAAAAAATCCTGTTACCGTTAAAAAATTACTGTCCGGATGGAGGCCGTAGGAGTCTCTGTTTCTGACGAAATTCGAATGGTATATAGGAGGGATATAGGGATGAATGTAAATGGTGTTATTTTTCAAAAAAAATAAAAAAATTGCCCAAATAAGGCGGGGGCAGCCACATATGACCCTATATATATATATATATATATATATATATATATATATATATATATATATATATATATATATGGGTCATATGTCCCTCCTATATACCTCCTATATACCATTCGAATTTCGTCAGAAACAGAGACTCCTACGGCCTCCATCCGGACAATAATTTTTTAACGGTAACAAGATTTTTTTAAATCGATACCATCGAGATGGAGGCTGTAGGAGTCTCTGTTTCTGACGAAATTCGAATGGTATATAGGAGGGATATATGGATGAATATACATGGTTTTATTTTTCAAAAAAAAAATAAAAAAAACGCCGAAAAATGGAGCGGGGGCAGCCATGTTGGCTGCCCCCAGGGGGCAGCCCCATTTTTTCCTATATATATATATATATATATATATATATGTATGTATGTATATGTATATATATAAGTCACATGTGTACATATTATCTAGAGATATTATGCAAGCAATTTTTCTTAAGGAGCAAAATATATTAACGTAATTGTTTTTTTTAAACTCAATATTATGAATTGAATGTTTATAATAAAGTGGTATTTGTCATGTCATGACCTCTATAATATATTATTTTATAATATTATCACTTTTTTATAATTAGTGGAAGATCAGAAATTATAGATCCATTATGCATAAAAAATAAATGTATATTCAACAAAAATCATTTTGAAGCTATTAGTAGTTACAAATAATTCAATATGTAAGGTTGTAAGTTAAAATCCCACTTTCTCAAAAAAAATCCTAATAACTAAAAAAATTAATATATACAAACTTATAATTTTGTGACTAATAAATATCCATTAATCGTACTACTCTCTTCAAAAAAATATATAAAGGTATTAAATCTACATGATATAAATATTAATATTATCTTTAAGATTTGTATGTAATGACTTTATTCTTCTATTATCAGGGAGAACAGAAAATATCCTTTCATATGTAATATAAAAAAGCATTAAAGTTATATTTTTCCTAAGTATAAAATAACAGAATATATAGATTCTTTAATAGTAGGAAGATTCGAACCCTGATCCTTTAAAGTGAGAGCCACTGCTTCTACCACTAGGCCATTAGAGAGGTTCAACTATATAGATTTCAATCCTTATGTTTAAGATATTTTGTATTCATTGATAAATGAAAATTGTAAGAGCTAAAATTAATTTATGTTTCTTTATAAGTTCTCCCCTCTCTCGTACATATTCAAATATTTTGACTGACAAAGTGCCTTTAATTAGTCTTTTTACATGTATCTTAAAATACAAGTCTAAAAAATCCACCTTGATGTCTCAATATTATTTACAACTAAATTTGCTTCAAATGAATGTTTTTAATGAAAAATAGTTGACTATCTTCCTATTGGCTATATTTCAATTGGAAAATATTATGTTGTTTATCTTATCTTTAACTCTACTGTTACTGTTTATTTGTATTTACAACATCAATCATATTTTGATTTAGCTTTATTTAGTTTTATTGAACACTTCTATACATTGATAGAAAAACTTACAAATATTTAATTTATATTTAACACATATATACAGTGATTTAGCTTTTTGAGGGAGAGGACAGCAAGGTGGTTTTGCTGGTGCTTTTTTGTTTTAATAAAAGATTTACACCCAAAATTAATAGAAAGGTCTTGTCGGTGCCTTAAGGTAGTATAATATTGTCCTGTAGAGACTTCTCTAAAATATTGAATTATCCTTGAAAGGTTTGTCCAACCTCGGTTTTAAAAGCATTAAGCCAGTTGACTATTTCGTAACATGTACGTTTAATTTTCTATTTTTTCACAACATGTACACTAAATATTGACCACATGAATTGGCATACAACTAAACTGATTTCAAACCATGTCATCTAGTACTATTTATAAGAAAAAAAAAGTATGAAACAAATTAACTAAACAAATGGGCCAGATATCATTTTGGCAGGAGACCAACTCAAAGATATCGTGCTCGCCACAAGCATATATTTTTAAATTTACGTCCATGATTTGTACCCATTTGGATTTCGTACATGATGATTGCTCTTTTATTGTTGTAAACGACCAAATAAGCGCAATATTTTCGTCATTTACAAGGGCACCTGGAAAACGCATAATATCTCTTAACATGGAATTCCATGTTAAGAGATACCCTTCGAGGGAAGTTTATCCCCCCATAACCCACCTCTTCTCTCTCTAATGCGGACCTCACATTTTCTCTTTTTAATATATTAAATAAATCAATTTTCTTTCATCCACTCAATCAAAAAATAATACGTTATACTATCATATCATATAAAAATTGTAAGATACTCCAAATCTACTCACTTTTCCAAACTTCAATACAATCGCATCACAACAAGTACACAGTTTTTCAAACTTCAATACAATCATGTCACAACAAACCCACTTCAAACCCATCTCCAATTTAACCCTCTATTAAAAAACCAAAACATAAAAATGAGTTATCATCTATCAGTTTAACCCACTCTAACCCGCGTACCAAACACACCCTTACTGAAATGAAGTATCGAAATGGATTTCAACTCATCGCGACACTTAAGTACCGGTATGCAAATTGAATTCCATTTTGACACTTCACTTATTGTTTTATACTTCAGCATTCTTTACCCTCATGTCCATTTTTTTAGAAACGCGTCTGCATTTATTGAAGTACCAATATCTTTTATTATTGTCAAATTTTAACTAATCATTCTTCCAGCATAAGATTTAATGAGACTTTCACTGCACGGAAACTGCAATTTCCATTCAATTTGTCTAAATCGTATGAGGTAAGCACTTAGATCATCAGATCTTTGAAGAGGTCTCAGCTACAAATTTGTATAGTTAAAAAAAACCATTATCTCATCTGGGCAATATGCCCAATTGCATGATATACATCGGTATCGGTCCATATCTCGTCATCAATAAATGAAGCCAAGAGTCTAACCATGAAACCAATGTTAAGTTAAAGTCAGATTAGGTGTAAAGATCATAGGACACATTGTTGATAATTGACGTGGTAAATTAGCTAATTAATATTAAAATTGTTGAATAGCCTTGGATGACCGTGAGCGGCGAAGCCGAGTTCCGTGTGGTTGCTGGATTGGAGTATTCTTGTGAATAGTAAACTGTGAGGAGAATTGAGAGGGTTGGAAGGAGGAGCACACTGATGTACCTCAACTCAATCCTTCAACTAGACGAAGCCTAACTGATGGGATGTGATGGACGATAAGAAGGGGAAATCACACGCAGATCGGAACATCGCTCATTGACAGCCCCTTCCCGACGTAGCATAAAAAATAATTTAAAGAATACCGAACGTGAAGGTAACAATCCATTAGAATGATGATGATAATGGAACGATAAGGTTCTCCTAACACGACTTGAAGCAGACAGCAAACATTATAATAAGCAAATTCGTGTATTTTAATACGTCTTGTAAAGACGACCGACCGATCTAATCTTTGTGGATATTGTGATAATATATAAAGATTAAGAAATATCAATTGATGCATATAAGTAAGCTGAGTATAACGCTTCGATTGACCCATAGATTATTGCAGAATCTGATCATCTAAGATATAAAGAAATGGCATGGTGGTTGAGAGATTAATTTCTCATTGTAGAAGTCGTGGAACCGGTGGAGACTTGCTTGACGGATGCTCACAAAAAGTACGATTTTATTTAAAAAAAGAAAGTAGACCAATTTTGATCCTGACATGAGTCTGTCCACATGGATGTTTTTTTTAAAGGAAATCAACGCGATTCTCTTCGTCATCTATATCTTGGATCCAAATTATTACGTGGCATTTCTCCTTGATCGAGGAAGGATCCAAACTGGTTTGGAATTAGACTATGTCAACGTTGTGCCCACTTCCTTTGGGTGCCGTCTAAGATGCTGTGTGCCCATTTCCTTTGGGCGTAGTAGGCATGATATTGCTTGGGTGTCTATCTGCCAGCCCAAGGCCCACGAGGGGCTGGGCCTGCGCTCACTTTCCTCCCTTTGTGACGCCATGTTAGCCTCCTGGACGTGGAGGCTTCTCACCACGGATTCATCACTCTGGGCCCTCTTCATGTGCAGTAAACACCTTGATGGTGTTTCCTTCTAGGATGCAAGCTTATCTTCCTCTCATAGGCCCACTTGGAAGGCCATCTTGCTCTTCAGAGATGTCATCAGGCCGGTCATTAAGGGTGACTTGCCGTCCTGTAGATGGATCCCCTCCCCTCGGGGCTTCTCCTTCAGCAGTGTCATGGACTTCCTTAGCCCGGCCTATGTTGCCCCGGACTGGACTGTCTGCGTTTGGTCCAAAGGAACGCCCCCGAAGTGCTCCCTCACTCTTTACAGAGTTGTGCTGAACCGACTGCCCACTACTGACAGGCTAGCCCGGTTCCGGATCTGCGAGCGCGCCTATTGCTACCTTTGCATGGGGGAACTTGAATCACATGCTCATCTTTTCTTTGGATGCCCTTTCTCCTCGGTCGTTTGGACTATCTCCTGTGCTGCTCTCAACCTCCCAATTGCCCCCTCTCCCTCTTGTGAACCTCGTCCCATGGACTATTGGCAACTCTGACTCCGCAACCTGGAACCGCCTCTCTTGCACACTCGCAGTGGTTGTTTGGTATATTTGGTGTGACAGAAACATGCTTTGGTCAGACCCGCCACCGGGGCCACCTTCTACCGCCGACGCTCTGAAAACTACGAACAATGTGGTAAAAACGGTCAACCTCATGCACTGATTAGGCGGGGCTTGCTCCTGTCTCGTCTGATCTTCTTGCTCAATTACAGCTTTGTGTTTCTTTGGTCTCCCCAAAGGGGCTTTTGTTCCACATAGATCAAATTGTAAAACTCAATTTTTGGAAATACAAATACTTACCAAAAAAAACATTGTAGTCTAATGATAAATTAATGAAGCTAAGATGAGTAGACCCCTCGTGATGGAGAGCATCGAAGTTGAAGGCCAATCCCATGTGCTGGTGTTGGGAAACAAGGGAAGTGAAGCTTATCCTGTGAGGTAATAATAAGGGGAAAATAAGGCTGTCCGTTAGCTGCCCCGTTCTATTTCCCGGTGAATTTTTGTTTTTAAAAATATAGTTATATATTTTTATCATTATAATCATCTAATATGTCATTCCAATTTCATCGGAAATGAAGATTTGTATGTCATCCACCTATAACATGTCGACTACAACAATTCTTAGATCGTTAAAATTACATATTCACTACAAAAAAAGTTGAACTATAGTGACGGTTTTTTCAAAATCCGTCACTAAATTAGCCGTTGTTAAATAAATATATATATATATATAATGATGATATTATTCGTTGTGAAATGAGTTTTCGTACTTAATGACAAGTATCATATATTCCGTAACTTCATTAGCAACGATCCACATAGCGACGATTATCCATTGCTATTTTTCAAAATAGCAACTAATCATCGCTAATTTTTTAGTTCAAAATTTATCGACAATTAATTAGAAGTTTGAGAAATAGCAACGAATAAGCATCATTATGTGGACCGTTGCTAATGATATAAAAACATATATGACATTCATCGCTAATTTCGAGTACAAAAAATCATTTCGCAATGAATGATATCATCATCATATATTTAACAACGGCTAATTTAATGACGGATTTTGAAAAAATCATCACTATAGCTCAATTTGTTGTAGTGATTCTAGATGGATGTCATATAAGTCTATGTTTCTGACAAAATTAACATGATATATTAAAGGAATCAATGGTGAAAATACATAATGGTATTTTTGAAAAAAAAAATAAAATTTACGTGACTAGGACGGAGGCAGCCAACGGGGCAGCCCATTTTCCCAATAATAATCAATCTTTTGGAAATTGTAGCTCCGTGGTTTTATTGTTGGGAGAATAAAGTTGAAAGGATAAAAACAATTAAGGAGAGTTTATTAGATACTTGTTTAATTTTTACGTGTACGTAAAACAATGTAATATCAATTTTATTGTTGCTCAAAAAGATGGTTAGAGAAGAATAGATCATTATGGTATAGGTAACGTCGGCGATAGTTAATTGTTTGTAAAAGATAAAACTATACTTTATTAGCATAAGAGGACGTAAGTGTTCATTGTTTTGATTTCCATGTTCTTCATGAGCATTCGTTAAGCGATTTTCATGGGGCGGTTTTCATCTGTTGCACGCGCCTGTGAGCAAAATTTTCCTTTTGGGCACGTGACTTTTACTAGTTATTAACTTATAATTAGCTTCTACGCTTTACTGATGAATGAACTTTGATTATTTTTAAAAGGGTTATATGGGGCTGCTCCCTGTTGATTGTTCCTGCATTATTTTTTGTCAAATTTTTATATTTTTGAAAAATATCATCATATATTATTCATCCATGTATTTCTCCTATATGTTATTCGAATTTCATCAGAACAGAGATTCCTACACCCTCCATCTAGAACAAGTATGAATATTACATTAGTTTTAAGACTATTAAAATTATTTGTTCTTGATGGAGGGCATAGGAATCTCTATTTCTGACAAAATTCGAATGTCATATAGGATGGATATAATGATGAACATACATGGTGATATTTTTCAAAAAAAAATAAAAAATACAGAAAATGAAGTGGAGGCAGGCATGTTGGCTCCTCTGAGAGAGCAGGCCCATTTTTTCCTTTTTAAAAATAATTCTTTCAGATTTCATGATGTGAGTACTAGAGATATGCCACGATGGCAGCGTTTGCGTGTCGTTTCAGCACTTTTATAACTAGCTTTCATTGTTCTACTTATGCTTTCAGTGTTTACCTTGTGTCACAATGAGGAGCAACTAATCTTTAATCCAAGAAGAGCTTTTAAACCAATTAAAAATAACCAATATAGTAGATATATTCCCAAAGATATATTAACCTATGAAAATCTCTATAGTGCTTTATGAAAAATGAAAAAGAAGTAAAAGTTTAGAAAAGATTTATAGTATGATATTAGTAGATTCAAGTAGTTTGTTAAATTATTTAGAAGTCTTAAAGGAAGAGTGTAAATTTGCTGAATAATGACCTATTAAACTTAAAAGTGATAGTTATGAAAAAGAAATTATTCAACTTAAAAGAAAAATAAGGTGTATGTCTAATACTGGATAAGGGAAAGGAAAGATAGATGATCATGCTTCTGGTTCTAATTTTGGTACAAAAAGAAGACTGAATGGATTTGGGTTCCTACGTATAAAGGAAAGGGTACCACTAAAGAAATATGAAGGTAGTAAAGATCGAAATGCGAGGAACGTATAAGATGATGGGTATATCAACATCTAAGGTGGACCCCATCAAGGTCAATGATTTATTTAACGTTGAACTATAGGCGGAAGATGTCAACACGGTAAAGACTTTAAGATTGGAGAAGACTATCTCAAAAAACCATAGGTGACTTCTTTACATTTAGTCCCATCATCCATATAATTCATTGTCTATATAACCTTGACTCGTATTTAAGGAGAGACTTTACTGAAGTATGGGAAGCTCTAACTTAGGGGATGCTCTTATTAAAATGAACGTCTTAAATGAAAATGTTTTCAAAGAAAAGAGATAAAAAGTTAAGTTAGTATCTTTTGATAACTTTGGATATTTTTGACCATGTTAAAAAAGGAGAAATGAGGAGGGTTGCGCGTTAGGTAACCGACAACCAGCGCAGGAGAGATAAATTCGTAAATAGTGTTCTTAAATTCTTCTAAGAACACTATTTATGAATTTATCTCGAAACCGTTCGGATCTTTTAAATATGGATTTAAGCAAACATACAGATTGCGTTGGGGCGTTCCCTAGTTGCCACGCGTTGCATCGCCCGAATGCAATGAAAAATTGGCAAGGGCCGCTACATCGCAGCCTGGATGTAGTCCAAAATTTGCAAGGGTTCTCGCATGAGGAACGCATGCGGGTAAATAAGCTAGTTCCGCTGCATCACCGTCCGGATGCAGTCCAAAATTTGCAAGGGTTCTCGCATAATGGACGCATGCGAGTAAAGAAGTTAGTCCAAAAGAGATTGCAAAGGAAGTTACGGATTGCTAGTTGGAATATCGGTACTTTAACTGGAAAATTGATGGAGATAGTGGATACAATGGAAAGAAGGAAGATTCATATATTATGTCTTCAAGAGACTAAATGGGTTGGAGAGAAAGCAAGGGAGATCGAGAAGACATGCTTTAAACTTTGGTATTTAGGTAAAGATAAGGACAGAAACGGTGTTGGAGTGGTTGTTCATAAAGATTTGAAGGTTTGTGTGGTTGAGGTGCAAAGATTTGGGGATCGGATTATTTTGTTAAAGTTGGTGCTTGAAGAAGAAATTCTGAATATCGTCTCAGTTTATGGACCACAAATTGGTTTAGATGAAAGGAGTAAACAATCTTTTTGGGAGGATATGGTTAAGATTTTACAAGGAATCCCACAAAGAGAGATGGTTTGCATAGGTAGAGATCTTAATGGACATGTGGGAAAAGATGTTTCAGGGTATGCAAGTGTGCATGGAGGACATGGTTTTGGGGATAGAAACGAAGAGGGAAAAGTTATTCTGGATTTTGTAACTGCATATGATCTTTTAATAGCAAACACTCTTTTCAAGAAGAGGGAGGAGCATTTAATTACTTATAAGAGTGGCTCAACTAGAACACAGATCGATTACTTTGCGTTGAGGAGAAGAGATCGGTTATGTTGCAAAGATTGCAAAGTAATCCCTGGAGAGAGTTTGACAACCCAACATCACTTGTTAGTCTTGGATTTACAAATAAAAGGGCTGGTAAAGAAAAGGAAGGCTCCTAAGATCACTAGAACTAGGTGGTGGAATCTTCCGCTGAAGCAATCAAGCTTAAGGGAGAAGGTTTTAGAAGACTTATCTTGGGATTGTAGCGGTAGTGCAAACGAGATGTGGGAGGCAGTAGCATCTTGTATACGAAAGGTAGCCAAAGAGATGCTAGGCGAGTCAAAAGGAGGAGCTCCGGGTCAAAAGGAGGCTTGGTGGTGGAGTGAAGGGGTGCAAGAGAAGCTAAAAATTAAAAGAGCTTGCTTTAAAGCTATGTCCAAGGATAGAACAGAGGAAACTGTCACAGACTATAAAATAACGAAGACGGAAGCAAAGAAGGCTGTAAGCGAAGCTAAGTCAAAAGCTTATGAGGTTTTGTATAAAAATCTCAACTCTAAGGAGGGCCAGAAGGATATATTTAGGTTGGCCAAAGCAAGAGAAAGAAAGACCAAAGACCTTTCTCAAGTGAGATGCATTAAGCACGAGGAAGGTCACGTGCTTGTTACTCAGAAGGATATAGAGACTAGATGGGAGCAATACTTCCATGAACTTTTCATTAGAGAAGGACATAGAGAGATCACTTTGGGTGATCTAGCTAGTAGTGAAAGTTATTTGAATCGTGCATGCTATAGACGAATATAAAGAAAAGAAGTAGAGGAGGCTTTGAAGGTTATGAAACCTGGGAAAGGTGTTGAACCGGATGACATCCCTGTAGAAGTATAGGTGAGCGTGGTTTGACTTGGCTTACGAATCTATTCAATGTATATGGCGAAGCAAGAAAATGCCTGAAGATTGGAGGAGGAGTATCGTGGTGCCTCTTTATAAGAACAAAGGAGACATTCAAAATTGTTCAAATTACAGAGGTATCAAGCTGATGAGTCACACTATGAAAATTTGGGAACGTGTGATCGAAAGAAGGTTGAGACAAGTTTCCTAAATAAAAGAAAATCAATTCGGATTCATGCCAGGTCGCTCAACTATTGAAGCCATCCATTTGCTGAGGAGAACAATGGAGATTTATAGAGCTAAAAGGAAGAATCTCCATATGATCTTTATTGATTTGGAGAAGGCTTAA
The DNA here is from genome assembly GCA_037367405.1 of Ottelia alismoides. Lineage (NCBI taxonomy): Eukaryota > Viridiplantae > Streptophyta > Magnoliopsida > Alismatales > Hydrocharitaceae > Ottelia > Ottelia alismoides. The sequence goes on along the minus strand of JAZKJV010001338.1, from coordinate 123,064 downwards.
GATTCCGTCCCACGAGAGATACTGTGGAGAGTTTTGGAGAAGAGACAAGTACATCTCCTATACATTAATCTCATAAAGGATATGTAGGTCTTTATCTTGTGTAAGGACCCCGACGGGGAAGACTGACTATTTTGATATCAACATTGGTTTACATCAAGGTTCAGCTTTGAGTCCATTTCTTTTTACTTTGATTATGGACGAGTTGACAAGTCACATTCAGGATGAGTTACCTTGGTGTATGTTATTTGCTGATGATATTGTGTTGATTGACGAGACTAGAGATGGAGTAAATGAGAAGCTTGAGGTTTGGAGACGTACATTGGAGACTAAAGGTTTTCGTATAAGTAGGGCTAAGACGGAATATATGGAATGCACCTTTAATGGAAGCAATGGTGAAGGAATCGAGGTGAAGATTGGTGACGATAACATTCAGAATAGATATTCTTTTAGATATATGGGATCTATTTTGCAATATGATGGGGAAATTGATGGAGATGTTACTAATAGAACAGATGCAGGCTGGCTAAAGTGGAGAGGATCCTCCGCTGTTCTCTGTGATAAGAAAATGCCTTTAAAAATTAAAGGAAAGTTTTACAAAGCAGCTGTGAGACCTGCTATGCTTTATGGTTCTGAATGTTGGCCTGTGAACCATAGACACGTGCAGAGAATGGTTGTAGCAGAAATGAAAATGCTAAGATGGATGTGTGGACATACACATAAAGATCGGATTCGGAATGATGCAATCAGAAAGAAAGTTGGTGTAGCTCCGATCGAGGATAAGATGCGGGAAAATCGCTTAAGATGGTTTGGTCATTTGCAAAGAAGGTCAACTGATGCACCGCTTAGGAGATGCGAGTGGTGGGATGTTGAGCCGGCTAAGAGAGAGCGAGGACGGCCCAAGAAGTTTTGGAAAGAGACTATACGAAGGGATCTTAGTTTTTTGGATATAAGCCCGAGATTGACCCAAGATAGATCTGAATGGAGGCGAAGAATCAATGTAGCCGACCCTACTTAATTGTGGGAAAAGGCTTTGTTGTTGTTGTGTTAAAAAAGGAGAAGAGAAAAACATATTTCAAAAGTTATTTTCAAAAAAGATTCATTTGAACACTTTATTTTTGCAAATATAGAAATATTTTAGCATCATAAAATGAGGGATATTGTTAGGTCATGCAGAAGCATGCATGGTTTGATGATGATAACAAAACTTGGCAATAGTATCTTGTATCTAGTTTGAAAACAAGGAATATTAAGGATCAATCTTAAAAATCAAGATAAAGAAAAATAAGGAAGATTAAAAAATTAATGATCAAGTCTAAAACTCAAGAAAAATGACCATAAGTTGAAGATGGAGATGGATCAAACACTCATGAAGCGAAAGAGTTCAGAAGGAGTCAAGGAATCCTAGAAGCAAAAGGAGAATATGCAATGATATTTTCATGAAAAATAAGAAGTTAGAGTGTTTACATTTTTTTGTGTAAAAGTATTTTAAGAGTAAAATGTCTTTCTTAACGTAATTCAGTTGACTATCCTTTTTTCAATTGATAGAAATCAAATTGAGTCGATTAATGGAACCGCCAATCAGCTATTCTTGAAGAATCCTAAATCACATTTTGGATCCTATTTTTCAGTCGTCTACTACTTTTCTTTTAGTAAAAAAAATGAACGTATAAATTTGAATTTTCTAGAGATTTAGTTTTAATAGACTAATCACAATTTTTAATCAATTACTTTACTTTCTAGTCGGTTAATTTATTTTCATTCGACTAATCTTTTCTGTTCAAACTAGTCCTTGCCTTTTCCCTCCTATTTACCCTTATTCACATCTAATGACTACTCAACTCTTATGAGCTTATAAATAGGATCGCATGTTATTCTTATTCACACACCAAATGGAGAATTCACTATTTTTCTCTAAATGTCAATCAGGTCACATTAAGAGCATTTTGAAACTATATTTCTTTCCATGTTTTATGCCTATAGCTCTGGTGTTTCGGCAATTCATCTTATAAGCACTCTCCACGCTTTATAAGATCGTTCATTATTTCAGCTTAGATTACATTATTTATATTTACTTTTGAGGTTGTAGGAGGTTATTACTTTTGTATGTATGGTTGGAGTTACCCTCATAAATAACTCATTGTGATATTGTTGGTTTCCTTGCTTAAGCATTCTATTTTAGTAAAGAGATCTGCAAAGGAATTGTCAAGGTTGAAAGAGTGATTCGAGAGACTTTCATCGTGATTTTTACTCAAGAGAGTTTACGTCAATTATAATAGTGGTTTACTTGTTATCTCTTTGTGATTGAAAAGTGCTACATAACATTTTGTCTATCTGAGTATTGTGTAATTGTACTGATCTCATTACGATCCGTCCCACATGGAATTTGTACTTTCCTTCTGTAAGGATTTTCAATACAAGTCCTATATAAGAGCAACGTCATTGCTATGGTATCAATGTTGATGATTTAGATTTTAGTAATGATAAGTGTTATTTTTATATTTATTTTTATAGAGGTTTAACCATTCATGTTAAGAATTATACTTCTAAAATAAGGAGAATATGTGATTTTGCATGTTCAGTAGATTGCTAATTAATTGAAGATAAAGAACTAAGAAGTACAAAGTGCTTACAATCTTGGGAGATCAAAGACATGGGTAAAAGTTCAAGTTTACAAAAGAAGTACAAAGTGCGTAAAATCTTGGAAGATCAAAGGCATGGGTAAAGGAAGTTCATTTCTACAAAAACCCTAACCCAAGAGGCATAGAATAAGTTGAAGTAAAGTTGAAGGCGTTAAAGCAAAGTTCTTAGGAAAACAATCAGGAAAAGTACTTGTGATGTAACAGCTCAAACATAGTTTTCAAACTTATGAAGTTTGAAAGTATGTTATAAGAGTGGGGGATTACTACTTTACAACTTGGACTTAAGCATTTTGATTGGTTATCAACGAGAGCACTTGGACATGAACTTAATAAGTTGTTAATGCCAGTTTTCCTTGATAAATGATCCAAGCATCTAAGACTGGAATGTTACATATTGTATCAAAGAGGGTTCCAGTTGATAGTGAAAAATACTACCCCAGAGATGGAGACATCCCTTTAAAAAAAGGCTATAAGGAGCATACAAATGTCACTTTTACCGAGAATAAGGGCCATATCATAACAAGTATGTTGCGAATTTAAATAGGAGATATTGTAACACATTAAACATAGTCTCATGTTTAAAATTTACGTAATTTGAGAGTGGGTTATAAGAGTGGTGGATTACTACTTGATAACTTGGACTTAATAGTTTCGAGCAATCGTCAATGGATCCACATGGACCTGAAATCAACTAGTTGCCAGGGTAAATTTTCTTCGATAAACGAACTGGAGATCTAAGCTCCATATGTTATAGAAGTTAGATTTCTATCTTAGACTTATTGTAGAAAGAAAAACCTTGCTTAAAATACACAAAAGAGCTGAAGCTATTGTAAAATAGTCAATTAATCTATTTAAATGTCAGCTAATATCTCTTTGGGTCGACTAACTTGTTACTCCATTTGTTTTATCTTTGAACCTTAACTTAAGCAATCCATCTCGAATTTTTAGTTGACTATTCTATCAATTAATTAACTTCGAGTAAGCAAGTTCAGTCGACTAACCTAAAACTTTAGATGGCTAACTTTTAATGCTAATATTCACTTGTATTAAATATTTGATTGTTCTTAATTGATTTTAATGAATATTATTTTGTGGTCGACTAATCTAATTTATCCATTAATTAAGTGTCAAGCCTCACTCGACTAACTAAACATCCAATAAAGAGTTGCTATTTTGGAAGCGATTTTCAATCAACTAATCTTATAAGGAGGTCAACTAATCCCTATCAGTTGATTAATATCATTTTTTGCCATCTAATCCTATCACAATATGAATATTTTCCTTCTACCTATTAGTAGCTCAAACTTAACTATGTTTAACTATCCTAAAAGGATACTAAGACTCTTCTAGCCTTTAGATAGGATATTTAATGCCCTTGACAAGTTATCAACTAAGCAGCTCATCATAATTCAGTTGAGTGAGTTTAATTGTGAGTTCAAATTCTTATATGTTTACATATTTTTCTCAAGATCAAGGTGTTTCATTCACTATCTTGCTCTTTGTTACTCCAACCTTGTCCAAACTTGATATAATTGCAAGACCCATAAGATCATACCTCCTAATATTCTAAACTTGATTTTCCTAATTATATGGGATTAGAAGACACCTCAGGCATCTTAAGAAAGTAAGTGATCGTGAGAGAAGAAGTCCACTGGATGTTAGATACACTCTATATCAAATCAATTATCAATTTAAGCTCCACGATTCTCCTCAAAAAAGCTCATCAAAATCTGGAAGCTAGCTAGTGAAATCATGGATTACAGATGTAGTAATCAACAACTAGTAAACCTTATTGAAAACCAAAGGATGAGATGAATGAATGTTCTGTTGGGTTACCATGCATGTTTCATTGTTTCAAGTCTCCTCCTAGTTACTCAAGAAATTCCGAATAAGAAAGATAATCAATACATTGATGGGAATGGAGAGTGGTTCCTCCGATGTTACAGCACCTGCTGTAATGTAGGAGAGTCGCTCGATGGGCATCGGACGGCCCTCGGAAGGGGTCAGGATGGTTGGTGTGCATCTTGATGCCCATCGAGCAACTCTCCTGTGTGGGGATAGATCGTCTGTTGTAGCACCCTCCTGCTGTAATGCATAGTATATATCGGATGACCAATTAGACGATCCGAATAGGGGTGGATAGTCTATTGTAGCACCCTCCCGAGTTACAACATGTAATGCTACATCAGACGATCCTCACCTCCTGTATTTGGGGCTGTGAAACTGAGAATCTGCTCTCGATGGAAATGGTCAAACAAGATAAATCGGTCACATGGTTAAAGTAGTGTGGTAGCCACCCCTATTATTTAAAAAAATTGTTACTTAAACGTGAATGATGGGCGCAGCTTGTTGTATTTCGAAGAATTGAATTTGCTATCCAAAAGGGATTGACGGCGCAAGCTTGTTGTCCGTCTCCCATCAATTTATATGTAATCTCATTTTAAATGCATCATGGTTGTTGTTTTTTACTTAAACGTGAAGGAAGGGATTTACCAATATAAATCTCAAGAGAAATTCCATGAAATATTATTAAGATCACACGATAGAAGGCGGCATTCCTAGGACATAAGTCTTCCTGGCAAGATCTTCAACACATGAAACAGCCACTGCTATCTAATTAACCAAAGCACACTTCTTCCTTATCTCTCCAGAAGAGCCGGTAAGAACTCCGAACCTCCCCATCCTCACCATCGACACCCCCAACTCTTTGAAGAACTTCGACTGCGATGATCTAAACGTTTGAACGTACGCCCTCATCTCGCTGTCTTGCAGAAGAGCTTCGTCGGAGTGAAAGAGTGCGTGTCGATTTTGGTGGCGCTCTCCGGATCCATATCAACAGTAGTCGTCTTGTCCCCTGGCTTCCATTTGCCGTGCAAAGTTTTCGCGTAAGCTGGGTCAAGCGAAGGGTCGATTCCTCCATTGTTGGTGAAGTTGTAGATGCGCTTAGCGAACGACGGGCAGTGAGAAACACCGATGGTGTGAGCACCTATTGATACAAAGAAAGAAAAACAAAACTTAAGCGTGGATCACTATCATCTAATTAGCAATGGCGCTAATCTCTATTGATGGAAACGTGTCATCTTCTTAAGATGCCTGTTCTTATAGAATACCTGAGAGCACAGCAAGATCCTTTGGAGTGAGACCCTTGGAAGCAAATATTTTCTTAAGCTCGGCAATATCAGCAAAAGAAGATGGTAGATTTGCAAGAGCCTCTTTTTGCCGACGAGATCCGCCCATCCCTCCTCCCTGTCTCAACTTAATTCCCAATTTGTTCATTTGATCTTAAATGATTTCGAAAAAAGAAACATATTGGAGTGTCAGTTAGAATCAGATTCAACTCCCCAAACGACGCAAAATAATAGTACAGATTATGCAGCAAGGCCTAAGTTAAGTTATATGACAGTTAATATTTTCAATACGTAAAGCTGCATTTAATTGCTAAGCTTAACTAAAGGCTTCTAAACCTATATTAAAAGTTCACATTTTCAATAACTAAGAAGCTCATTCCCTCCGATGTCTTGGGGAAAGCGTCGGCCTCAATCAAGGACACTACAAGGAAAACAAGTTGTAGCTACAGAACTATGATCACTGATATGGGGTTTGTGGACACAGAATTGGGCTATTGACCATAACACGTCGTGACCAGTAGCCGTAGTTACAAGTCTCATCGCGAGAGCTCTCTAACGACGAATATTCCGAGGCCACTACAAGTGACCACAGAACTTGTCATGGGCACAACTTTTGAATGAAAATTTTAACCACGGATTGTAGCTATGAGACTAGTGGCCACGGAATTATTATGGCCACAAGTTTCCGTAGCCACATTCCGTGACTACAACTCATTTTTCTTGTAGTGGGAACCCCCAAGAGTAATGGAGACAACAAATCTCCCGCTAAGTGAAGCAGATGATGTGCGTAACAGTCCAGTAATCGGCATTTCCCTCAAATTATTCAGGACGCTGGTGCTTTTTTGCTTTGTTTTTAGCGGATTATGTATTAACTATGGTGAACTTTTGTGTAAAGATGAGGTACGTCGCCCTTACAATGCTTCGAGAGAGAACGAGAGAGAAGATAGGGATGGAGAGATGGGAGAGGGCTCCCTAGTGCGAGGGAGAGCGAGATTGATTTCCCCTCCGTAGGAGGTGTGTATTTGTAGGGCATGAATGCCCATCGCACAGTCCGCACTCAATCCCACGCACATCGGAAACGGTTTCCTCGTGAGACTCGGTCTAGCCGCAACCGCTGGCGACGGTTCATGACCACATTGATCAAATCCATTCTACATCTCCCACTTAACCGAAGTGGTCAAAACATATATACTCCCACTATTCGTGTAGTATATACATGGAGATTTATCGTGTGAGGATCATTATTTACGAAACCTCTTCCTTGACTCAAGCATTCCTGAGTTCCATTAAACCAAATGTTTAATGTATGTTCCTGTTGTTATTTCCTTGGTTAGGGAATCGGCCTACATGCCACTGGTAGGTATGTAGGTTACCGTGATTTCTTGCTTCATCATTATATCTTGTATATAATGATATTGGATCTTAATGTGTTTTCATTTAGAACTATTAGCCCCACTATTAATCAAGCTTATCGCGGCTTGATTGTCACAATACATTTCAATTGATCCTTTGACCAATTTAAGGCTTAGTTTCTCTAGAAAATACCTGATCCACACAACATGAGTGGTGGTCATGCTACATGCAATATACTCAGCCTCCTGTGTATGTCGAGATACACATCCGTGTTTCTTGTTACCCCAAGAAACGGCTGCCTCACCAAACATGAACATGTAACCTAATGTGGATTTTCTGTCATCCACATCCCCTTCGAAATCGGCATCGGAGTAGCCTACCACTTCAAGCGATTCTGCTTGATACACAATCTTCAGAGTACTGTCCCTTTCAGATATCGAAGAATCCTCTTTACAACTTCCTAATGTGCTGGACCGGGATTGCTTTGATATCTACTGACTAAGCTTACTAGATAAGCTAAATTAGGTCGAGTACACATCATTGCATACATTAAACTTCCCACCTCTTGTGTATATGGTACATTTAAAGGTTTCTGTCCCTTTCGGGAACACTGACTCTTACTGAGACTTTTTCCCATCACAAGTGGTGTTGGAGCTGGAGTGTTGTTCTGCATTCCAAATCTCTTTAACACAGTATGCAAATATCTTTCCTCACTAAGGCTCAATGTCCTTGAGTCACTGTCTCTGGTTATTTGAATTCCAAGAACATAGGATGCTTCGCCCATGTCCTTCATCTCAAATTCATTGCTCAATTTTTATTTAATTTCATTTAGCATTTGTATGTCATTACCTGCAAGCAGAATGTCATCAACATATAATGACATGATTGCAAAATTGCTCCCACTCTTCATGACATACACACAGTTTTCCAATTTATTTGAAACAAATCCAAATTGGATAACTTTCTCATGAAACTTGAGATACCATTGCCACAAAGACTATTTCAAGCCATATAATGACTTTCTTAACTTGTAAACCCTTTTCTCCTAATCTTCAACCTGAGAACCATCAGGTTGTCGCATATAAATCTCCTCCTTTAATTCTTCATTAAGGAAGGTCGTCTTCACATCTATTTGGAATAATTCTAAATCCATATATGCGACTATGGCTAAGATCATCCGAATGGATGCAAACTTAGTCACTGGAGAGTAGGTTTCCTGGAAATATATTTCAGCTTGCTGAGTATAACCCTTGGCAACTAATCTGGCTTTGTATTTGTCAACAGTACCATCAACTCGATACTTTTTCTTGAATACCCACTTACATCCTATGAATTGCCTACTTTCTGATAAATCACATAATTCTCAAACACCGTTTCGTTCGATTGAGTCCAACTCATCTCTCATGGCAACCGACCATGATTCCGACTCAGGCGAAGCCATAGCTTCATTAAAGGATATGGGATCTGTACAATCCATGACATCATCATCCATGGTGTAACACGATGCCTCGCATCCATAGAAATGGTAATCTTCCATCCATGTGTGTCGTGTTTTGGGTCTCTTGTTGACGATTATACTCATGGGTTGTGTGGGTCAACCCACTTCCTCTAAAGGATCATCATGTTCCATAGTTTCATTCTCTATATTTGGATGATCGATGTTATCCTCAAGTTCTTGTCTAATGCTCAAGTTATCTTCATTGTCCTGTAAGACAATCAAAGTTTCTGATTCCTTTACTTCATGCTCCTTTTCTTGATGAATTTCAAGGAAAGTAGTATCACGACTTTCGATCAGACCTTTAGTTTCATGGAAAAACCTATATCCTTTAGAATTCTTACTATACCCAATAAACTTGCACTTTAATGTCCTAAGTCTAGCTTGTCTCTAAACTGACTCGGTACCAGAACATATGCAACACATCCCCATTTCCGGAGATGGCCCAACTCGGGCTTTCTGCCATTTCATATTTCATATGGCGTTGACTCTACGAACTTAGTGGGAATCCTATTCTGTATATAGTTCGCAGTCAACACTGCCTCTCTCCTGAATTTTTTGGAGAGTCCTGAGTGTGAAAGCATATACCTTACTGCATTCATCAAAGTTCGAGTCTTTCTTTCTGCTACACCATTCTGTTGTGGTGTATAGGGCATTGTAGTCTGCCTACGAATGCCTGTCTGAATACAGTAATCCTCAAACTCCTTTGAGGTATATTCCCCACCTCAATCTATCCTAAGAGTCTTGATTGGTTTTTCCAATCTTATCTCCACTTCCATCTTATATCTCTTAAATGTTTCAAGTGCTTCCGTCTTTCATCCTAAGAGATAGACATAGGAGAACTTCGAGTAGTCATCGATGAATGTTATAAAGTATTCCTTACTTCTATGTGTGATGACGCTCAGTGGTCCACATATGTGCGAATGGATCAAACCTAGTAACTCTGTTGATCGAATTCTGGTTGAGAAGGGTCTTCTCGTCAATTTTACCGGTCAGACAATGTTCGCAAGGCAAAGTCCTTGCACCTGTGATCTTAGGCAATATATTTGCCTTCATCATTTGATCCATTTTACAATTTCCTGGATGACCCAGTCGCATGTGCCACAAGTCATAATCAGACAAACAAGACAAGGAATAATCAGAAGCGACATTCATTTATTCACTAGAATTTATTACAGGAATACAAAATAGGTCATGCTCAGGCACAAACTTTTCCATCACATAAACCTTCTTATTCTTGCCAATAGAAACACACTTATTATAAAAGCGGACTTCGAAATCCTTCTTGAGCAGCACTGGAACAGAGATCAGGTTCCAATGTATCCCTGGGGCATACAGTACATCATTCAGTACCATAATGCTATCTCCCAGGTCAAGTATGTATGTCCCAACACCTTCGACGTCCAAGTAGGTGTTGTTTCCCATAAAGATCCTCTGTTCTCCTTTGCTCAGATCCTTGAAGTCCACCAGGCCTTCCATCGTCTTGGCGATGTGTCTGGTTGCTACAAAGTCGATCCACCATCCATCACTGTTTGTGATGACGGAGTTGCATTCCACGATAGCCGCAAATTCCATTTTCTTTTTGCTTTTATTTTCAGGCACTTTAGAATTTCCTGGCTTCTTCTTGTTGGGACAATTGACCTTGAAATTGTCATATTTGCCACAACCGTAACAAGAGTCATGTGGGTTGATAACCGCCCGAACGACTAAGGTAAAGGTAAAGAAATGGTCGTCGCGACCTCAATCACTCGGGCTAAGTATATCAAGAAAAATATCGAACCGCGAAATAAATCAGAGATCAAAACACGAAGTGCGGTCCTAGCTATGAGATTAACCTGGTATAGCACCCAGGGTCGAACACAAGGAGCACAGATTGGCCTTGCGGCCTACGATGTAGTCAGAAATCCGAGAGAGTATTTTTTAGTGTTTTTAAGGGTTTTTATATTTTTTTAGGATTTTTGGAATATAAAGAAAACAGGAAAAGCACACAAACAATTAACTTGAACAATTTATTTAATGCATTAAAAAGCAAGCAAAAATTCAGACAAAAATATTTTTATGTGTTTTATATTTTTTTATGTTTTTGGTGAATTTTTGAGATTTTTCTAATGGGTAATTTATTTTCTAAAAATCAAACAATGCTAAAAATTGAAGGTACTGTCCAGCAAGGCTTAAGAACCAAAAATAAAATATTTAAGGATCTTAAATAGCCCTGGAGGTAATTTTCCTGTAATCTAGAAAGAATAAGGAAAATTTAGGCACCCTAATTATTGTTTTTTTGATTTTTAAATTAATTACTATAATTTTTATGGGTTTTTAGGGGTTTTTCAATTTTTAAGGTTTTTAAGTGATGAAAAATAGCCAAAATTGGCTAGAAAATCAATCAACAAGCAAACAACAGTATCTAATTTTTTTAGAATTTTTGGAGGTGATTTTATATTTTTTTGGTATTTTTAACCCTAGACAGTGACTAAAAAGGCTGTTTTTGAATTTTTAAAATTACTAAATGAAAGTAAAAATGTCCTCAAAAATCACTGAAATTCCTACACCATGGCAGGAGCCATGTGTCAAAATTTCATTAGATTTGGAGGTGGTTTGATATTTTATTCAAAAAATAACAAGAGGGCACTGTGCACAGGGACGTATGTGCAAATACCCGATAGTCCGGGGGCCAAGGTGCAAAATTCTCAGCAAGTCACGCGTGTGGCGCGTGGCTGGGGCACACAGGGACCTCTTGGTAATAAAAACCAAGTCTTAGGGCCTTTTGATAACTCGTATCAAAAACCCAGGGACTCGGTTGCAAAAATCCCACTAAAATCCGCACATGCGCATAAACAACACTCACAGGGGCATCAATGCAATTACCAAAAAGTTATCATTCATTTCAGAACAACCCAGATCTACGGGTGAAAAGATGTAAAAAACCCAACACAACACGTGACGAAGCACGTGGTCTCATACACACAGGGGCATTAATGCGAATAACAACAAACACAAGGTCCACAGTGCAAATAACCCTACGTAAATAAACTTCTAAAAATATTTACAGGACTAGAAATGAAAAGACAAACTAAGAGGGGGTCCTAAGTAATTTACCCCTTTATTCGTCGACGGCCAGATGCGCGCCACGTGGTGGATCCAACGGCTCGGGACGGCGGGCGCTCTTCTTCGGTGTCTCTTGGGCTCGATCGACGGTGGAGGCGAGGACACGTGGAAGATCTCACGGTGCTGGGCTCCGGTGCCTCTCTCCTCTGCTGCAACGGTCCGGATGAGCTCCTCAGATAGATCGATGGCTGCTGCTCCTCGAGGAATGGATGGCTGAGATCAAAGCTGGAGCGGAGGCGTCATCGGATGGTTCTGGAGGATGATGGAAGAACTCGACGCCGGCGAACTTCGCCGGCCTCCTGCGTGAGCTGCACTCCTCCTCAGCTGCTCCTGATGATCGGAACGGGTCCGCGATGAAGCCCCGCAGCTGATGGTATTGTCCGATAGCCCAGCCGAGCCCTGGAGGGGCTCCGGCGAGGCTGGCGGCGCGAAGCTTCTGGCTGGAATGTAAGGGGGGCTCAAACGCCTCCCTTTGGACCTGCAAAGCAAACAGAAAGCTTCGCGGGTCGAGGGCAAAGTGCCTCGACCCAAGAAAGCGAAGTGAAGGTGGCTGGTGGGTCGGGGCGAAGGAGCTCCGGCGAGCGACGGGTGATGGAGCTCGACTCCCAGCTCCGGGGCGAGCTGGGTTGAGTGAAAGTGCGAAGAATGTGCGTGAGAAAGTGGCGAAGGTGATAGGGTGCTCCGATGATCGAGATATTGAGCGAGATGGCCGGAATCAGGGAAGCACGTCGGACGGTCGATTTGGGCGAAATCCAAAATTAGGCGAAATGGAAGGGCGAAAAGATTACCTGGGCGAAGCGGAAGACTGTGCTGGAGTGTGGCTAACTCCCGGTCGTAGCCTCGAAGGGCGTCAAGGCCTGAGGCTCGAGCTCCTGCAAGCGGCGGAGCAACGGCGGCGCGAAGCTGCCGGATCAATGACCGGCCACCTCCTCCTCACTGCAACAAGGGCCAACGCGAGCTGTCACCTCGGTGGTTACGATGGAGGTCACGGGAGTGAAGGCAGGGAGCCAAAGATGAGGCGCGGAGGCGGCGGAGGTCGGGATATATATGGAGGCAGGGCCGATTAGGGTTGGGTGGAGACGGCTATGGAAGGCGTGGATTTCGCGGCGAAAGATCTGGCGAGGGAGACGGATGATCGGCGAAGAATCCGGGCACGGGGTTTGCGTGGGCGACAGCCTGGAGATGCGTGGAAAAATCGGCGAAGGCGGGGCGGTGCGCATCTTCCAGAAAAGGAAGGAGTCCGCGGGGGAGTTGACCGGGGTCAACAATCCCCCGTGGACCAATCAGGAGCTGCCACGTTTTTTAATTTTTTGTTTATTTAATTTAAGGTAGAAAAAGGCCGAATTAAGAAAAACTCAAAACATGGAATATTTTTCTTTTATTTTTTTCTATTTTTTGGTGATTTTTAATTAATTTTTGGAAATAAAAATAGGGTAGCTATATTTATAGGTATATGTACACTATATAGATTTTAATTTTTGATTTTTTTTATTTGTTATTTTTATGTATTTTCATGCCCATTTTATGTTTTATTTATTTACATCATAAAATAAAGAACAAAATGGTATTTTTATTTTATTTTAATTATTTATATTCATAGGTTAAATAAATAGTTATATACATTTATATACATGGTATATACACTGTATTTTTGTATTTTTAATTTTTGTTGTTTCTATTTGATTTTTGTTGTGTTTCTTTTTATTTGCTTTATTTACAAAATATACCTTAGAATATTCACAAAAAGTTTTGAAAATAAATACATTTATTTATAGGATTAAATAAATAAAGGATGATGGTCTATACACATGGTGAAAGGGCATTTTTGAATTTTTGATTTTTAAATTTTTATTTTGTTTTTAATAGCTTCTAAATATACACAAAATATGTACAAGCATATTTTTGGGTGAGGAAAATATAATTTTATTTATTTACAGAAGTATATACACATGAGCTCCTATCTCCCTCTACTTTGTCTTTTATGCGGTCAGGCCCATGCTGAGCCCTCCCTTGGGTCAAGTTGCTCAATATTTATTCTAAATATTTCCCTCTTTTTTTTCTTTTTACTCTTTATTCTTTTATTTTTGCACAAAAACATGCTAATTACAGGTTTTTACACAATGCATGCTTTTGGTAATTATTTGTATTTACACATATCTACATGTATTTGCAAAGGTTTTTGTAGCTAAAATAGAAGAATAAAGAGTGATGAATGGGTATTCATCACCCCCCTATGCTTAACTTTGCTAGTCCCTTAGCAAACACTTATTTGAAAAAGAAGTGAAAAAAAAGAAAAAAAAGAAAAAAGAGGATGTACATGGATCAAGGTTGAATTATTAAACTTTCCTTCATTAACTTGAAATATGGAGCTCGATCAGATCTTTAGATTATTAATGTGTCGGAACCTTATTTGGACTTAAGCTTAAAACTCAACAGTCTCCAAGTTCCACCAATCTATGGGCAAGACTCCTCAATAAACCAGATCAGAACAAGTCTACATACACAAACTCTAATGACCATGAATCTTTCCATGCGGTGTAAGTGATATGTGGCTCCCCACCTCAGAAGTAACAAAGAAACAACCTCCCTCAACCTGGTAACTCTAATGCCTCGGTCTAGCAACTCTTTCCTCGAGAAGCGGGGTATTCCCTTCTAAGTTCAAGTGCAACCGGCTCAAGAAGAGGGGGTAGAAGTATAGAGTTTTGGAAGCTTAGCCAGTGTAGCTAAGTCTCCCGCTGCAAGCTTCATGAGATGTAACATTGATACCATAAGCTTTTGCTTTATTTGACTATGTACACTCCGGTGGGGTTATTAAATTTTCAATCCGACCCACCACTTTTTTGGAGTTCTTTTTGCATTTTTGCATTTTTTTTTCTTTTTTTTTCAAGAACTTCTGTACAACATATCTACATGGTGCAGCATATAAGAAATTTCCTCTTGAGCCAGTAGACTATCCCTCTTTTGAAGCTTTATTGCAACCCACAGCTGCTGTCTTTAGCCTTCATCACCACTAGACCAAGTTGAGGTGCACTTCCTTCACTATAAGAAGAAGAGAGGTTCCGCCTAGAAGTACTACCCTCATATGCTACCCCAAGCCAAAGGAAACTGCCTCCACACCACCTCATCCGTGGAGAGCCATGTGTAAGTGCAGGTGCAAGTCAAGCCATTGTCTCTGAGAGTCATGTGTGTGTTGTTAAGTGCTCTACTTAGGCTCATCAAGATGACATATGCTCATAGCCTAGTGGACTCAAAGAATTAAGTCCTTATGGACCTGAAAAGCCTTAACCCTAAGTCCTATAAGGTTCCTTTTAAAGTTAAGTGGATTAAGATCTTATTCAAGCTCCATTTCTCAATTTAATTCCAGGCTTAGTTTAAATGTCAACTCTTATCCGGGAAAAACTATATACATATATGTACACCAGATGCTATTTACAAATATTTTACAATCATGCAAAATTTTTGAAAAATGTTTTGAAATCATGGATGATGATGCATGAAGTGCAAGTTTTGCAAAAAGATATTTACACACATTTACACAAGATTTTTGCAAACTTTTGATTTTCAAAACATTTTGGAAAAATTTTGTACTATATACATAATTTTGATACAAAAATATTTACACAAGCTTTACACAAAAGATTTTTGAAATCATTTTTACAAAAATACTTTATACCCTAGCTATGTATGTGCAAGGATAGAAGAGGTTTATGTACATGAAAAATTTTTAAATTTTTGTGATTTTTAGCCATTTTATTTATTAACACACTCACACAAAGTACGAGTTATGGCTAAAGTATATATGAAATATATACACACCCCCCCTATACTTAGCTCGAACGATGTCCTCAGAGTGATCAAGAGCGATGAAGAAGACATAACTCGTGCTTAGTAAAAGGGAAGTGAAAAGGAATGGCTAAGTACAGAAACGAATAAATGAATAGAATAAGAGGAACTCAGTGGTCTCCCCCTATACTTAGGATTAACTAATCCTAAGTATAGTAAGCTGTACATAAAGGGAGATCCAAGTGAAGAAAATACAGAGTCTGCCCCCCCCCCTATACTTAGGGTAAAATATCCCTAAGTATAGGCAGCAAAAACAGGAGCAGAAAGAATGAAAAGAATACTCGCAGGTCCTACATCCCCCCTATACTTAGGGTAAATTACACCCTAAGTATAGCATAATCATAAGATGAGAGACGAGATGTGGGACTAAAGAATAGAATGATATGGACAACTGGATCTATACAGGCGGAAGAACAGTGAAAATCAGGCGTGAGATGCAAAAGATGTGAGTCAAAAGACCACATCTCACGCAAAATGAATAGCGGCAATAATAACGTCCCGCGGCTCATGATCTAGAAATGGCTTGAGCCACTGGCCGTTCACTCGAAAGGTACTCTCAGAGGATAACTCAGATATATCAATGCTACCGTTATCGTGTACCTTTCTGACCAAGTAAGGTCCCTTTCATTTGCTCTGTAGCTTCCCTGGAAATAATCTAAGCCTTGCATCAAACAACCATACTCTCTGTCCAATCTCAAAATGCTTGTGGCTGATATGAGAATCATGCCACTCCTTCACTTTCTCCTTATAATGTAGGCTGTTTGAGAAAGCTGTATCTCTAAGCTCTTCCAAGGCGGCTAACTCTGCCCTCCTCTGGTCTTCTATACCATCTGGATCCATCAAAATATCTGTGACTGCCCAAAGTGACTTGTGCCTCAGCTCAACAGGTAGATGGCATGGCTTGCCATAAACGAGGCGAAAGGGAGATGTGCCCAATGGAGTCTTGAAAGATGTCCGATATGCCCACAAGACCGAGTCCAAAAGCTGTGACCAATTCTTTCGGTCAGGGCGGACGACTTTCTGCAAAATATTCTTGATCTCCCTATTCGACACCTCAGCTAGACCATTCGTCTGTGGATGGTAAGGTGTGGCAACACGATGGTCTATACTGAACTCGCTAGCAAGGGCCTTCACCTGGTCGTTGATGAAATGAGACCCCCCATCAGAAATCAAAACTCGTGGAACCCCGAACCGCATGATGATGTGCTTCTTCAAAAATCTGCAAACTGTCTTTGCATCCGCGGCTCGGGCGGGGATAGCCTCAACCCAACGACTAACGTAATCTACGGCCAACAGAATGTACTCAAATCCCTGACTCTTAGGGAATGGACCCATGAAATCGATGCCCCATGCGTCAAAAACCTCACAGAAGTGAATGGGCTGCATTGGCATCATATCACGTTGTCCACAAGTGCCCATCCTCTGACAGTCAGTACACCTCTTCACGAACTCATCAGAGTCCTTGAAGAGTGTAGGCCACCACAAGCCGGATTGGAGCACTTTCTGTGCCGTTCTCCTCCCAGAATGATGTCCTCCTGCCTCAAGCTTGTGGCAGTAAGTGAGGACACTATGATGCTCCTCCTGAGGAATACACCGACGCCAGATGCTATCCCCTCCTTCGTGGTAAAGGATGGGATCCTCCCAGTGGTAGGACTTGGCCTTCGCAAGAAAGGTCTCAAGCCTCTGCCTGGGCCAATCTTGTGGGACTTTCCCAGCAACGAGAAAGTTCACAATATCAGCATACCACGGGAGTGAGGTTATAGCAAGGATCGCCTCATCTGGGAAGGTATCATGAATGGGATCAATCTGCTCAGAATCCTCAGGCTGCTCTAATCGGGAGAGATGATCCGCCACCACATTCTTAACTCCAGGCTTATCCTTGATCTCAATGTCGAACTCCTGGAGTAGAAGGATCCATCTAGTAAGTCTGGCCTTGGCATCCTTCTTTGACATGAGGTATCTGATGGCGGTGTGGTCAGTATACAAAGTCACTCTAGATCCAATGATATACGATCTGAACTTATCCAGGGCAAACACTACTGCTAGCATCTCCTTCTCTGTGACAGTATAATTTCGCTGGGCAGAATCCAATGTGCGGCTAGCATAGTGTATGGCAAATGGAACTCCGTCCCTCCTCTGTCCTAGCACGGCCCCTACGGCAAAATCAGAGGCGTCCGTCATGATCTCGAATGGGAGAGACCAATCGGGTGGCTGAAGGACAGGAGCCTCAATAACACACTGCTGGAGAGTCTCAAAGGACGAAAGACACTTGTCATCGACAAGGAACTCGGTGTCTTTCGTCAAGAGGTCAGTCAACGGTCGGGCAATCTTGCTGAAATCATGAATGAATCTCCTATAAAAACCAACGTGCCCGAGAAATGACCGTAGCTGCTTCAAATTGGACGGCGGTGCGAGTTTTCTAATGACGTCAACCTTGGCCGGATCAACCTCCATGCCCCTGTTGGAGATGATGTGGCCAAGCACCGTCCCTTGAGTCACCATGAAGTGACTCTTCTCCCAAGACAGAACCAAGCAGGTAGCAATACATCGCTGGAGCACTCGGTCTAGGCAGTCAAGACAGGAATCGAATCCGTCGCCGTAAACCGAGAAGTCGTCCATGAAGACCTCCAAACACTCCCCTACCATGTCCGAAAAGATCGACAGCATGCATCTCTGAAAAGTCGCAGGGGCGTTGCATAGCCCAAATGGCATGCGTCGAAAGGCGTATGTACCGAAGGGACAGGTAAAGGTGGTCTTCTCCTGATCCTCAGGAGCGATGGCCACTTGATTGTAGCCCGAGTACCCATCTAGGAAGCAATAATGGCTCTTCCCTGCCAGTCTCTCTATGATCTGATCAATAAAAGGCAGGGGGAAATGGTCTTTCTTGGTGGCCTGGTTGAGTCTCCTGTAGTCAACGCAGACCCGCCAAGAGGTGGGTACTCGTGTAGCAATCTCCTCTCCTGACTCACTGATCACAGTCGTGATGCCCGTCTTCTTGGGCACCACATGCAAAGGGCTAACCCACTTGGAGTCGGAAATGGGATAAATAAAATCTGCGCTCCACCATTTTGATATTTCCTTCATGACAACCTCTCTTAGGTTGGGGTTCAGTCGCCGCTGGAACTCACGCGACGGCTTTGCCCCTTCCTCGAGATAGATATGGTGGGAGCACAACGAGGGACTAATCCCATGGAGATCTGCTACGCTCCATCCAATTGCCTTGCGGTTCTTTTCAAGAACCTCCATCAGACGGGATTCTTGTTCTCCAGTCAGATCGGCAGAGATGATGACTGGGTACATCTCAGACTCTCCCGCAAGGAATCGATACTTCAGCGAAGTAGGGAGCGGCTTTAGCTCTGGACAGCTGGGTGCTGGCAAATCTGGCTTCTGAAGAAGATGTGTGTATGCTGACAATTCTGCCAAATCTACCTGGGAAAATGATAAAGAACTCTCACAAACTGGATCTGGAGAAGGCGGGTCCTCTGCATTGTCTTTGATATGCTCTGCCTCTACCTCCTCCTCATCTGTAGGCTCAGGTGGATCCAGGTCGGGCATCTGATCATCACAATCTGCCCAATCAGACTCTGAATCCGAGGGATCTGTATCAACTGCGGTGGCATCAGTACCATAGTAGAGCAAGGTGGCCTCAGTACCACCATCAGTGAACATCGTGTCGCGATCGAAGTCCGACTCTGCTGACTCAATAGTATCCTGAACCAGGGCTGCGCTCTCCAGACTATCCTCTGCTATCATCTCTGCATCAGCTGTATCTGAATATGAGAGGATGGTCTGTGCTGCAGGATCTGCCCAAGCTGCCTCATCATCTGTGATCACAAAATCACAGTCCTGGTGGATGTCTGGCTCTGCGTCTGTCAGCTGCTCTGAATCTGTACTGCCCTCTGAGCGGGATCTATCTCTGGCTCTGTGGTCCTTAACCGTCTCTATTTGTATACTCTCGCCCTGGACGCAAAAGAATACCTTCCCACTGTCATGGTCAGTCACCGCCTTGGCTGTGGCCAAGAATGGGCGACCGAGAATGATGGGGGAATCGGTCAACGAGTCAGGGGTCTCCATGTCCAGCACTACGAAGTCCACGGGGAATTGCAAACCCTGAATCGTGACGACAACGTCTCGCAACAACCCCTTTGGCCTCTTGACAGACCGATCAGCAAACTGAAGGTATGTCCTGCTCTGTCTAAGAGTGCCCAACTCTAAGTGGTCGAGAAGGGCTGCCGGAAGAAGGTTGATCGACGATCCGCTATCTAGTAGAGTACGGTCGAACCTCTGCTCACTAATCTGACATCTGACATACGGGGCTCCTAAATCTGGCCTCTTGGTCGGCAGATGGTTCTGGATCGCGTAACACGTGGCTTTGGTCAACACATGAATCTCTGTGGTTTTGTTCCTCTTCTTCCTTCTGACTGTGGTCCTGTCTCTCAAGGATCGCTGAAGAAGAGGGATGTGCTGCAAAGCCTCATTGAGGGTCAGCTGGATGTGAAATCGGTCTATCATGCCCTGGCTGAACTCCTCCTGCTCTCTTTTTTTTGGATCTTTTTCTTTTTTCTTCCCCTTCCCTAACTCAAGGGCTCTAGGAAAGGGGATCACAGGGTCCTTCTCAGATGAAGGACTAGGAATAGGCCTAGACGGTTCGACAACTGGATCCTCACATACATCATACACCACAGTGGGATCAGAAGAAACTAAACCTTTTCCTTTATTCAAATTAGAGTTCTGAGAAACATTCATACGAGGAGAGACAACATCTCTATCAAAATGAATATTGGTGGCCTCAGTACCACCTCTAGCTGGCTCTACAACTAGACGTCTTGCGGCTTCAGTACCGCGGTCTGGCTCGGCTCTGCTGGTGGCGTCAGTACCACCTCCTCGATATGGTGAAGCGGCGGCCTCAGTACCGCCGGTGGAAATAGCATCTCGGGTGGCATCAGTACCACCGTCATCATCATGTGCGGCTTCAGTACCGCTCTCCTCTTCCTCATCTGGCGCTCTAGATGGATCCTCGCGTTGTCGCTCAGATGAGGCGCCGCCTGCTGGTCTTCTACCGCTCCTAAGTGTAACAAAATCAGCATCAAATAAATCCGACGACATATCATCGAATGAGTCACTAGGAGTGGTAGGCGCAGTGTGAACTACCTGCTCAGACTTCCTCTTCAAGTTATTCGGATTAGGCTCGATCTGTGCAGGGATGGCGGCCTTCCCTCTCATCAGGTCCCGCATCTCCTGGCGGAATTCGTCCATCTCCCGTCTAAATGTAGCCTGCTGCTCTGTGAAGAGGCGGGCTAGATCATCCATGGCGGGGCTCCCATGGGAGCCCGACGGGTTGCCTCTCTGGTACTGAGGCTGTTGGACCTGGTGCTGCTGCTGCTGAGAGGGGTAAGAGGAAGGATGCTGCTGCTGGTGAGCCTGCTGCTCACGTCTCCAATTCTGTCCCTGCTGCTGGTAGGGACGAGGTACGAAGGATGATGGCTGGTGTGGTTGGTATGCTGGGGGCTGCTGGTGATCTCTCTGCTGGGAGTACTGACCTCCTTGATCGGCTGGCTGCTGTTGGGACTGGTTTCCCCCATTCCCCCACCTGAATCCGGGATGGTCTCGTCGGATTCCAGGTTGAGGACGGTCATACCAAATCCCGTTGACATCCATCAACGGTTCAGCATCGAAGGGGTCTGGCGGTAGTGCTGCCAGAGGCTGATCCGGCTGATATACCACCATCTGTAAGTCTGGAGATGGTGGTGACTGGTAAGAGGGCTGCTGCTGCTGGTACGGCTCCGCCTGTACAAGGTGAACTTGTCTAGGCTGCTGCAAGGAGATGGAGCGCTGGGACGAGCTGCGGCTGCCGCCGGAATCGCCTCGCGACAGAAGACGGGGCTGAGGAGCCGTCTGTGCCTCCTGAAGACACAAGAGCTGGGTCTTCATGTCGCTCAGAGTTTGTGCCATTTGCTCCATCTGAGTTATGCCCTGGCACTGCTTCTTCTCTATTATTTCCATGCGGTCCAACTTCTCGCTGATAATCCCCATGTCCGCAGCGGCCGACTCTGCCTGTGCGGCTACAACTGTGGACGAACTGGATGGACCTGCATCGACCCGTGCTATCCGCTGGTACTGCACGGGTCCTGGCGGCTGCTGAGATCTCTGTGTGTACAACCGAGTCTGGGACATCACCATGTAATTTTCGGCCATCTCCTCGTAGATGGCCCAGACTTGGTTGTGGTCCTTGGCAAAGTAGGACCCGCCGCAAGAAGCATTCACCAGACCCTGAAGCTCTGGCGTCAGCCCACTAAAGAAGCTCTGAACTAGGTTCGGCTTGGAGATGTCGTGGTGTGGGCATCTATCCAGAAGCTCTCTGAACCTCTCCCATGCCTCGTGAAATTGCTCGTTAGGGAGCATGGAGAAGTTGTTGATCAGGGCCCTCGCTGCATTCGTCCGCCCGAGTGGATAGTACTTGTTCAAGTACTCGGTGCGGAGCTGCTCCCAGGTGTAAACAAACTTCCCTAGATGCTTCAGCCAGGCGGCTGCTCTATCTGCCAGTGAAAAAGGGAAGGCCATCATCCGAATCGTATCTTGGTCCACACGACGGTCGTGGACAGTGCTGCAGATCATCAAAAACTCCTGGAGATGGAGGTGGGGTTCCTCAGTGGCAAGTCCGTGAAAATGAGGAAGCATCTGCAGGGTATTCGGAGGGAACTTGAAATCCCCCACGATAGCAGGTACCACCACCCACTGGTGCATTAGTGTAGATCCGGGGTTGTGTAACTCCCGCATCGGTCTTGGTGGTCCTGCTCCGGCGGCGGCTGCCGCTGCGGCAGCCGCTGCTGCGGCTGCTGCTGCGGCTGCTGCCTCTGCATCAGCATCAGGAATGTCCTCAGGCTCGCTCTGATCTCTCTCCTCTCTGAGTCGCTCCAACTCCCTCCTCATCTCAATCATGAATGCCCCCTGATCGCGTAACTGCTGATGAACTGTCTCTAATGATGCGATCAGGGTGGAGTTGATCGCCCCCTGGTCAAATACGACATGCTGCTCTCCCTGCTGACCTCCGGGGTAATCGTCTGATCTGGCGGCCATACCGACGTCTGCAAAATCAGATGAGCCCAACTCAGGTTCCGTCAAATCAATTCGTCTTTCCTCGGGCTCATGTCTCTCAGTAGCAAAAGAAAGGGGATCGAGGGGGAACAGGGTGGAATCGTACTCGGGCCCGGAGAGCTGGTCTTGACTCTCACGGGCCAACCTAGATGATGAAGTAGACGCGCCTGAAAGCGGTGCAGCCAGAGGCTGCCTAAGAGATCGTCTACCCATCATCTTGATCTTGGCGAGTTGGGCGGATGGGATCTGGAGAAAATATGATCGCAAAGCAAACCCCCGGTTCACCAACGCAACACAATATGAAGACCGTGAAAGCTCGGTCAATTTATCTTGTCAATTTTATTCGGTGAACACACAGGATATCAGAGCGCTTACGTGACCTGTTAGGATACCCGATGCTACTCCAACCGACTGGCCCGCACGGGAGAGTCGGTAGTCAGCTAGAAATAGCACCGGAGGGTTCTACCTAGGGTGCGGGTCACTCTCTCGCGCATCCAAACCATACAAGGAGGGGGTTGCTCTCCCCAAGACAAATTTTTAATGTGAGTGTCTTTTAGGGTCAATAATGTTATCCAGTCCCAATTTTTTTTTGTTTTTTTTTATTTTTTTTTCTTTTTAATTTTTTCAAAATAAATACAAGCGGCCTAACGGTTTTTCCGATTCTCCTGATGATTAAGCCAAAAACAGAGGGAGAAGACGAAAAAGCCGATGCGCGAAGAAATCAATGATGCATGCAGAGAAAGAAATGTGTACCTTGTCTCCAGCACTCTACATGCAAGTGATCTGCGCAGAATTTAAAGACAGAAATAAAACTACCTAAATGATGCACCGGGAAAAACCGAGTCCTAGATGAGCAACTTCTATCGCAGAACCGTCTAACTCAGTTACTCGCCCTTGATCCAAAGAGTCCGGTCTTGGCTTACCCCTCCTCTTCTCGACAGGTCGAGTTCAGGAGTAGCGCTTGTGGGGCAGGCTCGCGGCGCGTAGGCTCTCAGGAAAGCAACCAAGTTATTTTTATTATTTATTATTAGTAGGTCCAATTAACGATCTATAGGAACAGATAGGCAGTTAAGTGTGGGGACCCTACTAATTACGGCACAAGCAAGAGAAATTCCTAAATCTAGGGGCTCGAGAAAAACCGCGTAAACACCGGAAAAGGCAGCTAGCTATCAAAACCGCAGAAAAAGCCGCGAAAATCCAAATGGGTCCCCCGAGCACACCGGCACTCGGCGAAACAGACCCGAAAAATGTCCAAGTCCACAAGTCCAAAGTCTAAGTTATTACAAAAATACTGTTCTCTCTCTCTCTCTCAAAAAATAAAAAAATTCCTTCTCCTCTCTCTCTTCCTCCTGCGCGGGTCCTCTAAAAAGCAACTCCAAGTCGTCCAAGCAGTACCTCGCACAAAAATCAAAGAGAGAGTGTCAGAAAACAATTATAATATAGAGAGAGACAAAAATAGAAAAATGACTACAAAGCCGTGCTCCCCGGCAACGGCGCCATTCTGATAACCGTCCGACTGACTAAGGGTAAAGGTAAAGAAATGGTCGTCGCAACCTCAGTCAATCGAACTAAGTATATCAAGAAAAATAGACCACTACGAGAAATAAAATCAATCGAAAATGCGAAAGCGGTCTCGCTATGGGATTAACCTGGTATAGCACCCAGGGTCGAACACAAGGAGCACAGATTGGCCTTGCGGCCTACGATGTAGTCAGAAATCCAAGAGAGTATTTTTTTAGTGTTTTTATGGGTTTTTATATTTTTTTTTATTTTTAAATTATAAAGAGAATAAAAGAAAGTAAATACAAGCCAACTTCAACAATTTATTAAACACACCGAAAATATTACAAAAATTCAAGAAAAATTGTTTTTATGTTTTTTAAGTTTTTAAGTGTTTTAGGTAAATTTTTGAGATTTTTCTAATGGGTAATTTATTTTCTAAAAATCAAACAATGCTAAAAATTGAAGGTACTGTCCAGCAAGGCTTAAGAACCAAAAATAAAATATTTAAGGATCTTAAATAGCCCTGGAGCTAATTTTCCTGTAATCTAGAAAGAATAAGAAAAATTTAGGCACCCTAATTATTGTTTTTTTGATTTTTAAATTAATTACTATAATTTTTTATGGGTTTTTAGGGGTTTTTCAATTTTTAAGGTTTTTAAGTGATGAAAAATAGCCAAAATTGGCTAGAAAATCAATCAACAAGCAAACAACAGTATCTAATTTTTTTAGAATTTTTGGAGGTGATTTTATATTTTTTTGGTATTTTTAACCCTAGACAGTGACTAAAAAGGCTGTTTTTGAATTTTTAAAATTACTAAATGAAAGTAAAAATGTCCTCAAAAATCACTGAAATTCCTACACCATGGCAGGAGCCATGTGTCAAAATTTCATTAGATTTGGAGGTGGTTTGATATTTTATTCAAAAATAACAAGAGGGCACTGTGCACAGGGACGTATGTGCAAATACCCGATAGTCCGGGGGCCAAGGTGCAAAATTCTCAGCAAGTCACGCGCGTGGCGCGTGGCTGGGGCACACAGGGACCTCTTGGTAATAAAAACCAAGTCTTAGGGCCTTTTGATAACTCGTATCAAAAACCCAGGGACTCGGTTGCAAAAATCCCACTAAAATCCGCACATGCGCATAAACAACACTCACAGGGGCATCAATGCAATTACCAAAAAGTTATCATTCATTTCAGAACAACCCAGATCTACGGGTGAAAAGATGTAAAAAACCCAACACAACACGTGACGAAGCACGTGGTCTCATACACACAGGGGCATTAATGCGAATAACAACAAACACAAGGTCCACAGTGTAAATAACCCTACGTAAATAAAGTTCTAAAAATATTTACAGGACTAGAAATGAAAAGACAAACTAAGAGGGGGTCCTAAGTAATTTACCCCTTTATTTGTCGACGGCCAGATGCGCGCCACGTGGTGGATCCAACGGCTCGGGACGGCGGGCGCTCTTCTTCGGTGTCTCTTGGGCTCGATCGACGGTGGAGGCGAGGACACGTGGAAGATCTCACGGTGCTGGGCTCCGGTGCCTCTCTCCTCTGCTGCAACGGTCCGGATGAGCTCCTCAGATAGATCGACGGCTGCTGCTCCTCGAGGAATGGATGGCTGAGATCAAAACTGGAGCGGAGGCGTCATCGGATGGTTCTGGAGGATGATGGAAGAACTCGACGCCGGCGAACTTCGCCGGCCTCCTGCGTGAGCTGCACTCCTCCTCAGCTGCTCCTGATGATCGGAACGGGTCCGCGATGAAGCCCCGCAGCTGATGGTATTGTCCGATAGCCCAGCCGAGCCCTGGAGGGGCTCCGGCGAGGCTGGCGGCGCGAAGCTTCTGGCTGGAATGTAAGGGGGGCTCAAACGCCTCCCTTTGGACCTGCAAAGCAAACAGAAAGCTTCGCGGGTCGAGGGCAAAGTGCCTCGACCCAAGAAAGCGAAGTGAAGGTGGCTGGTGGGTCGGGGCGAAGGAGCTCCGGCGAGCGACGGGTGATGGAGCTCGACTCCCAGCTCCGGGGCGAGCTGGGTTGAGTGAAAGTGCGAAGAATGTGCGTGAGAAAGTGGCGAAGGTGATAGGGTGCTCCGATGATCGAGATATTGAGCGAGATGGCCGGAATCAGGGAAGCACGTCGGACGGTCGATTTGGGCGAAATCCAAAATTAGGCGAAATGGAAGGGCGAAAAGATTACCTGGGCGAAGCGGAAGACTGTGCTGGAGTGTGGCTAACTCCCGGTCGTAGCCTCGAAGGGCGTCAAGGCCTGAGGCTCGAGCTCCTGCAAGCGGCGGAGCAACGGCGGCGCGAAGCTGCCGGATCAATGACCGGCCACCTCCTCCTCACTGCAACAAGGGCCAACGCGAGCTGTCACCTCGGTGGTTACGATGGAGGTCACGGGAGTGAAGGCAGGGAGCCAAAGATGAGGCGCGGAGGCGGCGGAGGTCGGGATATATATGGAGGCAGGGCCGATTAGGGTTGGGTGGAGACGGCTATGGAAGGCGTGGATTTCGCGGCGAAAGATCTGGCGAGGGAGACGGATGATCGGCGAAGAATCCGGGCACGGGGTTTGCGTGGGCGACAGCCTGGAGATGCGTGGAAAAATCGGCGAAGGCGGGGCGGTGCGCATCTTCCAGAAAAGGAAGGAGTCCGCGGGGGAGTTGACCGGGGTCAACAATCCCCCGTGGACCAATCAGGAGCTGCCACGTTTTTTAATTTTTTTGTTTATTTAATTTAAGGTAGAAAAAGGCCGAATTAAGAAAAACTCAAAACATGGAATATTTTTCTTTTATTTTTTTCTATTTTTTGGTGATTTTTAATTAATTTTTGGAAATAAAAATAGGGTAGCTATATTTATAGGTATATGTACACTATATAGATTTTAATTTTTGATTTTTTTTATTTGTTATTTTTATGTATTTTCATGCCCATTTTATGTTTTATTTATTTACATCATAAAATAAAGAACAAAATGGTATTTTTATTTTATTTTAATTATTTATATTCATAGGTTAAATAAATAGTTATATACATTTATATACATGGTATATACACTGTATTTTTGTATTTTTAATTTTTGTTGTTTCTATTTGATTTTTGTTGTGTTTCTTTTTATTTGCTTTATTTACAAAATATACCTTAGAATATTCACAAAAAGTTTTGAAAATAAATACATTTATTTATAGGATTAAATAAATAAAGGATGATGGTCTATACACATGGTGAAAGGGCATTTTTGAATTTTTGATTTTTAAATTTTTATTTTGTTTTTAATAGTTTCTAAATATACACAAAATATGTACAAGCATATTTTTGGGTGAGGAAAATATAATTTTATTTATTTACAGAAGTATATACACATGAGCTCCTATCTCCCTCTACTTTGTCTTTTATGCGGTCAGGCCCATGCTGAGCCCTCCCTTGGGTCAAGTTGCTCAATATTTATTCTAAATATTTCCCTCTTTTTTTCTTTTTACTCTTTATTCTTTTATTTTTGCACAAAAACATGCTAATTACAGGTTTTTACACAATGCATGCTTTTGGTAATTATTTGTATTTACACATATCTACATGTATTTGCAAAGGTTTTTGTAGCTAAAATAGAAGAATAAAGAGTGATGAATGGGTATTCATCATGGGTAATTCCCACTCTTTCCCTTAAAATTTGCCTTGGAGGGGCCCAGCCTTTTCTTCGCGTTTACGGCATTTGCTTCTTCCTTTTCCTCGACCTCAAACATCACAGCTTTCGATCATTGCTTAGAGAGGTCCTGGTCAATTGCCAACTGTGCAGGTAGATTCGTCATGGACTTAATGTTGCCATTCATTCGCAGAGATGTGGCAACCATATCGAATGAGGGAGGGAGACTTTCCAGTATGGCTGCGATCTGCATCCTCTCCGGAATTGCGCAATCAGCAGCCGCTAGATCTTTGGCCATGACGATCATCTTGTTCACGTGCTCGAAGACGTTTTCAGATTCCTTCATTCTACATGAGTTGTACTTGTGTAGAAGAAGTTGGACGCTTACTTCGGATTTGGAGTGATATTTCTCCTTAACCGCGGTCCAGAGCTCGTAAGCTGATTCGCAGGTCTCAAAGACCCGAATCAGATTCAGATCCATGTGGGTCAGCATAAAGCTCCTAACCCTATTATCTATTTTCTCCCACTGTTTGCGGGATCTAATTTCCTCCATAGTAGGATTCTCAGATAAGGTTGGGTTGAGTTTATCTATGATGGAGTATATGCATAGTAGATCTTTCTACTCCATAATTCGTAATTAGTACCGTTAAGGTACTCTAATTTTCCCACCTCAGTGGCAATTGTCTTCCTTGTCATTTTTGGATCTAATGAAATAAATATAAATTTGTATGAAATTGCATAATTTTACAAGAGTAATTAAAAGAGTTTTTGTTTGAAGTTGATAAAAGAAAATAAGCAACAAGGTTCCTATTAGGTTTTGATTCAAGTTTAACTAAAGTCCTATTTTACTGAAATTAAGCAACACGGTTTTATAGAAACTGTGAAACAACGATTGAATGGTAATTAGCACTTAACAGATCTACTCTTAAAAGGAATTTCGACTTAAAAAATGTCAACTTAAGAACATTAACGCAAAAAAAACTTTCAAAAAAATAATTTTGAATAGAACGTTTAATAGTTTTTTTACGAGAACAAAAATATATAAAAAAACTCACGTTAACATTATGAAGTATTAATGGTAGTTCATTGTTTAAAACAAAAACAAAAAACTTTATAAATTAACGGGAATAGATCCCCTCAAAAACTCACATTAAAACAAAGGGCCCTTTAAAAAAATAGGGAAACACGTGCCAAAGAACACACACACAATTCCCCAACCCATGATTAACTAGCAGTAAACATCCCCTCCTTTTTTAAGCAAAGTTTTTATCACCGCAAGAAAGAAAAAAAACTAATGTTTAGATCAAAGGGCCAATTAAAAAAATGGGGATCCAGGCATAAAAAAACTTTAGTAAAAAAACAAGGGCACAGAACGCAATATACGTACATGAATGTCACGTGATTTAAAAAAAATAAAGAACCTGTGCCTTAGGGTTCGACGAGAGTTCCCTTTGAGGGACAAAGAGGAATAGCAGCGGCGGCGCCAAGGAGCAATGAGGGCCTACTGCTGCGGCGGCGCCAAGGAGCCTAGGTGCTGTAATGCCGACGACGTTGAGGTGCTCTGATACCAGTGTAGAGATGAGGTGTGTCATCGTTACAATGCTTCGAGAGAGAACGAGAGAGAATATAGGGATGGAGAGATGGGAGAGGGCTCCCTAGTGCGAGGGAGAGTGAGATTGATTTCCCCTCCCGAAGGAGGTGTGTATTTATAAGGCGTGAATGCCCCTCGCACAGTCCGCCCTCAATCCCATGCCCATCAGAAACGGTTTCCCCGTGAGACTCGGTCTTAGCCGCAATCGTCGGCTCCGCAACCGCTGGCGACGGTTCATGTTCACGTTCGTCAAATCCGTTCTACAACTTTGTTGTATTACCAAAGCTTTGGCTTTCGGGCTGTAGATGGGCATTACTTTTGACATTTAACCTAATTACCTTCGGGTATACTCTTTATGATTTATGAACAGGGTCGGTCCTGGGCATTGTTTCGAAGTGCAATTGCCCAAGGCCCACTAATTTTAAGGGCCCAAGTTTGCATGTATTCTAATTTTTAGGTTAAGGATAAAATATAATTTGTCGTTGAAATAACTTACTGAAAAATAAGCCTCTACAAATTAGGAATGAAAAAAATAGGATACAGATTGGATATATGCCTATTTCTATACCCATTTTCATTTTATCTCTATCGAATAACCGATATAGATATGATTCGGATATGCATTAAGGAAATCATATCCTTAAAAATACGAATTCGAATCCGAGTACAGATCAAATAAAGAGAGGACCCGAATGTGGATCGAATAAAGAGCCAATCTGAATATGAATCAAATAAAGAGTGAACCAAATATAGATCCAATAAACATGGAATCCGAATACGGATAAAATAAAGACCACATACGAATACGACTTGAATTTCTATCAAAGTTCAAAATGATTTTAAGCAAACGACAATGAAATATAAATAACTTGCATCATGACAAGAGGTAGAGTCGAAGTAACATGTGTTCTTGACCGGTAGCAAAAGGGGGGGTAGGGTATCGTAACTTCTGTTAGTGTCCATTCTTAAACAAACGGAAGTTTATTGATACCATTATTATATTATATATAATGCTAATAATATCATGTTGTTGTGGCGTATATTACATAACTAATATATAAAATAATATTAAATATTTTATTCGGATATCCGTATCTGGATCCGGATATTCAAGTCATTACCATAGCTGCATACGTATTTAGAAAATTTTTACAACCCATATTCATATTCGATCCATATTCGATTAGTAATCGGATACAGATATCTGTATCCAGTAATTTTTCGAATACAGTAAGCAGATATTCGGATATATTCGTATCCGTTTTCCTCCCGACTATAAATTCGAATTTTTTGGTGAATAACTCAATGCTAAAGTCAAAATTTTAATGAGATTATATAAGGGTTGATTGTTCCTCGAAAAAAGAATGTTTCGTTTTATACTTGATGGTAAACACAGTAGGGACAATTTGCTCCTATTAAAAAAAATTTAAAGAACATCTTTTTTCTTTTGCCTAAGATCCATAAAATGTAAGGGACGGCACTGTTTACGAATGAGTAGTACTTAATCACTTTTCAAAAAAAATCCCTCGTACCAAGTACACCGCATCCCTTGCTGCCAATGCGGTGATATCGGCACAAGAAACAAAACCAGGACACGTCCATTCGAGCTCCGCCTTTGCGGCATCAATGATGACGTAGTATCCATCAAGGCTGAGGTTAGGAGGTGCATCTTTCTCGGTCAGATTCTTCTTGGTCGAGTTCAACAGCACCGAGACATCGCAACCCTGCACTATAGTTAACCAATACATAACGCAAAATCAACCTCCTTGTGTTCGGTCTAACGCATTCAATGGCACTTCTAAATACCAAGATTGCCAAGCTGATCACTTACGCGGACAAAGCAATCATGGAAATGCAACCTCAGAAGCGGTGCGGCGACGGTCTTGTCACGTGCGACGTACCGTGCGACGGTGTTATAGACAATGGTCTCAGCTTTAGGACATTTTTGCTTATAGAAACCATACTTCAAGCTACGAGAAGGATCAGCACTTGCTCCGTCGAAGAAGAGAGAGGCCGAAAGCAGCACATGAAGCAAGAGCCCAATGAAGAACTTGGCAACAGCCATTTTCTCCTGAAGACTGCTTGGCCTTGCAGTGTAGGGTGGTTATGAGGGTTAGATGTGACACGCCTCAGATTTATAGTGGTTAATGAAGATTAATTCAAGGCAAAGCAACTTGGGTGAATGATGCGATGCGAGGAAGGTTTTAGTTTATTAGTCAGCGTCACTTTAGTAACCCTAAAAGGACGTAGCATTTCCAATGTCCCCCCCCCCCCCCCCTTCCTCCCCCACACACACGAAGCTGCCAGATGCTGGTCGTACATATGCTAATACATATACAAATACAGTAATTACGTACGCTCCACTTTGAATATTGTAATTACATGTATGCCCCTGAATACGCCATTCTTTTGTCACTGTACTCGTTAGCATATATACCACTTAGGGGTGCAAACGGTAGGGATATATCCGTATCTACTATGCCACCGTATCGGTTTTCTATAGATTTTGATATATGTTCCTTTCGTTTTAAAATGAACAGGGATATGGATGTCATTTTGATATCCACAAACATTCGTATTCGTATAATTGTAGATTTATTTTTAATAATATTTAACATAACTTTATACCTTCTTTTATCATATTTGATATAATTATTGTGATATAAATACACTTAGTATATTTATATAAATTGAATTCCAAACTATGGATATTCATAGTATTATTTGTATGCCATCAGTATCTGTTTTACATCCATATATGTTCTTTAAGGAGATGATAACATAGTTCAAACATCCATCAATATACATATTGGCATCCCTATTCGTATTTAAAAACGAATGAAAATGGGGTAACAACTATATTCATATCCGTCCATTTGCATCCCAAATGCCACTGCATAGCTCAAGAAAAGTATCAATTTTCCTCAAGGGTATTTTTTTATTGGAAAGAGGGTGTGATCAAATCCCGAGTTGGGACTCAACGCCAAAATTTTTCAATTTATAAAAAGATAAAGATATACATTACCTTGTAGACCAGAATCAATAAAGTGAAAGACATGATGCGATTACATTTTCAGAATATAACCTCGGATTCTTAAATGTCAGATCATTCCTTCCTACTCAGATGGTCCAAAGAACTGCAAATGGCCAAGAACAGTCATCCCTCGAGTTCATCCCTACCGACCTAATCGATCTCCAGAAATCAGTGGTTCCACTATGCAGTAACCAAGCCGCACTTATCTCCTTCCAAACATGCTCCGACGAAGGACATGTAAAAAACATATGCTCTGCATCCTCTGTCTGTACGCCACATCTATCACACTGGGTATCCGAAATGCCAAACAGTCTGCCCCTTCTTGCTTTGTCCCAAATCCTTCCCCTTTTGAGGAATCACAGAAAAATCTTCACTCTGCAAGGGATCTTGCTTGCCCAGATATTCTTCATATCCTGCTTCAGGTCGGGTTCCAATTCCTCACTTCTCCCTCTGAACACCTTGTATGTCTTTTTCACCATGAACCTCTCCCCCTCCCAAACAAAATGAACAATACCCTGTGAGATGCAATCAAAGGGGTAGTTCAGATAGCATTTTTCCTCAGGGGCATGTATGTAATTAAAAGGTTTAATGGGTATATGATGCAGTCGCAATAATTTTTCTAGGGCTACGTATGTAAAGAAACCATCAGAGAAAAGTTCCATGTATCTCACGGTCGGCCATTGACTCTCGGGCTTTGTGGGGTTCCGTGTATAGTTGTGTGTAGTACGCGTTGGGCAGATAGTGCGGATCGTCTACTCTAGGGAGGGTTGCAACAGACTCTGATGTATCTTTTAGGGTCGCTCGATTCCCACGAAATCTTACTTTTTGTGGACTCAGATTGAAAGATTCCATGGGAACTGCTCGATCGCGATCGAGCGGCCTCAAAGGGTGCAGCAGTGTCTGCTGCGACCATCCCTACAGCAGACAATCCGCGCCCTTGGGCAGATAGACATGTCGTTCTCACGTGTCCAACTTGGAATAATATTTGGATGAGATGAGCGTGGCGGAAACATGACCTATGTCGATTTTCTTCTGAACCATTTGGTTTTGGCATATGGAACGTACGAGAGGAAACGTCATTTTTTCCGGGTTGGTCGTTTGCTTTTCTTGCATGTCCTTTTTAAAATAGTTGTTGAAATGTCAATGCTACGTACACCATCGCCACTGTAGGATATGATTAATCCGGGAAAATTACATACCCAGGGGTTTATGAAGTGAACTTATTCAAAGTCCATCCCTTAAGTTTCGATCTATTTCCGTTAAATCCTCAAAATCTAAATTCAGGTTTTTTATATGAGGCACGAGGTATCGGAGTTGGATCTTCATTGTATGAATTGGAGTTTTCCGTTCAAAGACGCATTGGAAGACAGAATGTCTTTTTTCAAAAAAAACTTTATAACGACTGTTTGCAAATTATTTACTTTAGCTTGTACTATTTTACAGTTTTTTAGTACAATATTGATATAAATGTAAATAGGATTTTAATTCTTCATTTTTAATGTGAATGAAAAACATGCAAACTTGACAAAAAAAACTATATAGTGTCACCAAATTATGGCATATTTTTTTATCAGTTTGGTAAATATTTTGAAGACAAAAATCGAGCAATCCAACTTGAATAAATTATATATAACAGAAAATAAGCATTATTATTGTTACCAACAGATTATAAAAATAGAAAAACAAATAGGAAGGGTATCTTTAATTGATGTCAGAATGGTAATTAAAAGATAAATATAGCTAGCAAGCTATTTTATATATTTTTCAACATAGAACAAAATTCAATTTCAAGTTAAAAAATAATTTCTTAGTTTAAGGATAAGGAAAGGGAGGGGTTATGCCCCTAGAAATTAAGGAAGGCTATACATCAGGTAAAGTTGCGCATTGAACTAGTCCGATCTGACGAATCTCAGCCCACTTAGCCCGATCAGAACATGATGGGCCTTGTTTTAGGCCCAATTGCATTTCTGGTGGTACCATCGACATGTTCGCAAAAAATGAACTTTGGCAAATTGACATCGTATCAACATTTGAGGCCATGCACTTGACAAACTAGGTTAGGCTTAAAGAACTATATAATTTGTATAAAACTTTCCGCTGCAAGCCTTGGAACTAGAGTACAAGTATGTGTTATTTTTTACGTCACTTTCTCTTGTATGTTAATATAGACGTGTTAAACCATTATATACACTATATTTCCTAAATTATATATTTTGCACTATACTGAGGCAGTGAAGTCATTCTCTACTTTTAACTTAATTTAGGTAAGCATGTGATTAGAGAGCTTCTAGTGAGCTTTTTTTTTCATTGAGTAATAGACCAAAAGAAGAATTTAGGCGGCCGATCGAGTGCTCCTCTTAGTATTTTTCTTTTTATATTTAGATGTATATCTGTGTGCACTTCATTTATTCGGTTGATGGTGTATTCTTAAACATCTTAACTGTAATAAAACTTTGAGCAAAACTAAAGATGACTCTTCTTACCGTCTTATATATATATATATATATATATATGTATGTATGTATATATATATATATGTATGTATATATATATATGGGTAAAATGTGTATGCCCCCTAGGGGGAGCTAACTTAGCTCCCCCGTCTTTTTTTCACAAAATTTTTTTATTTTTTTTTTGAAATCTAAAACCGTGTAAATTCATTATTAAATCCCTATATTATGTCATTCAAATTTCATGCGAAATAGAGACTCGTACGACCTCCATCCAAACGGGGCCGATTTAAAAAATCCTATTACCGTTAAAAAAATGACTGTCTGGATGGAGGCCCTAGGAGTCTCTGTTTCACACAAAATTTTTATGACATAATATAGGGATATAGTGATGAATATTTACGGAAAAAAATTCATAAAAAATAAAAAAATTTGAAGAAAATAGGGCGGGGGGAGCTAAGTTAGCTCCCCCTAGGGGGCAGCCCCATTTTCCTATATATATATATATATATATATATATATATATATATATAGGGTAAAATAGATCAGCCCCTTGGGGAGCTAACTTGGCTCCCCTCCCCATTTTTTCTATTTTTTTTGAAAAATGAATCGGTGAAAATTCATCACTATATCTCTATATATGTCAATCAAGTTTCACGCGAAACCGATACTCCTACGACCTCCATTCAAACAGTCATTTTTAACGGTCGTAGAATCGTTAAAATAATCCCCTTTTGGATGGAGGTCATAGGAGTCTCTATTTCGCATGAAACGTGACTGACATAATATAAGGATATAGTTATGAAAAATTTACGAAGTATTTTTCAAAAAAACGAAAAATGAGGGGGAATCCAAGTTCGCTCCTCCTCTTTGACAACCCCATTTTACCGATATGACGACTGATCCTGTGAGAGCCCCAGACCATGGAACTGTGAGAGCAGTGAGTTTGAATCATTAAATTCTGCTCATATCTCTCCTCCAATCAACCAATATGTAATTAGCAGAATCTAATGTTTCAGACTCACTGCTCTCACGTTCCCATAGTGTAGGGCTCTCACATGATCAACCCTCTTACCTCTCTCTGTGTGTGTGTGTGTGAGAGAGAGAGAGAGAGGAAAGGAAAGCTCCACCATGGTGTAGCTAACCTTATTTACACCATGGCATTTTCGTCTCTTTTTTTATTTTTTTTCGAAAATACCACAATGGATTTTCATAATTGTATCCCTCTAATATGTCATTCAAATTTCGCTAGAAACAAAGACTCATATGCCCTCCATACAAATCAGGTAATTTTAACGGTCTTAGATTTGTTGCAATCGACCTATTCTGGATGGAGGGCATAAGAGTCTATGTTTCTGATGAAATTTGAATAGCATATTAAAGGGATATAGTTATGAAAATCCAGCATAGTATTTCGAAAAAAATAAAAAAGATACGAATATGCCCATGGTATAGATAAGGTTAGCTACACCATGGTGTAGCTTCCCTTTCCCCCCTCTCTCTCTCTATATCTATATATAGGGTAAAATGAGGCTGCCCTCTAGGGGGAGCTAACTTGACTCTCCCGTGCTATTTTACCTTTTTTTAGAAAATTTCTTCCGTGGATTTTCATCAATATATCCTTATATTATGTCATTCAAATTTCGCACGAAGAGAGATTTCAACGGCCTCCATCCAAAAGGATCATTTTTAGTAATTATGTTACCATTAAAAAATGACTGTCTGGATGGACACTATAGTAGTCTCTGTTTCACACGACATTTGAATAACATAATATAGCGATACAGTGATGAATATTCACATAAGAAATTTTCAAAAAAAATAAAAAATGAGCGAAATGGTGCGGGAGGAGCCAAGTTAGCTCCCCCGGGGGCAGCCCCATTTAACCCATATATATAAAGGATTTAGTTTATTCGCTTATTAAAATTGCATATTCGACCAATACTATAGTATGATTATATCTCTATAACTGTAACGGATAGATTTCTTTTCAATGAAACAAACAACAACAAAGCTTTTTCCCACAATTAAATAGGGTCGGCTACATGGATTCTTCACCTTCATTCAGATCTGTCTTGCGTCAATCCCGGGCTTATATCCAGAAAACTAAGATCCCTTCGTATGGTCTCTTTCCAACACTTCTTGGGCCGTCCTCGCCCTCTCTTAGTCGGCTCAACATCCCAACACTCGCATCTCCTAACCGATGCATCAGATGATCTTCTTTGCAAATGTCCAAACCATCTTAAGCGCTTTTCTCGCATCTTATCCTCGATCGGTGCTACACCACTTTCTTTCTGATTGCATCATTCCAAATCCGATCTTTACGTGTGTGTGTGTGTGTGTGTGTGTGTGTGTGTGTGTGTGTGTGTGTGTGTCCATACATCCACCTTAGCATTTTCATTTCTGCCACACTCATTCTCTGCACATGTCTATGGTTCACAGGCCAACATTCAGATCCATAAATCATAGCATGTCTCGCGGTTGCTTTGTAAAACTTTCCTTTAATTTTTAAAGGGATTTTCTTATCACAAAGAACAACATAGGCTCCTCTCCACTTTAGCCAGCCTGTATTTATTCTATTAGTAACATCTCCATCAATTTCCCCATCATTTAGCAGAATAGATCCCAGATATCTAAAGGAATCTCTCTTCTGAATGTTATCGTCACCAATCTTCACCTCAATTACTTCACTATTTCTTCCATCAAAGGTGTACTCCATATATTCCGTCTTAGCCCTACTTATACAAAATTATTTAATCTCCAACTCATGTTTCCATACCTCAAGCTTCTCAATTACTCCATCTCTATTCTCGTCAATTAACACAATATCATCAGCAAATAACATATACCAAGATAACTCATCCTGAATGTGACTTGTCAACTCGTCCATAACCAAAGTAAAAAGAAATGGACTCAAAGCAGAACCTTGATGTAAACCAATGTTGATATCAAAATATCCAGTCTTCCCAGACGGGGTCCTTACACAAGATAAAACCCTATCATACGTGTCCTTTATGAAATTAATGTATAGGACAGGTACTTATCTCTTCTCCAAAACTCTCCACAATATTTCTCGTGGGACAGAATCATAAGCCTTCTCCAAATTAATAAAGATCATATGAAGGTTCTTCCTTTTAGCTCTATAAATTTCCATTGTTCTCCTTAGAAAATGGATGGTTTCAATCGTTGAGCGACCTGGCATGAATGCGAATTGGTTTTCTTTTACGTTGGAAACTTGCCTCAACCTTCTTTCATCACACGTTCCCAAATTTTCATAGTGTGACTCATCAGCTTGATACCTCTATAATTTGAACAATTTTGAATGTCTCCTTTATTCTTATAAAGAGGCACCACGATACTCCTCCTCCAATCTTCAGGCATTTTCTTGCTTCGTCAAATAACATTGAATAGATTCGTAAGCCAAGTCAAACCACGCTCACCTAAAACTCTCCATACTTCTATAGGGATGTCATCCAGTTCTACACCTTTCCCGGGTTTCATAACCTTCAAAGCCTCCTCTACTTCCTTTCTTTGTATCCGTCTATAGATTGCATGATTCAAGTAACTTTCACTACTAGCTAGATCACCCAAAGTGATCTATCTATTTCCTCCCCTAATGAAAAGATTATGGCAGTACCGCTCCCATCTAATCTTTATATCCTTTTGAGTAACAAGCACATGAACTTCCTCGTCCTTAATGCATCTCACTTGAGAAAGGTCTTTGGTCTTTCTTTCTCTTGCTTTGGCCAACCTGAATATATCCTTCTGTCCCTCCTTAGAGTCGAGATTTTTATACAAAACTTCATAAGAATTTGACTTAGCTTCGCTTACAGTCTTCTTTGCTTCCTTCTTCGCTATTTTGTAGTTTGTGATAGTTTCCTATGTTCTATCCTTAGACATAGCTTTAAAGCAAGCTTTTTTTATTTTTAGCTTCTCTTGCACCCCTTCACTCCACCACCAAGCCTCTTTTTGATCTGGAGCTCCTCACTTTGAATCGCCTAGCATCTCTTTGGCTACCTTTCGGATACAAGATGCTACTGCCTCCCACATCTCGTTTGCACTACCGCTACAATCCCAAGATAAGTCTTCTAAAACCTTCTCCATGAAACTCGCTTGCTTCAGTGCAAGATTCCACAGTCTAGTTCTAGTTATCTTAGAAACCCACCTTTTCTTTACCAACCCTTTCATTTGTACATCCAAGACTAACAAACGATGTTGGATTGTCAAACTCTCTCCTCGAATTACTTTGTAGTCTTTACAACACAACCGATCTCTTCTCCTCGATGCAAAGTAATCTATTTGTGTTCTAGTTGGTCCACTCTTATAAATAATTAAATGTTCCTCCCTCTTCTTGAAGAGAGTGTTTGCTGTAAAAAGATTATATGCCGTTACAAAATCCATGATGGTTTTTCCCTCTTCATTTCTATCCTCAAAACCATGTCCTCCATGAACACTAGCATACCCTGAAGCATCTTTTCCCACATGTCCATTAAGATCACCACCGATGC
The DNA here is from genome assembly GCA_037367405.1 of Ottelia alismoides. NCBI lineage: Eukaryota > Viridiplantae > Streptophyta > Magnoliopsida > Alismatales > Hydrocharitaceae > Ottelia > Ottelia alismoides. Next base: position 83,676 of record JAZKJV010001338.1, on the reverse strand, counting down.
AAATCATCTGTCTTTGTGGGATTCTTTGTAGACTCTTATCCAAATCCTCCCAAAAAGCTTATTTAGTCCTTTCATCTAAACCAATTTGCGGTGCATAAACTGAGATGATATTCAGAATTTCTTCTTCAAGTACCAATTTTAGCAAAATAATTCGATCCCCGAATCTTTTCACCTCAACCACACAATCCTTTAAATCCTTATGAACAACAACTCCAACACCGTTTCTACCCCTATCATTACCAAAGTTTAAAGCCTGACTTCTCAATCTCCCTTGCTTTCTCTCCAACCCATTTAGTCTCTTGAAGATATTGTATATGAATCTTCCTTCTTTCCATCATATCCACTATCTCCATCAACTTTCCAGTTAAAGTGCCAATATTCCAACTATCAATCCGCAACTTCTGTTGCAATCTCTTTTGGACTAACTTATTTACTCACATGTGTCTATTATGCGAGAACCCTTGTAAATTTTAGACTGCATTGGAATGGTGATGCAATGGAACTAGCTTAATTACCCGCATGCGTTCCTCATGCGAGAACCCTTGCAAATTTTGAAGTACATCCAAACTGCGATGTAGCGGCCCTTGCCAATTTTTTATTACATTCGATAGATGCAACGCGTCACAAGTAGGGAATGCCCCAACGAAGTATGTATGTTTGCTTAAATCCATGTTAAAAAGATCTGACTGTCATGAGGCAACTTCTTAAATAATATTTTTTTAAGAAAAAGTACTGATTAGAAAGTTGTCTCTGACTGTTTTACGCTGGATGTCGGCTACCTAACACAACCCTCCTCATTTACTCGGGCTTGGGACCGGCCAGGCTGAGTTTTAATACATGATAAGCCACCATCACGTCGACCTTAAGATAATACATGATAAGAAAAAAAGATAAAATAGCCAACACGCCAAGTTGGTTATTTCTTTATCTCTTAATTAAGTCCAATTTATTATTATCAATTATCTCATTGATTGTACCTATAAATACCATGAGACTCCATTGACTTTCCCATGCATTGCCCTCTTTGAGAGAAAGTAGAGAGAGAGAGAAGCCGGTGACGACATTCTTTCGTCATGTCGTTTTCGAATTCAACATCGACAACCCTCTCCGTCAATGTTGGAGTTTTGATCCGACAAAATTAGAGGAACAGTGATGTGGCCGACAACGGTCCAGAATGGTGAAATCTTGGTTGAGGAATTTCTTACGTCGTTGAGGTATGTGTCGAACATATAGGATCGTTAAATGATATTTTATTTTGATCCTCGGTTTAGAACTATAATTTATAGATGCATGTGTAGAACATGTAGGAGTACTACCGATGACAAATCGATCGTATATGTGTTAATTATACATCAATATTATTGTCGGAATTCTTAACGGCAAGCAAGACGTATCACAACATTCAATCGATCATGATTTTCATAGCAAATAAGTAACTAACTTTATTCTCAGATATTGTGCTTGTTCACGTCTCATGCGAATATGCACTTGCATGCCGTTGGATAATCACTTTCTATAATTTTATAAAAAAACCATTTCGGATTGATTAAGGTATAGGAGATTTGCAGTTGCATGTCGTTGGATAATAACTTTCTATAATTTTATAAAACCTATTTCGGATTGATTAAATTATACAAGATTTCTATCAAGAATAAGATTATATTTTTATCTGGTATTGACTACTCTGTAATACGTATGAGAAATTGCCTACATAATTCTAAAATTAGTGTTTAATGATTTACTTTGAATCATATATGTTAGATGGGAAATAGAGGAGTATTGATATCCGAATTTTTATATGCAAGAATTGAACACAATTTAATTTTGAAAAGTTACGATTAAGCTAGATCTTTTGTTGTTGATACTGAATGAATGAATCAGACAAGATCTTTTAGATTGATAATGCCGTTGAATTTCTTGCCTACTTAGCCTTCAAAATACATGCGTATATCCCTCTGCCACTCTAAACATCATTTAATTATCCCCATCTATATTTAGTTATCTTGGTAATTCTAAATATGATAACTTAAATGATGTGGTTGAGGCGTGTTTATGTTGGCATGCATTAAACTTTAAAAAAATAGATTTATGATTCAATTGGGATACACATTGAGAACCATGATGATAAGGATGTAACCAACTCAATATCAAATTCTGTTATATAATTTGTAATGTTAAGATGACTTTTGAAGATAAAATGAGTACATTGATATATGTATATAAGTTCAAGATTTTTGGCACCGACTCGAACAAAGAGGTCGTAAGGGCCTAAAGGGCCAACGCCTTCCGAAGGCGTGAGGCAAAAGATAAGTCCTTTACAATTGTAGCTACACTGTCGTGTTCTGTATTGTTTATGGACCGCTTGTGCCGACGGTAAATCATCAAAGCCATCAAAGCCGCCTAAGAAGTAACAATCAAGACCACTCTAAACATAAAAATGTCATGGGCATATGTGCAATATCAATACTCTATACTAAAGCTGGGTTTCACCCAGCTTTTTCTCCAAGATTGACACGTGGCATCTTATGATGCATTCCCAAATCTTTCCTCATGCGCGCTCTCTCTCCTTTCCCCTCTTTCCCTGCCTTTACTCTCTCCGTAACTCTTGCCACGTGGACATCCTCTTTGCTTCTTGACGGTGCTTCCTTCCTTTGCCTCTCACGTACAATTGCCGCCTTCTTCCCTCTTTTGTGCTCTCTCTCACTAATATCTCTCCATTCTCTCTCTATCTATGACTTTTCCCTATTTATCTCTCTTTTTTCAACTACCTTCTCTCCATTCTCTATCTCTCTGCATGACTTCCCATGTTTATCTCTCTCCGTTTAAAATCCCACACAAGGCCAACACCTTCTCCATATATCTATATTATATTAAGTAAATTATCAACTTACATGATTACACATTCTGCTAATATATTTTAATAAACTTTGTAATTTTATTTTTTTTACTTCGTCAAGCTTATTTATTAGACTTACTTTTTATATGATATATTATTTATACTATTTTTTAAGATGAAAAAAATATGAATGTAACTATTGCAATAAAAATATTTAATTTTCAAAATCATAAAAAGAATTTTTACATAATATGCAACTATTTGTCTAACATAATTATAATATTAGTTATCAATGTATATTAATGTTGATTGCAAAAACAGATTAAAAAGACACTACTACAAAATTGGAATATAGTACATTTTCCCCATATCTATCACTAAATCAGTCATTGTTAAATATATAGTGATAATATTATTCACTGTAACATAAATTTTTATATTCAAAATTAGCATAAAAATTTTTATATTCAAAATTAGTGACGAAAACTATATCATTAGCGATGCTCCATATAGTGATGCTTATCTATTGCTATTTTAAAAAACTTTAACAAATCATTGTTATTTTTTAGTTTAAAATTTCGAAATGATTATTTAAAATTTTGAAAAATAATAACATATGAGTGTCGATATATGGATGTTCACTAATGATATGACGATGGATATAATATTCATTGCTAATTTCAAGTAATACAATAAACCGTTTAGAGAAATATTTATCCTATAATATTTCATAAAATATTCAACTCAAAAGATTATTATATATTTATATTTATATGCATGTATATGTGTATGTGCATATGTATGTAAGTATGTACATATGTATAAAAGATTATTAACCCGATTTTATTTTAAAATATATATGTATCATGTTGAAAATTTCTTTATCGATACTTTTTGTACATTCCGAAATGAGATCTCTACCTAAATTGAAGAATTATTTGTTAATATTAAGACTGCTGAAATACAAAAATATAATTGTTATTGTAGTTTTGATTAATATTGATATTTTTTCCTTTTTGAATATCAGAAAAAAGATCCATTTTGAACTTCTAAAAATATTTATATGTACATATCTGTTATATTTGTTGACTTAAAATTATAAATTCCATATTTTTACTTTATATTTATTATATCAATATTTATATATGCATATCTGTTTGTGTCATTTATTTGTACACTACAATCAATTTTAGAACTGATTGTAGAGCACAAATATATAAGGTTACAAACAACAAATGTATTAGAACTGATACTTTTATTATATTTCTTTACTCCTTTTAATTTGTACTTTTATGTGTTGGAATCTCTAACATAACTTTCTTTTAAAAAAGTTTTTATCTGAATTATGAGATAGACGACTTCTTAAATTTTATCAGATTGTTTTGACCATATAATATTAAGTCATCATCAATTATATTTATATGAATACATGTTTAGTTTTTCAAACATCTTCCTGTGTTCAAAATATTTCATTTTACACCCACCGCGAAGCGTGAGTATGCATCTTAAAATTCTTATAGATTTTCAAAGTATACCATGTTTTATCTTCCTGTGATCAAAATATTTCATTTTACACCCGCTGCGAAGTGCGAGTATGTACCTTAAAATTCTTATAGATTTTTAAAGTATACCATGTTTTAATTCTTCTTGACAAAAGTCTTATTTAGTAATTCTAGCATATACATCTTTTTAAAAAATTATAGTTTTTTATAAATGTAAATTTGTTGTTTTATTATCAATGATTAATAAATATTTTATGTGAATTGAAGTTTCACGATACAATAGGAATGTTCCAAACATGTTCTATTTACTAACCTATTTTTGTAAAAAAAAATAATATGATATCTTGCTTAATTTCTATACTTTTAAAATTATTATTAACAACTGTATTTTTCTTCAAACCCACAGCGAAGATTGGGAAAATACACTAGTATGGTAATATTACGTGCATATATGCAATTATGATATTGTTATGGACATAAGTGTAAATTATGTTAAAGTTAAGTGCACGTGTGCAGTTTATGTTAATGTTATGGACATATATGCAATTTATGTTAATGGTTTGTGCATATGTGCAATTTATGGTAAATTTCAAGGGTACTTGTGCAATGATGTTATTGTTAAGTGCATATGTGTAATTTATGTGAATATTATGGCCATACATGCAAATATGGTAAAACTTATGGGTATATGTGCAAATATATTATGTGATGCATGGTTACGAAGGGAATTTAGTTATATGCATTAAATAAGTTGATTTATGATTCATATGACAAAGGCTTTTGTGACGATTTCTAAGCTAGATGGCTTGACCCCAACTCGGCACATACTGAGCGTTAGGCTCATAACATGCGTTGTTACTCTTTTCAAGAGAACGTGAAGATTACGTTATTTTTCCTCAAGGGTGAATTCACCATCTTCAAGAAGTATGATCGGTATCAAACTACTGCTGGTTTGTTCTGGAAGAACTTCTTTTATACCCACTAGAATAAGGAGATCATGGAGATGATTTCATCTAGTTTATTTGTTTCCTTTATTCTAATTAAGGAACTCTTAAACTCATGTCCTTATTAATAGAATGGAAAGGAAGTTTTTTTAAGTCCATTCTTTACTGCTCTTATGTTATGGTTAATATTATGAGTAACGATCCTGAAATGTCCGCTGAGTTCTCGCTTCCGCATATTTCTCGGACGGTCAAGGTTCGTTACAAGTGGTATCAGAGCAGAAATTCCTCTGGACATAAGATATCCGACCTAATCAAACTTAGATCCACTAGTTTTAGGAAATATAGATACTTGATTGTAAATTTCACATCTGGTCATTGCAAATGGTCCCTCATCATGGGAATGAGGTTAACGGAAACCGTGAGTCTTCATCGACTTATGAGATGGCTATGGACATGCAATGGCTGATAGCCATAGGGTGCTAAGCTTTTTTTTGGATAGCTTAGTTAGTACAAAACACTCTATGGTGCAACTTGAGTATTTGGAGGTTGTACAAGATTTTTCTGATATTTTCCATATGACTTTCCAAGTCTTTGACTTGAAAGAGAGATTGACTTTACTATTTATGTACTACCGAGTGCTACAACCATATTTAAAGCACCATATAGGATGGCTCCTGCTGAGTTGGATGAACTGAAAAAGTAGTTGCAAGAACAACTAGATAAAGGTTCTTAAGACCAAGTGTTTCACCTTGGGATGCTTCCATCTTATTCATTAAAAGGATATATCACTTAGACTGTACATTGATTACATAGTTTTGAATAAAATCACCATAAAAAATATCCGCTATCTCACATCGATGATCTATTCGATCAATAGCAGCAAGCAGTAGTCTTCTCCAAGATTGATCTTCGGTATAGTTACCATCAACTCGGGATTAGAGATGAAGACATGTCAAAGACAACATTCAGGATAAGATATGGGCATTATGAATTCCTAGTGATGCCTTTTGGGCCTCACAAACGCACCGCTGCATTTATAGAGTTGATGAATAGTGTATTACAAGAATATTTGGACAAGTTTGTGATCATCTTTATCAATGATATCTTGATTTATTACCTGATATGGAACAACATCGAGTGCATCTCGGATTAGTTCTTGAGACATTGCGACAACACCAACTTTATGCCAAATTATCCAAGTGTGACTTTTGTCTTCAGGAAGTTTCATTCCTTGGACATGTTGTGTCTAAGAAGCGTATTTCCATGGACCTCGCAAAGGTAGATGCGGTGTTAAATTAGATTCAACCCAAGAGTGTCTCAGAAATCTGTAGTTTCCTGGGATTGGCAAGGTATTACAGGAGATTTATTTAGAATTTTTTGTAGGATATCCCTACCATTGACTCGATTGTTGAGGAAGGATGTAAAGTTTGAATGGTCAGAAAAGTACCAACAAAGCTTTAATTAGTTAAAGCAAAGATTGACTTCTGCTCCAGTGCTCACGCTACCATCGGATAGCGGTGGATTTATGATATACATTGATGCATCAGGATCTAGTTTGGGATGTGTCCTCATGTAGCATGGAAAATTTGTGGCATACGCCTTTCGACAATTGAAGGAAGCTGAAAGAAACTACCTGACGCATGATCTAGAGCTTGCAGCAGTAGTTTTGCATAAAAAATTGACGTCATTATTTATATGGAGAGAAATTTGAGGTATTTACTGATCACAAAAGTCTAAAGTGTATATTCTCACAGAAGGAATTAAATATGAGATAAAGGCGATGGTTGGAATTTCTATCAGACTATGATATTTCCATCGGCTATCATTTAGTAAAAGCGAATGCAGTCGCCGATGCTCTAAGCAGGAAATATGAAGGGAAGCTTGCAAGTATGAAATTACAATGCCAGTTAATGAAAGATTTAGAGGAATGGAACCCTTTTATTGAAAGAAAGACTACTTCTTATAAATGGATTGAAGATCCACTCATCATTAGTAGAGAAGGTTATCTTGGCTCAGAAGGATGATATTGACCTTCAAAAATAGATAAACACCTCTCAAAAAGAAGGATATGATTTCTCAATCGAGGTAGATGGAGTATTGAGGTTCTGTAATAGACTGTGGGTTCCTGATAATAGTGAATTAAAGCAAGAAATTCTTGAAGAGGCTCACAGGTCCATGTATACCATTCATCCCGGCACTACAAAAATGTACAAGGACTTACAACGAAATTTTTGGTGGCCAAAGATGAAAAAGGACATTGTAAAATTTGTATTTGTATGTCTTATTTGCCAACAAGTAAAGATTAAGCATCAGAAGCCTGTAGGTCCTTTGCAATCGTCAGAGGTATCTAAATGGAAATGGGACTATATCACTACGGATTTTATCACTGCAGTGCCAAAGACAAATAAAAGTCACTTTGACATAATTTAGATGATTGTTGATCGATTAGCTAAGTCGGCACATTTCTTGCCCATTCGTTTGGATCAATCTACAAAAAGCCTTACTGAATTATATGTGAATGAGATGGTGAAATTGCATGATGTTTCAGTATCGATTATGTCAGACAGGGACACGAGATATATCTCTCGATTATGGAAAAGTATGCAGGATGCTTTCGGTACAAGGTTGAAGTTCAGCACATCATTTCATCCTCAGACCGATGGACAACCCGAAAGAACAATCCAGATATTAGAAGACACGTTGAGAGCTTGTGCCCTAAACTTTACTGGAAATTGGGATCGACATTTACCTTTGGTTGAATTTGCATATAACAAAAGCTATCATGCAAGCATTAAGATGGCTCTTTTGAAGCTTTAAATGGTCGACCTTGTAGATCACTATTATGCTGGAGCGACGTAGGTGAAAAATACATATTGGGATTTGGATTAGTTCATGCTTGCAGAAAGGGTATAAAGGTAATTCGGAAGAGACTTTTAGCCGCTCAGAGTAGACAAAAGTCTTATGTTGATCGTCAAAGGTGGGAATTGAATTTTGAGATAGGTGACCGTGTGTTCTTAAAGATTTCTCCTACCAAGGGAGTAGTGTGATTTGGCAAAAAAGGAAAATTAGTCCTAGATATGTGAGACCTTTTGAGATAATAAAGAAAGTGGGAGAAGTAGCATATCAGGTTGCTCTTCCACCTCATTATTCCAAGTTACATGATGTTTTTCATGTAACATTGTTAAAGAAGTATAATCCTGATGCATTACATGTGATCGAGCATGAAGTTCCGGATATTCAGCCGAACCTGACGTATGAAGAAAGATCAGTGTGTATCGTTGATCGTAGGAAATACCAGTTGTGATGCCGTCTAGTTCCGATGGTTAAAGTGAAGGATATGAGGAATACTTATGCGATCACAGAAGCGTGATTATCGCATCTTATGTGATCGGAGCGGCTAGTCGCACTAGTCGCTAGGTGCAGCAGAATTTTAAAATTTTAAATCATGAGATGAAACCACATGATCACTAGAACATTTCTTGGATCGTTTCATCTAACCACAAAGTATTAGAAATACCTCTTGAAGCGTGGTTGCGATCACTAGATATCTAAAGCAAGAGATCCTCCTGACTCAAGTTCGATCTACGAAGATGGAACTTGCGGACGCGATTATGAGACGCGTGCTTCCCGCAATCCTCGATGAAGATCCAAGTCTTGAATCTCCTTATTTCGTCCAATGAAATCCAACGTCTCCTTCTAGAGCAAGAAGTCCCAAAGAAGATGGAGATCCACGAGCAATCGAAGCCACAGCACGACGACGTAGATGCGATTGTTATTCCCTCAAAAACACAAGGTGGACGACCAACTTTAGAGAGAGATTAGAGAGAGAGAGTGGCATGCACAATCATGTCCCTTGAAGAGGTTAGGGTTTCCCTCTTTATATACTAGTTTGGGAGTCCATGGATCACAATCCATGGCATACACAAAATCAATGGTTAGATTGATATGTATATTTAATCAATGACCATGATCATTGTTGTTCAAAAATAACAACATATTAATTTATATTAAATTAAATATATGTTGCATTATTATCAACATAATTTAATTCAATAAAATCAATTATCAAGATAATATGATAAAAATTAAAAAGGAGGATAATAATCCACCTAAAAACATGGGGCGTCACCCATGACCAATTCATGGGTGATGCCACCTCATTTGGTGGTTAATTATCCTATTTTTATTTTATCTCATTATCTCTTATTTATTTGCAACAACATTTATCGCTAAATTATCCACTAAATTAATTTCAAATTAATTTATGAATATTTCAAACATGACATTGAAAATATGTTAATCATATTCACAACCCAAACTAAATTGTAAATTACATTTCTAATGAATTGCTTAATGTGAATCCAATTCACATTAACAACTAACAAACGCTATTTACAAATGTGCTCTCTCTCTCTCTCTAATATATTATAAATCATATTTATAATATATACACAGATATTATGGATAGCACTATCCACAATCTGTATTCCTTGATAATTAAATCCCATTTAATTATCTTGGATAATCATTCCCACAATATGAATCCTATTCATATTATTCTTGATAATTAAATCTCATTTAATTATCAATATCTTGTTGCTTGGATACTGAATTCATCAAAGGAATTATTCTTGAACTCCTTCAGGAATAATGTGCTTTCTCCGCAGATACTTGGAGATAAGGATAGGACGATTGTATTGTTCCACGTATAGTGACTTGGATGTTGAGATCTCATATCAAATCCATATCTCACGGACCTCTCACGGATGCTTGATTAAATCAAGACCGCAAATCTAATCTTCTCATTGCATCTGAATCTCATTCAGACCAATGTCCAACACTTGGACCAAGGTTAGATTGTTTCTCTACTGAGAGGAGCAACTAAAATCCAAACCTATTTCATCACTCCCTCGGAATGGAAGCGTCATGGTTATACAATCATTTATGATCACATCACCCTCAAGTATTCCCAATACTTGTACATCCTACATACTGGAAGACCTATGATCAACCTGAAGATGTAGATTAATTTTACATTGTCTTCTTCAGGGTTTAATAACTAAGTTTCTCGATCTTGGTCATTGGGAATCGATATCGATCATATGCTTTCCCAAAGAATATATCATACCTTCAAATTCTTGTCATGCTTCCGAAGCACGATGACCATGCATGGAATTTGATCTGTCTCAATACCTCATGAGTGAGCTCATGTCTTCCGGTTCATAAGTGAACCTGTATGATCCCTTTGAGAGATCGTATTACTCATATGCCCTTACATGCACACCAGCTCGTCAGTGTATAGACCTTGGTTAAGTCATCAACCTATTAATCTGCCAAATGTACACACTCAGACATATATTACACATCTGTCTCCGGTCAGAGGATGTGTGCCTATGCTGTGACAGTATTCAACATAGGACTTTGGTTATCTCGATCTCGTTAAGTCAACCCTTTGACCTAACTAATCTGACACCTCCGAATCACTATTCCCATGTAGAGGACCTGCATCAAGAGGTCGGTCAGATATCATCCTCTGTGAGAAAGGATTGCCATCTCCTACTCAGGCTGGAGATCATCTCTTAATAATCATTTGACGATGCTTGATGAGTCCTCTATCTAACTCCTTAGATATTCATCCAAACTCCAGCCTCTATGATTCATTTAATGAATCAATAGCTATATGATCATCAAGATGGCCATGGTACATAATCCTAATTGTACAGAGAGACCTTATAGTGCATTCATTCATTTGATTTCAGAAAGGGAGTGAAACATGAATAACTTTTATTGATAAAACATATATATTACAATAACATTTATTGTAAGAATGGTTCGCACGGGGCTCACATGTCCAACATAAAGTACTTTGGTGGCATCACCAGAGGGAAGAAGCGACTTCGCAATTGGAGGACGAAATTCGTCAACACTATCCACATCTCTTTGGTAAGTGACTTTTTACAATATAAATTTCGAGGATGAAATTTCTTTAAGGAGGATAGATTGTAATGAATAGATTTCTTTTCAATGAAGATAATAAAATAATTAAATAAAAATTAAATCACATAACCACCATCACGCCACCCTTAAGATAATACATGATAAGATGAAAAGAGATAAAATAGTCAACAAGCCAAGTTGGTTATTTATTTATCTCTTAATTAAGTCAAATTTATTATTATCAATTATCTCGTTGATTGTGTCTATAAAGAGACTCCATTGACTTCCCCACACATTGCCTTCTTTGAGAGAACGTAGATAGATAGATAGATAGATAGATAGATAGAGAGAGAGAGATAGAAGCCGGTGACGACAATCTTTCATCATGTCGTTTCCGAATTCAACATTTACAACCCTCTCCTTGGAGTTTTGATCCGACGAAATTGGAGGAACAACGACGTGATCGACAACGGTCTGGATTGGTGGAATCTTAGTCGACGAATTTCTTATATCGACGAGGTATGTGTCGAACATATAGGATTGTTAAATTCATATTTTGTGTTGATCCTTAGTTTAGAACTATAATTTATAGATGAATGTGTAGAACATGTAGGGGTGCTACCGATGACAAATCGATCATATATGTGTTAATTATACATCAATTTTATTGCCATAATTCTTAACGGCAAGCAAGACGTATCACAACATTCAATCGATCATGATTTTCATAGCAAATAAGTAACTAATTTTATTCTCAGAGATTGTGCTTGTTCACATCTCTGGCGAATATGCAGTTGCATGCCGTTGGGTAATCACTTTCTATAATTTTATAGAAAACTATTTCGGATTGATTAAGGTATATGAGATTTGCAGTTGCATGTCGTTGGATAATAACTTTCTATAATTTTATAAAAACTATTTAGTTATCCTAGTAATTTTAAATATGATAACTTAAATGATGTGGTTGAGACTGTATATGTTGGCATGCATTGAACTTTAAAAACATAGATTTATGATTCAATTGGGATACACATTGAGAACCATGATGATAAGGATGCAACCAGCTCAATATCAAATTTTGTTATATAATCCGTAATGCTACGATGACTTTTGAAGATAAAATTAGTACATTGATATATATATATATATATATAAAGTTCAAGATTTTTGGTATCGACTCGAACTAAGGGGTTGTAAGGGCCTAAATGGCCAACGCCTTCCGGAGGCGTGTGGCAAAAGATAAGTCCTCTACAATTGTAGCTACATTGTCATGTTATGTATTGTTTATGGACCGCTTGTGTCGGCGGTAAACCATCAAAGCTGCCTAAGAAGTAACAATCAAGACCACTCTAAACACGAAAAATGTCATGGGCATATGTGCAATATATGTTAATATTACGTGCATATATGCAATTATGATATTGTTATGGACATATGTGTAAATTCTGTTAAAGTTAAGTGCACGTATGCAGTTTATATTAATGTTATGGGCATATATGCAATTTATGTTAATGGTTTGTGCATATGTGCAATTTAGGATAAATTTCAAGGGTACTTGTGCAATTATGTTATTGTTAAGTGCATATGTGCAGTTTATGTGAATATTATGGGCATACATGAAAATATGGTAAAACTTACAGGCATATGTGCAAATATATTATGTGAAGCATGGTTACAAAGGGAATTTAGTTATATGCATTAACAAAGTTGATTTATGATTCATATGATAATGGCTTTTGTGATTTGATTTCTAAGCTAGTCGACTTGACCCCAACTCGACACATACTGAGCGTTAGGTTCATAACATGTGTTGTTACTCCTTTTAGGAGAACGCGAGGATTACGTTTTTTTTTGCTCAAGGGTGAATTCACCATCTTCAAGAAGTAGGATCGGTATCAAACTATTGCTGGTTTGTTTTGGAAGGATGTCTTTTATGCCCACTGGAATAAGGAGATCATGGAGATGATTTCATCTAGTTTATTTGTTTCTTTTATTCTAATTAAGGAACTCTCAGACTCATGTCCTTATTAATAGAATGAAAAGGGAGTTTTTTTTAAGTTCATTCTTTATTGCTCTTATGTTATGTTAATGCTATGAGTGACGATCCCGAAATGTCCGATGAACTCTCGATTTTGCATATTTCTCGGACGATCGGATTCGTTACAATTACACAACGTGATCTTGGTTAAGAGTCGGTATGCAATGATTTCACCTAATAGGTCATAATTAGGTAGCACACCAAGAACTACATGACGGGATCAAGGAAGATCTATGATCGATTTGATGCATAAACACCCTGAAGATATGGGGAAGACCTCGTCGACTACATTTTGCATCTGTGTCTCTCTTTCTTACGGTCACTCGCTCTCTTTGGCTCCGTTTGGTTGCAGGGTTGGGCAGGGTTTGGTTGGCCCAATTCGAGGACCCTCCCAATCCTCCTCACAGTTTACTATTCATAGAGATACCCCAACCCAACCCAACCATGTCCAACCCTGCAACCAAATGAATGAAGAATTATGAACGGATCAATGGCTTGTTGGTCAACAACTCAAAGCTATTTATAGATGTCGTGGCTCAACCAATGGTTCAACGAGGAAGAATGATTAACATGCTACATCCAAGGTCATCCAAAGGCTTGCATTTTGGTCGAGAAAAATAGGCTCGGAATGAGTCTGCTACAAAAGGTTGGCCAACATGGTCGAACGAAAAATGGAAGTATATCGGGTAAACATGGTCAATTCACTCAAGCGTCAAGAGATCAAATGCTTATAACCCATGCCGCAATTGTCTGAGTTGAAATAAAAGATCAAATTATAATAAAGGGATTTTTATCCGACAGACCTTATAGACTTTGCCAATTACATTCACGACCTTTGAAACAACCTAATTCCTCCAACGACTCCGTAAACTTGCCAACTCTTATCCCATGAACCCTGCAGTTAATCTGTTTGAAGCTCGTGGGGTTCCTGGGATAATTTACAGGGTCTATGAAGTAATTATGTTGTGCAAAAGGTCATATAGGAAATTTGAAAAGTTTATAAGATCTGCCTGGTAAAAATTCCTATAATAAATTGTGAATGAAAATAACAGTGAAACCTTATGTTTCAAGAGGAAATTCAGCGTTATGTAGATGAACGCTCAGTATGTGATCGTTGCATATCAAAAGAGCAAGACATGAACTTCCAGTTGAGCTTGGAATCATGGAAAATGGTAAAGAAATAGGGCCAAATGATCAATAACAATTGAGGTCGATGCACAGTTCCAATCTTTAAGTACTTTAGTTCGAAAATTTCCAAACTTATGTAAGTGTGCTTCCAGTCACATGACCATAAAAATGTTATTAGAAAAAGATCAATGAAATTTTTTGCATATTACGTTGTTAGCAACTCTTTCTTAATGATATATAATCTAGTTTTGCTTGTTATTAGCAGTTGGTGCATTTTACAAGTATAAAATACCTATGTAATATGTGGAAAGGGAGGTTGTTGCATGTAGCATTCTCCCCCATTTTTTTTATTTTTTTTGAGAAAAATCCATCGTGTATATTCATCTATATATCCCTCCTATATGCATTTCGTAAGAAACAGAGACTCGCATGCCCTTCATATAGAACAGGTCGATTACAACAAATCTGAGATCGTTAAAATTACTTGTTCTAAATGGAATGCATAAGAGTCTTTGTTTCTACCGAAATTCGAATGACATATATGAGGGATATATAGATAAATATACATGGTGTAAATTTTCCAAAAAAAATGAAAAAAATGGGGGAGAATGCTACATGCAACAGTCAAACCGACATGGCTGCTACATGCAACCGCCTCCCGTTCTTCATATAATATATGTAAGTTATTTGTGAGATATTATCCCACGAACCCTATAAACTTTGTAAATTACCACTACAACCTTTTGCACAACATAATTACCCTGTCGACCATGTAAATTATCCTAAAAACCCCCAAGAGCTTCAAACAGATTAGCCGTAGGGTTCATGTGTTAAGAGTTAGCGAGTTTATGAGATCAGTAGGGATTATATTGTTTCAAAGATCGAGAAAGTAATTTACAAAATTTATAGGTTCATGGTAGTAAATATCCTTTTTAAAAATATATTTTCGTATAATATGTATATCTTTATATAAAAGATACATAAACTAAATAAATAAATAAAGTAAGTAATTTAATTTATAATAAATTTCTAGCGTTGATTCTTTATAGAATAAAACATAGGATTTTCTTCTTTAAGATTTATAATCTTTATATTTAATTGACTTATTTTTATTAAATCTATATGAGTTAATAATAGTTGTATTCAAGTATTTTTCTTGAGTTTTTATATAAGATATGATTTAGAAGTATTATCTATTATATAGTTGGATTTTTGTAATTGTAAATGAAGAATATTGACATATTTTCTCGATATTTTAGTTTGGCTTTTTATAAACCCCCGAACTTCTTCGAGTATTAAGAAGATAAGTAATGATTTAGATCTTTTCTCTATATTTATGTAGGGATATTTACGCCCATAACTATGAGTAGTTTCGTAATTACTCCAGGAACCCTCGATGATCACTAACACTCAGAACCCGGAATAATGCTTAACTTTTACATGACATAACTTTGTGTCACTCTCGATTCTCTGTTAACTTTGATGGAAAAAGTTAAATGTTGATAATTTTACCCTTTGAAACATATCATATTTATAAATTGATGCCATTCTACATATCAAACAAAATGATGTCATGTTGGAGAGGAGGGAGGAGGAAGCATGACATGATGGCCTCCTTCCCTTCCTCCTACTCCCCTCAAGTCTCCTCCGCCCCTTCCACAACCATCCCCTCCATCACCACCTTCTCCTCTTCCACCGCCATCACCACCACCACCGCCTCCTCCCTCTCCCTCTCATTCTCCAGCCTCTGCCACCTCCTCCCTCCCTCCCCATAATTTACTCTCCCCTCGAGATCAGCTCCGCCACCATCAACTTCCTCTCCAACCACCTCTCCTCCTTTTCCTCCCCGGCCTAGCGTTGCACCCTCATCTCCTCCATCTCCCGCAGCCATCACACCAGCCCCCTACGAGGCTCCATCGAGAGCTGGATGGGGTGACAGATCCATGTCGAGGGAGCAACGGAGGGGGCGACGGAGCCGTCGAGGGCTGGAGGGAGCAACGGAGTGGGCGACAGAACCACATCGAGTGCTGGAGGGGGCGATGTCGAGAGCTGAAGGGGGCAACAGAGCCGCGTCGAGGGAGCAATGGATGAGGCTATGGAGGGTGTGCATGGGCTGGAGGGGGCGACGTCGAGGGTTGGATGGGGGGGGGAGAGATGGTTCGACGTGCTAGGGGTGGGGGAGAGAGAGGAGGAAGGGGGGTTTATTTAGTTTTCCTTTTGGTTTAATTTTATCTGTTAGATCGAGGATATGTTAAAATAATTCAAAAGTCTGGTTGAGTTAATGGACTAAAGTAACAAAGGGTTATGGATGTTGAACGGTACACTTATTCGTAGTTTCTCATGTAATTATGAATTATCGAGGGTTCTCGGGGTAATTACGAAATTATTCAAGATTATGGATGTAAATATCTCATTTATGTATTTGTGTAATATTTATGTGTTACCTTGATTTTAGCCTTCTTTGAGATGAGTAAGGGAAGGTACACAAGGACTATAATGTTTATGTGTTACCTTGATTTTAGCCTTCTTTGAGATGACTAAAAGGGAAGGTGCGCAAGGATATGTACATACATACTGAATACATTTAGGGATTTTATCACTTGTACCCCTCCGAGATATCACAATATCAGTTATACCCCTATCTTTTTGGTAATATCAATTATGCCCCTAACTTCTTGCTCCGTCACCAGTTGTGCCCTTCCGTCAGATTGACCGTCAAAAAATTAAAATAACCATGGTTTATTCAAACCATGGTGTGGTTAAGAAGGGTATTATGGTCCATACACTTCTTCATCTTCTTCCTCCTCCATTTGCTCTTCTTCCTTCTCTTTATAATTTCGCCCCATGGAGGCCTTCTTCGCGCACGCCCAGAGAACCGTGCTCGCACGTATATCCCCCCGCCACTGCCTCCTCCCTCCCCCTGCGACGCCTCCCGCGCGCCAAAGGCAGCAGATTCCACGGCAGCGCCCACCGTGACGGCGCCCCCTCTCCCTCGACACTCTCGGGCTCGAGGATGGCGAGCGCGCGAGGCCACGGAAGGCGCCGCCCCGCGCATGACTGCCCCTCCGCAAAGCCGCACCCATCGCGGTGCCGAAGCGCATCTCCCCCGACGTCGGCGTGCTCAAGAGAGTGATTGCCAATCGACGATAGCGGCGAAGCACGATGTCGTGATCTAGTCCTATACCGGATCGGGGAAGACATTTGCGTATCTCCTGCCTATTCTCTCGGAAATCGGTCCTCTTAGACGGCATGTAGAAGGAGAGGAATCGGAGGATAGATCGGGAATCGAGGCAGTGATCGTTGCGCCGTCGAGAGAATTGTGAATGCAGATCGTGAGAGAAGTGGAGCGGTTGCTTCCGCCGGCAGACAGGAGGTTTGTTCAGCAGCTTGTTGGCAGTGCAAACCGGTCGAGGCAGGAAGAGGTGCTTAGGAAGAACAAGCCTGTGGTGGTCGTTGGGACACCGGGACGCATCGCGGAGATCTCTTTCTGCGGGTAAACTGCACACGGCAGGGGGTGGGGGAGGTCGGGCTGGGAGGGGGGTGCGGGAGGTCGGGGCTGGGAAGGGGTTGCGGGAGGTCGGGGCTGGGAGGGGTTGCGGGAGGTCGGGGCTGGGAGGGGGTGCGGGAGGTCGGGGCTGGGAGGGGGGTGCGGGAGGTCGGCGCTGGGATGGAGGTCGGCGCGGAGGGCGGCAGGGGGTGGGGGAGGTCGGGGCAGCAGGGGGTGGGGGAGGTCGGGCTGGGAGGGGGGTGCGGGGTTGGGCGGCGCGGGGCAGGGGCGGGGGCTGCGAGCTGGAAGGAGGTGCAGAGAGCTCGAGGCGGAGCTGGGAGGTGCAGGGCAGGGGTGGGGGCAGAGAGGGAGGAGGAGGAGGTGGAGGAGGAGGAAGAAGAGCATGGGGAAGAGGAGGAGGATGTAAAATGACCTCTTAACTTTTTTTAAAATGATTTCCGCCTATGTCCTCAAAGTTAACGTCCGTTTGCACTGTGGATGGACGGTAACTAACCCGAGGGGCACAAGTGAAAATATAACAAGAAGTGAGGGGCACAACTGATATTACCAAAAAGATAGGGGCATAACTGATATTGCGATATCTCAGAGGGGCACAAGTGATAAAATCCCATACATTTATATAATATTTATTGTTCTATTGTACATATATCTATTTTCCCTTTAAAAAATAAACCACAACAGCTACTATCGCATGATCCACGCGCCTTTCAAGCTCAATTAACGGCCTGGATCACTCCATCGGAAGCCAAGATTTTACATCGAAGGATGGACCGGCTGTTTTATAGGCGATAGGGACCATTGGATCATTTTCGAATGGTCCGGATTGACCAATCGGCTGTTGTCGGAGGCCACTTTTTTCTTCTTCCTCGTCGACGATATCTTGGAATGTTTGAGCTTTTAGCATAATAATGGTGGAAACGATGAAGTCGACGACGCAGCAGCAGCTGCTCCAGCAGCACAGGAAGAGATGGGTCCTCCCTTTACTCGCCTCCCTCCTCTTCTCCTCGCTCCTCCTCTCCGCCTCCCTCTTCTCGACCTCCCCCTGGTACCTCCTCCGCGCCGCCACCACCACGGTCAAATCCGACGGCTCTGGGCCCGTATTCGTGGAGACTCGTCTCGGGGCCTCCCCCACCTTTTCCAACGCCGTGCCCCGCCTCGCCTACCTCATCTCCGGTTCCCGCGGCGACGGAGAGAGCCTGAAGCGGACCCTCATGGCCCTCTACCACCCCCACAACTTCTATGTCGTCCACCTCGACCTCGAGGCCTCGCCGGAGGAGCGCCTCCAACTTGCTGCCTCGGTCCGCGACCATCCCATCTTCGCGGCCTTCGGGAACGTGAGGGTCATCGCCAGATCCAACCTCGTCACGTACCGCGGTCCCACCATGGTCGCGAACACGCTCCACGCCGCGTCCATCCTCCTCAAGGAGGGTGGTGATTGGGACTGGTTCATTAATCTCAGCGCCTCCGATTACCCTCTCGTTACGCAAGATGGTATATTTCCTATCAAAAACTCTTCCATTATCAATCAGGAATTGATTTGCTACATTGGTTGCTTTATTGATTTCAGATTTCATTAACCGCACCTTTTTTTGTTGTTTTCCCCGTGTGAATCAGTGTTAATTGCCGAATTCTCTTTCCATTTGCCTATACCTGCCATTATGGAAGTACTTGCCTGTACCTGCCATTGCTTTTCATTAATAACGCCCTTCATCTTGCTAATTATTGTTGTGCGGGCCTTTACTCATTAAATGCTATTGTCTTCTATGTTCTCTCCCTTGCTTAGGTAGCTAGAAGAAAGAGTAAATATATAGTTAGTTTCCTGTCCCCCTTCATCTTTTCTCCCACCCCTTTTTCTCAACCATGGTCTTTTTTGTGATGCAATGCTTGCTGCCCGTGAACAATTCTTAGCTTTTCAATTTTGGAGTTCGTTGTGGTAAACTAATTACTAATCTGGGAGCTGCTTTATTGAACAGATATACTTTCTGTTCTAGCTAGCCTTCCACGGCATTTGAATTTCCTTGAGCATACAAGCGATATTGGATGGAAAGAGTATGTTTTGCATGCCTCTAGCTGGTCTCTGTTTTCCCTTTAATGCAGTTGATAACTTATGTTACTTATCAACCGTAGGTTTCAAAGAGCCAGGCCTGTGATAATAGATCCTGGGCTTTATCAACTGCAGAAGTCAGATGTGTTTTGGATCACAGAGAAGAGGAGTCTACCTACCGCATACAAGCTTTTTACAGGTGATCTTGTTTTTTATCTACCTTCTTTCTTCAATGCTGTTTGCTCCAAGACTATGGGCATGCTTAATATCATCGATTGAAGGCCCTCATAAACTTTCGTCTGATAGAGGTATCATTATCATGCACATGGTTTAAAGGGGCACTTGCTGCCTTGTGAACCATTCTAAAGGATCCTTACTATCCAGATTAAAGAAGCATTGATCTTTTTGTTGAACTAAACTAAGATAATATGATATCGTATCCATTGTTGCCATAGTAGCTTAGGAAAAAATGCAGATATAAGCAATCTATTGCCAACTTTTTGTTGTTGTTCAACAAGGACGTGCATATAGACGAATTTGGCTGGGACCTTTATTTTGTGGCTCTTGGGTTTTTTTATGTTGTACCTCTCATTATGTAGGGCTATTTATTGGTTAATTTGGTAGGCCAATTGCCTATTCATTTTGCCCATGTTCCCTTTGATTTGGGTTGTTAAAGTATGTGGTTATATCCACTTTTATCCTTCCATATTACCCATTATTATGGCCATAATATGAAGTTGCAATTTCTCAATATAGACAGTAATAATGTAAAACATCCCAACTCCAAACTCTTGATATTCCTTATTATTAGGACCATATTCTGAACTGTCCAATTAAACGAATATAATATTAAACAATAATTCAACATTCCCTTAGTGACCCTACAATCAGTTATTATTAAGGAACATTTTTCCAAGAATAGAAAAACTTTATGAACGTTAAAAAAGATCTTTTCAACATGGATTTAAGAAGTTCCGTACTACTAGCGATGTGTTACATTGCCCGAGTGCAATGAGATATTGGTGAGGGCCGCTACATCGTTGCGTGGATGTAGTCAAAATTTGCAAGGTTTCTCGTATAAGGAATGCATGCAAGTAAATAAGCTAGTTTTGATGCATCACCACCCAACTGCAGTCCAAAATTTGCAATAGTTCTCGCATGATGGATGCATGCGAATTAAAAAGCTAGTCTAAAAGAAGTTGCAAAAGAAGTTGATGATATGTAGTTGTAATACTGGCACTTTGATTGGCAAATCGATGGAGATAGTAGATACGATGGAAGAAAGAAGATTCAGATATTATGTCTCCAAGAAACAAAATAGGTTGGAGACAAAGCAAGAGAAATCAAGAATACATGCTTTAAATTATGGTATTCTGGTAAATAGAGGGGTAGAAATGGTGTCGGAGTGGTTGTTCATAACGATTTGAAGGATAATATAGTTGAGATATAAAGATTTCGGGATCGGATTATTTTGCTATAGTTGGTGTTGAAAGAAAAGTTGTGAATATAATCTCATTTTATGCACCACAAGTTGGTTTAGAGGAAAGGCATAAACAAACTTTTTGAGAGGGTTTGGATAGAAATATGCAATGAATCCCGTAAAGAGAGACGATTTGTTTAGGTAGAGATCTTAATGGACATGTGGGAAATGATGCTTCAGGGTATGCTAATATTCATGAATGTTGTGACTTCGGGGATAGAAATGAAGAGGGAAAAGTCATCATAGATTTTGTAATAGCTTATGATATTTTCATAGCAAATACTCTCTTCACGAAGAGAGAGGACTATTTAATTATTTATAAAAGGGGTCCGACTAAAACACAGATAGATTACTTTGCGATGAGGAGAAGAGATCGGTTGTGTTACAAAGACTGCAAAGTAATCCCAGGAGAGAGCTTGACATCTCAACATCTCTCTCTAATCATGGATATGCAAATAAAAAGTTTGGCAAAGAAGAGGATGGTTCCTAAGATCATCAAAACTAAATGGTGGAATCTTCAATTGAAGCAATCAAGCTTCAAGGAGAAGGTTTTAGACGACTTATCTTGGGATTGTAATGGAAGTGCAAATGAGATGTGGGAGGTGATAGCATCTTGTATTTGAATGGTAGCCAAAGAGATGTTAGGCATGTTTAAGGGATGAGTTTCAGGCCAAAAGAAGGCTTGGTGGTGGAGTGAAAGGGTGCAAGGGAAGCTTAAAATTAAAAAAGCATGCGTTAAAGCTATGTATAAGGATAGAACAAAGGAAACTATCACAAACTACAAAATTGCGAAGAAGAAATCAATAAGTGAAGCCAAGTCGAAAGCTTATGAAGTTTTGTACAAAAAAACTTGACTCAAAGGAGGGCCAGAAGGATATATTCAGATTGGCCAAAGTAAGATAAAGAAAGACCAAATATCATTCTCAAGTGAGATGTACCAAGGATGAGGAAGGACATGTGCTTGTTACTGAAAAGAATATAGAGTAGATGGAAGCAGTATTTCCATAAGTTTTTCATTGAGGAAGGTAATAAAGAGATTACTTTGGGAGATCTTGATGGTAGTAAGTGTTACCTGAATCGTGCAAGCTATAGACGGATAAAAAGGAAGTAGAGGAGGTTTTAAACATCATGAAACATGGAAAAGGGGTAGGACATGATGACATTTCTATAGAAGTTTGGAGAGTTCTAACTGAACGGGGTTTGACTTGGCCCATAAATTTATTCAATGTTATTTGGCAAAACAAGAAAATGTCTGAAGAATGGAGGAGAAACATTGTGGTGCCTCTTTATAAAAATAAAGGAGACATTCAAAATTGTTCGAATCATAGAGATATCAAATTGATGAGTCATACTATGAAAATTTGGGAGCATGCGATTGAAAGAAGGTCGAGGCAAGTTTCCAAAGTAACTGACAACCAATTCGGATTCATGTCAGGTCGTCAAACTATTGAAGTTATCTAGTTGTTGAGGAGAACATTTGATATTTATAGAGTTAAAAGGAAGGGCATCTATATTATTTTTATTGATTTGGAGAAGACTTATGATTCAGTTCCAAGGGAGATATTGTAGAGAGTTTTGGAGAAGAGACAAGTAAATGTCATATATATTAACTTTATAAAGGATATGTATGATGGGACTTCATCTTATATAAAGATCCAGTCTGGGAAGACTGACTATTTTAACATCAACATCGGTTTGCATCAAAGTTCAGCTTTGAGTCCTTTCCTTTTTACTTTGAATTTGGAAGAGTTGACTAGTCACATTCAGAATGAGATACTTTGGTGTATGTTGTTTGCCGATGATATTGTGTTAGTTGATGAGACAAGAGATTGAGTAAATGAGAAGCTGGAGGTTTGATGACATGCCTTAGAGACTAAAGGATTTCGTACAAGTAGGGCTAAGACTGAATATATGAAGTACACATTTGATGAAAACAACGGTGAAGGACTCGTGGTGAAGATTGGAGACGATAACATTTAAAAGAAAGATTTTTTTAGATGCTTGGGATCTATTTTTAAACAGGATAGGGAAATTGATGGAGATGTTACTCATATAATAAATGCAGGTTGACTAAAGTGGAAAGGAACCTCTACTGTTCTTTGTGATAAGAAAATCGTTTTGAAAGTCAAAGAAAAGTATTAAAAAGCAGCGGTGAGACCTACTATGCTCTATGGATCAAAATGTTGGCCTGCCAATCATCGACATGTGTAGTAAATTACAGCAACATAAATGAAAATGCTAAGGTGGATGTGTGGTCATACACGAAAAGATCATATTCGGAATGATGCAATCAGAAGAAAAGTTGTTTTAGCTCGAAGGAGGATAAGATGAGAGAAAACCGCGTAAGATGGTTTAGCCATTTGCAAAGGAGGTCGGTTGATGCACCAGTTATGAGATACAAGATTTAGGATATTGAACCGATTAAGAGAGGATGAGGAAGGCCCAAGAAGTGTTGGAAAGAGACTATTCGAAGGGATCTTAGTTATTTGAATTTACGCCCGAGAATGACCCAAAATAGATATGAATTGAGGCAAAAAAATCTATGTATCCAACCCTACTTAATTATGGGAGAAGGTGTTGTGTAGAAAAACTTTATGAATAGATCGACAACTATATCTATTATATATGTCGTTTAAAATCATTGCTTACAACTCTCTAAGAAAGAAAATAATGTATGTAAAACATAACATTCATTGGGCAAGTTAATAGTATACGAAGCACTTGTGGAGTACAATCATTGTGTTAGCCCTTATGTAAGAGGATTAGCAATCATTCTTTAGCTTTGATGTTGGTAATACCCACTCTGAAGTAGGACTTTTTTATTAGTGGAAAATGATAATTTTATTATCAAAATAAATCTTTAATGGTCTCTCAATAGTTTCCATAGTCCTTATTTGTCTTATGAAGTTCCTTAGCTAAATCATATTTGACAATGACTAGCATAAAGCAACATATTTAGCCTCCTGGTATGTAATGGTAGTAGATTGCTTTATACTTTTCCATGAAATGGCTCTAATTAGAAAAAATAAAAATATATCCGGTTGTTTGTTTTTGTAAAGCAAAAAAAGGAAGGCACCCTAGATGTGACTAGCCCAATATATATTAACCAGATTTAACACCTTTGTTACAAAAGCTAAGACTCAAGAAGATCGTCTTTGCATGCTGAAAAACATTCTTAATATAAAATCTCTCCCCATGGAAAACAACCATGTTATATGCCAACCACATAACCCATAGTTAACTATTGGTTTATCTTGTTCCACCACAGATCTCGACGTAGAAGCGAGAGAATTCTAGAACCTCTTCATGGATGAAATGTCAATCTGAGGAGTATCTTTGACGACGCCACATTGTATCCTAGTGCAAGAAAGAAGGTGCTCCGTCTCCTCTGGAAAATCCCCACAAAGAGGGCAATTCACGCCATTGTGGGGACATAATCTTACCATGTGAACTTTGGTCATCAATCTCCTATATCTCAAAAGCTAGGGAAAATCTTAACCTTCAAGGGCACCATCAGACTAAATTTGGTTACGGTCATGTTACAAGTCTCCATGATCCAACATGGTAGGATCCATGATACTTTTGTATGCTTTCTTTACCGTGAACTAACCATTCATCCATTACCAGTAATCTCTGCACTCACAAGACCCCACGATGGGACCAAGTTCCTCTATCGGTTTCAAAAACTCCTAAGGTCTCTGCTCGAAGAAAGAAAAATGGAAAGTGGGGAGCCAAGTCCAATCGGATCGTGCCTTATTTTTTAGCACATCCCTACTACCATCCAAGGTGAGTAATAACACCTTACCAATCATTATAAAGAAACTGAAAAAATGGTCATTCCCTAGCATATAACTTCCAAGAGAACATAGCATATCCCCTTCTGTAAAGAAGAGGAAATATGGTTTACTCTCATAATGAGAAAGCTATGTACATGCATATTGATACTTCTAATAGGTACATATGATAATTCCTTACTAACTCCTTAAATATGAATGGTCCACTTGAGGGTGAGGAGAAGGGCATATTCGTCTCATTAAGGCGCAACAACCTCGAGCCACCTTGTTAAGAGGTTGCGTCACTGATACCCAACCCACTATGCGCACACCTGGAGAAGTTCCATTTACACCACTCCAGGAGAAGTGTGACATAATAGCCTTAGGTTATTGACAAATTCTGACTAGGAGTCTCGATTAGACAAAGAAGATCACAATTACAATGAGAAAAACTTTCACCAACACCGAAAGTCCACCCCGAGATATGCAAAATGTATCCCAACCAAAAAACTTACCCTCTAACTTCCTAATGAGTGGTGTATGTCTGACACAACCAAAAGATAAATGGATCCCAAAGTAAGACAAAGGCAAAATCCCACTAGGTCTTGCAAGCTCCCTACAACATTCGATAATCTCCAAATCTGAGAGCCCAATCAACCCAGAAAGCTCACTAGAAGTGGCCATGACCATTGTCATCCCTTTCACGTCTTTTATCTCGCCTAGATGGAAAAGGGCATAATTATCCACATACTACAACATCGGAATTGAGATATCATTACAAAGATAACCATAGCTAATACTCCTTTACGCCTCTTGACCTACCATGATCACAAGCACATTTGTGACCAGAATGATGAGCTGAGGTGCAAGGGCATCCTTATTGTTCTCCATGTTGCGGCCAAAAAAATTTCTCCTCATGATGCCTAACATGTACGTCTCGACACGGTCCATGTGTCAGGATATTCTTTTTTCACCACAAACGCCCAAAGGAACAACAAACCACACAATCATAAGCTTTTTCCAAAATCCACTTCTATAACATTCCCTTCACATGCCTATGTTTCCAATCAGTCACAATCTCCTTTGCCATCAGATGGATGTCCAGATCTCCATGTTTGGGATAAACACTATGTGAGTGGAGATATAATATCGTCCATAACTCGTTGTAGTCTGTTAAGAAGGAATTTCGCAACTATGAGATAATTTCATTAGAAAGCGATATGCCTAATATCCTCTATCAGCTCAGACATCTCCTTATTTGGAAGGAGAAAAATATAAGGGCTTTGTTGATCCTATTAAACCCATAATTCCCTTAAAAATTTTGTCATTAATTTCATTATGTCCTCACAAACCATGCCCTAGATTCCCAGAAGTAAAAAAAGATCAGGAAGTAGGGATGCAAACCGACGGATACGAATATGGATATATGTGTTAACATATCCTTAGCCGTTTTTACGTACGAATACGGGTGCACAGATACAGATATTGAAATATATTAAAACTATGTTATCATATCCGTAAAAATGGCTATGAATATAAAACAGATGTTGATGGCATACATAATACTATAAGTACCATACAAATTAGCTCAAATATACTTATGTTGGATGGAATGCACATGATATATCTTAAAAAGAGATAAATTGTTTCATGGGCCTAGGGTTTCTTATATAGCATGAATCCCTAGAGAGCAAAAAGAGAGAATTATACATAAGACCCTGAAGGGTTACGATACTCAAATATAATAGAAATACAATAACTCTAACACGCCCCCTCAAGTTAGAGCATATTTGTCAATTATGCTCAACTTGCCCCCAACAAGCATAGCATAGCCAGTAGTGGATTGGCGGTCCTCAGATGAACTGGAATAGTCATCATCTTATGACAGAGACATCAGTGCGACCGTTAACCCCATAGAAGAGTCTACGGCTGGGAGAAATATCGAAGGATTAGAAGAGCATCCTGCTAATGACTGTAAAGGGGTCTCTCCATGAGAGAGGAGAAGGATGTGGAAAGCGAAGGGTGCGGTGTGGAGGGCGAAAAACGCTGGGGAGGGAGCTTCGGCGGCGACGCGAGGGAAGGAGATTCTCGACGCGGTCTCTGAAGGCAACGACGACGGGCTTGGCGGGTGGAGCCTGGTTTCCCACAAGAAACCTGGTCACTGTTGCTTCCGTTGCGGTGAACGAGGGCACGAAGCTTTGGCTTGTAGCCTCCCTCCAAGGTGCTTTTCTTGCGGCGGCGTTGGTCATTGCATGGCTGCATGCAAAGATAAGGCGGCGCGACCGGCCTTGTTGAAATCGTCTGCTGTTAGCTCCTATACGAGAATACACTCCTCGACGGTGGTCAGCGGGGGGCCTTCCTTTGCGGAAGTAGTCAAAAGTGGCACGGGGGGAGACAAAATCGCGCTCCTTGATGAACACCTCCTACGTGCTTGCGGTTCCCCTGTTGAAGCTTCTTTGATCTCAGACAGGAAATCTAACTCCATAACATCGGAGTTGCATGTGGCTATAGGTCAATCCATCGGTGGTGCTATACACTTGGAGAAGATCCTCTCGCATATTCGCGGTTTTTTTGGTCCTTTATTTACGGGCGACGTCGTGTTACTCGACGACAGGCATTGCTGCCCGAGGGGTTTATCGAAAACTCAATTGGATCGTTTGCTCCGCAACAGAGACGTAGAAAATGTTATTTGGAGAAGACCTCGTTTTGCGGATGGAAGATGCTCGGAGCTAGAGGTCTGCATGGCTACGGTTAAAGGAATTCCCCTTCTTTCCCGAACGCTCTTTTGTCTTCGTGGAGCGCTTGGCCGTTGGGGTTTCGTTCAACAGATGCTCGACGATGGTCTTAGACCGGGATCAATGGTGGAGGAGACGAAGATTCTTTTCGAATGTTCAAAGTCATTTCTGGACAAGCTTGGTGGCAGAAGCAAGTTCTCGAATTTGCAGGTTGGTTGATTCTCCTTCTTGATCGAGCTCTCCATCGATGATCCGCCTCCACCATCGGATCTAGTGCGGCCACGGTTGGTTCCCTCGCCGGAGCATGTCGAAAGGCCAACAGGCGCGATGTTTCCCACGCTGGCGGTTAATCTTCCAAGGCACCCCCTCGATGGAAGAGCCTCGGGAGATGAAGTATCGCGGCGCTTGGTGGTGACTTCCTGTCAGACAAATCCCATGTTAGGAATGTTCTTTTTGCATGGTGACGTGGTTAACAACCTGATCCTCTCTTCCTCCGAAGGGCGATTCGCGGGCTCCACTGCAACTTTCCCGGGTCGGTTTGCTTATTCGGACTCTAGGCTGGATACTCGGTGCAGCTCTTCACTCGTTTCAGATCCTTTTAAAAGCTTTTCAGGCACGGTCTCATCGGATGTCTTTCGATCTCTTACGAACTCGGATGACGTCTTTTACTTGGTTCCCCAAGCTCGCTCGATTACGACGCAGGAGCTTTCTCCCCATCCGAAACCCTTTCCCCATGGAGAATCTCGGGAGGCGTCTTCCTACAGACTGATGTTACCTTCTTCCACCTCCTCACCTGTTTTGGAGAGCAATGACGCGAATGCGGCTTGGTTCAGCTGTTCCCTGTCGCCTGAAGCGGCGGCAGGCTCGAGCGATAGAAGGAACGACAAAAGATATAGAAGAAGATCAAGGACGAGATCAAGCCTTTAGGAGAGCGCTTTCAAGAGTAATGTGGCGGCAGCGGCAGGCGTTGCCTCACTGCAAGGGGCCTTTGAGGCTTCCAAATGAAAATTCTATCTTGGAACATTCGTGGGTTGGGAGATAAAGATAAGCGAAGAATTGTGGGTTCTAGACTCTCGGAATGGGACTGCGATATAGTTCTCCTACAAGAGACGAAGATGTCCTCCTTCTCCGATGCTCTTTGGCAATCGTGCGACGTTGGGCGCCTGGACCAATTCTAGTTTCTGGAGGCATCAGGGTCGTCAGGGGGCTTGCTGGTGGCTTGGCGATCGACTTCTTGGTCTTTTATCTCAGAAACTCAGGGACATCACGTCCTAATGGTGGTATTGGCTAATTCCCTTTCCTTCAATCCTTTGGCGATCTCTCGCGTCTACGGCCCCTGTGATGGTGCGTTGCGGGGGGAGATGTGGCAAGACTTGCTGAATGTCGGGAGGCTCATTGATGGGACCCCTTGGCTGATGGGAGGCGATTTCAACGTCACATTACTTTCCTCCGATAGGCCTGGTGGGAGAGGCGGGCAAGATAGCGGTCCTGATCTATTTATGGACACAATTGACTCGCTGGGTCTTGAATGCATGGACGCCCCCGACGTAAAATACACTTAGAGGAACTCCAGGTCGCGCTCAAGGCTTGACCGTTTTTTCGCCTCAAATGAACTATTGGAAGCTTATCCTTTGGCGTCGGTGATGGCCAAGCCAAGGTCCTGCTCTGACCACAACCCTATCCTGTGGTGCTCTGGGTCGGACGCGGCCAAACGTGGCTTCTTTCATTACGAGAAGTGTTGGCTTCTGAAAGACGGCTTCAAGGAATTGGTGTCTTCGCACTGGGCTTCGACGGCGACTTCGGGTTCTGCTGCTAATAGATTCTCTCAAAAATTAACCTCTCTTCGGAGCCGGCTAGCTAAATTCAAGAAAGACTCTAGAGCTGCGAGATGCGCGGCGAGAAGGATTGCTGAGGAGGACATTCGTAGGTTGGACGCCTTGGAGGACGAGAGAAACCTCTCCTCTCTAGAACTGGAAGAGCGGCTAGCGGCGTAAAAGACTGTGGCTTTGGAGGACAAGAAACGCGTAACTGAATGGCGTCAGCGCTCGAGGACCTCATGGCTTAAAGAGGGAGATGCGAACTCCGCATTCTTCCATCGTATTGCAAACGGTAGGCACAGATGTAATGCCCTTCGCTCTATCTCTATTGATGGGGTTACGACGGAGGGAAACAAACAAATGGGATGCGCGATTGCTGACCATTTTAGAGAAAAGCTTTCTTCCAAGATCCCGCGGGTTTGGAGATGGATGGGGCGCAAATCCAGGCTTGTGTCAACGCCCTCCCCCGACCTTCTTATCCGTGATGTCTCCCTTGAAGAGATTAAAGATGTTGTTTGGGATCTGAACCTCGACGCCGCCCCTGGCCCTGACGGCTTTCCTATTTCTTTTTATAGGGACTTCTGGGACCTCGTTGGTCCCGAGGTGCTCGAAGTGATGGCGGGATTCTGCTGCGGGAATCGTGGTTTTGATCGCATTAACAGGGCGCTGCTTGTGCTCATTCCCAAGCGGACTTCGTCTAACTCGATTGGGGATTTTCGCCCAATTGCCATCTCAAATGCTCTTTATCTTATTATCGCCAAAGTTCTTGCCTCAAGGCTGGTTAGCGTTATTGGAGACTTGGTTTCGCCGGCTCAATCTGCCTTCATCCCAGGTCGTCAGATTTCGGATTGCACAACTCTTGCGTCGGAGCTCATCGCGGATTGGCGCAGGAGGGGTGCGAGTGGCATCTTGTGGAAGGTGGATTTTGCCAAGGCTTTTGATAGCCTTGATTGGAGTTTTTTATGGTCGGTTTGAAGAGATTATGCTTCCCTGCTGTTTGGATTTCCTGGATGAGGCGTTGTATTACTACCGCCTCGTTCTCGGTCCTTATCAATGGCAGACCCGAGGGGGGATGGATCCAACCTAGAAGAGGTGTGCGCCAAGGATGCCCGCTTGCTCCTATGCTGTTCATTATGGCGGCGGATATCCTCGCTGATATGGCAATGATTGATCATGGCCTTTCTGACTGCTACACTCAGGGCGATCTGAGGATTCCTATTATTCAGTACGTGGACGACACTCTCTTCCTCATTGAGGGGGGGGGGGTCCAGGAGGCCACTGGCATGGCCACAACACTCGAAATTTTCTCTGAGCTTTCAGGATTATGCAAGAACGACAATAAATCCACCTTTGTTCCTTTTGGTGTGGCAAAGCTCCTGGTCGAAGGGTTGACTACCGCTTTGGGTTCTGCGAGCGTAGACCTCCCTATTGACTACCTTGGGATGCCCCTGACTTTGGGGAGGGCGCGGCTCCGTGATTGGCTGATAGTGGTGGAGAATTTAGATTCGAGATTGGCAGGTTGGAAAGCTAACATTCTCTCTAGAGGTGGAAGATTAGTTCTTCTCAAGGCCGTTCTATCGGTCATTCCTGTTTATTTCCTTGATTCTCGCAAGATTCCGAAGGGGATTTGCGCAAGGTTGGAGAAGAAGATGTGTGGCTTTCTTTGGGAGAACGGAGCCACTGGTCGGGGTGGAATCCACTTGGTCAGCTGGGAAGATATCCAACGCTCCAAGGATTGGGGGGGCCTGGGTGTTAGATCTTTAGAGGAAATGAACGAGGCATTGCTACTCAAATGGGCCAGCAGGGTTTGGGGTCCGAGTAATGACCTCGTTGTTTTGGCGATCCGCGAGATCTATGGGGTGAAGGGCTTGCCGCTATCGCAACGTATTTGTAGCAACTCCATTACGCCTTTCTGGAGGGGCGTCATGAAATCTTTCTTGCAAAATCTTCGGCTGTTTAAGCCTGTGCTGGGGGGTGGAAACGATTTTGCCTTTTGGATGGACGATTGGTCGGGAACGGGCGCCTTATGCTCTCGCTTTCCTCGCTTATTCGGTAGCGAGCTGCTGGGTTGATGGCTCTTGGTGCCACACCTTCTCCGCCAACTTCTCCGACAGAAGGTTCGAAGAATTTCTTGATCTCCTCGAGGCCGTGAGGAATGTGGGTGCCCCCACTGTGGGAAGAGATCACTGGACCTGGAAAGATGGGCCTTTCTCAGTGAAAGGCGCCTATGGGGCTATTTGCAGGCCGCCCCCGGCGAATTCGAAGCTCTTGATCAGGGATTGTGCAACACTTTGGTCGCTTCGTCTCCCAGAACGACTGGGGATCTTCTTATGGCTCTTCCGACGCAAGCGACTCCTGGCTCGCGACCGGTGCGTCAAACTTTTGGGAATAATTGCGGACAAATGTATGATCTGTAACAATGCGATTGAAACTGCTGATCAACTCTTCTTTACATGTCCTGTGGTCTCTCAGATCTGGCTGAACTTGGGGATTCCTTGGTGCCGCTTCGATGACTTTCAATCTTTCTGGAATTCGCTCCACCTGAACAAGGAAAGACCAAGGGCAGACCGCCTCCTTCCGATGGCCTATCTTTGGGCGATTTGGCATGGCAGAAACGACCTGCTCTTCTCCGGGCAAATATTCTATGAGGAGAATGTGGCCTCCCTTGCGAAAAGGCTTCATGAGGACTGGATGCAGTAGCGTTTTTTGTGTGGTAATGGGAGGATACCGTTTCTTTTGGTGTGATATTGGGGGGGTTCGCCTGCTCTCCGTTTTTTTGTAAGGGTGGGTTTGTTTACTCCTCTGCTCTATAAACTCCTTGCTTTCGTTTTTTTGTGTTAGCAATAAATTTCTGCTGCGGAGGGTACCGCCGAGTACTACCCCCTGATTGGAAGACTTTAAAAAAAAAGGGGTCTCTCCATGTACCAGTTGGCTCCGTTCACAACATGTGATATATCTGGCTAGTAGCAGTGAGATAGAGAAGTTTACCCACTAGGATTCTATACCATGTAGAATTCTCAAATACAAGATCAGTAGATGTGGAATGTTTTCTCACTTTAGCAGGGATTCCAGATAGCTTACATCCAAGTAGTTCAGCCTCAATAAGAACGTCTAGTCAATACTTCCTAATGCATATCACCTCATTGCCAAGAAAGTACGGAGTTGGCCAAGATACTTTGGGACAAAGACTTTCTGGAGGAAGGTCTTGGTCTCTGAAATGTCGGCTTCATCATCTCTGGTGACAACCATATCAACACAGGCAACAAGTATAGCAATACTAGTAGATCGTTGCCTGACGAAGATAAAGGAGCCAGATGTCATCCAGTTGGAAGCCAAGAGTGCTGATCTTAGTAGTAAGAGTCAAACCATGCATGGAGGCTCTGTCAGGCTATTGATGGTCTTACATAGTCGGCACACACACTCACCCTCGGCTGCGTAACCATGTGGTTGCATCATATATTCCTCTTTATTGAGGTCGTCATAGAGAAAGGCATTCTTTACATCAATTTGAAAGATGGGCCAGGCTTTATTAGCAGCAACAGAAAGGATGGTGTGTATAAACCTCATTCTGGCAATTGGAGAGAATATCTCAAAATAATCAACCCCATAAGTCTGTGTGAAATCTTTTGCAACTAATCTAGCTTTCAACCTGTCAATGGACCTACTAGGAGACTGTTAGGTCATGAAGACTCATCTGCAAGCCACATGTCAAATTCCCGAGAGGCACGCACAAGATCCCACGTGTCCCGAGAGGTAAGGGCATCCATCTCTTCATCCACGGTATGTCGTCAACCTTGGTCATGCATTGCACTTGATGATCTCTAGGAACAAAGATGACACTCAGGGCATCTGCAAACCCCTCGTCACAGCTAGATAAAACATCAATAGAAGTAAAATGTGACAAAGGGTGAAGAGTACGCTACCTCTTTTGCTTGCAGAGAGTTGTCGGAATCTCCTTAGGTACATCTGGGAAGTAGTGGTGGGAGCACTTGAAGAGGACATATCATCCTGCAAAAAAGAACAGGGACATGTACAGAAGCAGGTGCAATAGTGTGCTTGTATATATAGACGATCGGTGGAGGTGGAAGATCTAAAGGAATGTCACCCACAGTCTAGTATGCTCAAAGAAAGTGACATCTAGTATTGACGCCCAACAGGATCATAGCATCGATAGCCTTTCTACGTGCGAGAGTACACAGGAAAGTCGTACTTGATGGCCTTAAAGGCAAGTTTGTCAGCTGCATAGAAGTTGTGAATGAAGGTAATGCACCCAAAAATTCACAGTGGTAAAAGAAAATGAGACTCAGTGGGTATAGTAGAGAGAAATGAGTGACTCCTTTTAGGAGTAGATGTGATCATATTGATGAGATGAACAACACCAAGGGTGGCGTTCCCCCAACTAATACTTGGGAATATTTATCTGAGTATGTAGAGACCTAGCAATATCAAGCAAATGTTTGAATTCCTTTCTACTGCCCCATTTTGTTGAGAGGTATAGGGATGCATTGTTTGATGAACAATCCCATGAGAGGTAAAGAAGGACGTCAAGTCATGTTGGGTGAACTCAAGAGCATTGTCTGTTCGAATAATTTAAACATATGCAGAAAAAGAAGTTTTGACATGTTGAAAGAAAATTTTGACAATTTTGTTAATCTTTGAATGTCCTTTATTAGGTAAACAAAAGAGGACCTACTATAATCATCCATAAAGACAATAAAATATCAACGGCCACTCAAAGTTCGGTTTGGACAAGGTCCCCTAAATATCACAATGAACAAGACCAAAAAGACTCGGTACAAACGAGAAAAGAAACTTGATGATGTTTCATGAACTCACACGCCTCCTACTGAAAGAGTTTCAGAGTAGAGAGTTCAGGGAACATCACTTGGAGGAAGGATGTCCAAGGGTAGATGCCATAGGAACGGGTCTTCCGAGATGGATGCAACACTAGCAAACTTAGAATCCGAGGGTATGTCAAGATAATATAAATCATTCTTCTCATGCCCTTCCACAAAAAATCTGCCACGTCCGGATGTCCTAAAAGTAGTAATAGAATTCATCGAATATCATACAACAATTAAACTCAATGCAAAGTTCATGAACACACAAAAAGCTGAGAGGGAAATCAGGAGCATGGTAAACCCCAGATAGTCATAGCTTGGAGAACTCCATGGTTCTGATGGTAGAAGCAAACGAGTGAGTACTATTGACAAATCGAATTGACTTCATTGAAGAAGAGGGTTTGGAGAGGGTTAGCGGACTACCTTTTCCGGCCAGATGAGTAGAGTCTCCATAGCTAATTATTCAAGCAGGAACATGAGGAGTTGTAGAGTTGGCTACTGTTCCTAAAGGGGCAGCCAAAGTAGCGGTGATAGTCTCACTGGAAGAAGAAGAAGCATGCCCATGGGTCTAGAGGATTTGCATCAAACGGGGCTAATCTACATCATTGAGATGTATCATCTTTCCACTAGGTTTCAGAGCGGAAGACACATCTTCAATATCATAGGCGTTTTAGTAGGCACTATTCACTAGATAAGGAGGTAAGCCAAACCTCTGTCAGCATCGTTCAGACGGATGATTTCAATGACCACAATGAGTGCATTGTGAGTAATGAGGAGTAGTTGTATCTTGTCTACGGTCACGACCCAAGTCATGTCCACGACCGCTGCCAAAGTCACGTCCAACGCCTCAAAAACTTTGACGTCCTCATCGCCTATATGATGCAAGGTGCATAGAGTTCTCAACGAGAGGTAAGGTAGAACGACGAGCAACGTATGTTTCCAGTTCTTCAAGTCAACTAAATATGACCTTCATCGATGGTAGAGTGTCTCATATCAAA
Source organism: Ottelia alismoides (assembly GCA_037367405.1). Taxonomy (NCBI): domain Eukaryota; kingdom Viridiplantae; phylum Streptophyta; class Magnoliopsida; order Alismatales; family Hydrocharitaceae; genus Ottelia; species Ottelia alismoides. Next base: position 48,095 of record JAZKJV010001338.1, on the reverse strand, counting down.
AATAGCTCCTTCACCTCTTGATATCTAGGATGTAGTCCATCAAGAAAAAAATACATCTACCATTTTGAACGCTCATGTACATGTTTGGTACAACAGGAAGGCTGAAAGATTGCAAGCTCCTCATATAGGTTAGTGAGGTACTGTAGTATTCAACTAGGGTGGAGTAACCTTGAGATGCAGACCAATCCGCATGTAGATGTTTGCGAGGTGCAACTTGGTCTTCTTCTGCGAGTAGGTCTGCTCAATATATTCCCACATGTTTTTGGTTGTGTCTTTGAAAAGCAAAGGTTCAAAGCGATATGTTTTTTTGTGTTGTTGGTCATCCATGTGATGACTTGGTAGTTGTTTCCAAGGCAGGTATCACAGTCATTGTCCTCCTCATCAGGATGATCTTTAGACATGATATAGAGTTTTCGCTGACCACCAATGAACATCTTAAAAGAACGAGACCAGAACACATAGTTTTCTATGCCCTTTAGTTTGACAGTATTGCCTTGTGCCGTCGTGGATTATGGAGCGGATAAGGGCTCTGTTTCAGTAGAAGTAGATGTCATAGTAATCGGATAGAAATATCAAAAAAGGCTTATTGTTCAGGTCTGCATATGAGGGCTGAAAAATGCTTAGAAATCATGCTTGGGCATGCAGAAGGTCTGAATCAGAGTTGCAGAGCAAATCGGGGGGCCCTGGCATCACGCAGGAATATGCAAAAGTTGTTGGAGGCACCCAAGGGGGTGATGGATGTACCGACGACACTCGAGAAATGGTGTTAGCGATGCAAGTGGCACCTGAAGGGTGATGGAGCCTATTGCGACACTCGAGAGAGGATGCAGGCAACGCAAACAGCACTTGAAGAGGTGCTGGAGGTGTTGGTTGCACATGAGAGTGGGTGTTATCGACGCTGGTTGGTGGCAACGACCCTAGGGCAGCCTGGAGAGGTGGCAGTTGTGCCCTAGTCACCAGATTAGGCTGCGACTGCACCTGGGTCCTCATGTGGGACCCTTAGATGAAAAAAAGGGCTCGTGCAAGGAGAGACAGAGGTTGGTGGTGGCAGCGAGTTTTTGGGTATAAGCCCTGGTGTAGGACCGTTGTTCTAATAAAATGTGGAGAAGAGAATGACTTGTTGTATTTTATTCCATGGGTCTAATATTTCTTATATAACTTGAAACCCTAGAGAGCAAAAATAGAGAATTACACATAAGACCCTGAAGGGTTACATGATTAATCAAATACAATAGAAATACAATAACTCTAACAATATAAATATAGTATATGTGCTTATATCATAATTGTTATACCAAATATAGTGAAAGAATGTGTAAAATTATGTTAAATATGATTTAAAATAAATTCACAACTATATTTATATATGAAAATGGATATACGGAAACGGATACGAATACGGATGTTTGCTGATATCAAAGTGATATCCATATTTGTATGCACTTTAAAACGGATACGGATAGGGATGCCAAAATCTGTATAAAACGGATATGGTGGCGGATTGGATACATATATACCGATATCTATTTGCATCGAGAAACCATAGGCCTTGGCACCCCCATCATCATTCAATTCTAGAAGTGCAGATCTAAACCTCATCCATATGAAATATGTTGATCAAGTCTTCTCGCTGCCTTGGCAAAAGGCTAGTAGAGCTCGTGCTGACCACCTCAAACCACCAGTTATGACTCTCCAATTCACACTACGAAAAAGATTCATAACAACCTAGCCCGCCTATCGGTCTCCCTCAACTCTAATAGCATTCATAAGAAGAGAGTAAATGGTATTCCATTGGCAACTGTTGGGAAGAAGTGAATCGTTGTTTTTTCCTTGAACCCTTGGCTCTCTTATATAGAGGAGAACCTATGGGTAAATTACATGAGATAGACAATAGAACAGAAAAATAAGAAAACCGTACAAAGACACTAACATAACTCTACACCCCCCTCGAGATGGAGCATAGATGTCAATTTTGCTCAACTTGGATGAGCATTTCTGGAAAGTCCCTCTGAGCAAAGCCTTAGTAAAGATAAATGTTGTTTGATCCCCATATATGTCATGAGAGGAAAAGCCCTATATTCAGACTCAGCGGTGGACCTACCAACCACAGTTTACTTCTTATTCTTCCAAGAAATGAGAGAGCTACCAACAAAAACCGCAAAGCCTGAAGTGGACTTTCTATCCTTTGGACATCCTGCATAGTCGGCATCAACGCATGCATAAATAGTAAGTGTTGTCCCTTTTCTGAATAATAATCCTGCACTTGGAGAAGACTTTAAGTACCTCAAAATCATATATACAACATTCATGTGTACCTGTCGGGGTTGTTCCATGAATTGACTCACCCGCTTACTGCAAATGAGATATCCAGCCTGGTTATAGTAACATAAAGAAGCTTCCTCACTGTCTCTCTATATATTCTCTTGTCCACCTCCTTTATATCATCATCATATAACCTCATACTAGGGTCCGTAGGAGTGGTAACAAGTTAACATCCAATCCTTCATGTCTCAATTACCATATATGTCACATACTTTATTGGGTCATCACAAGACCCTGCTGGTTCCTGGCAAATTCCGACCCCAAGAAATACCGTAAGGTGTCAAGGTTCTTGGTAACAAATTGTCAACCCAGAAATTCCTCAGCCATTTTTATCCCTTGCACGTCATCACCTGTAACTAGTATGTCATCAACATATAGCATAATAGTCATCGTACCTCTAGAAGTTCTCTGTACAAACCATGAATGATCTGCATTTGACCTTTGAAATCCCTGCTTCTCAATAAATCCGAGAGATTCCGAAACCATTCCCTTGGACTCTGTTTAAGGCCATATATTGCCTTATGAAGTTTGCAAATCTATGGATACTCCCCCTCGGTATCAAACCCAGGACATTGCTGCATGTAGACTTCTTCCGTAGGTCTCCATACAGAAAGGAGTTTTTAACATCAAGTTGAAAGAGAGGTCAATCATGTACCACAAGTACAGAAAGAAGAATACAAAGAGCAAAATGATTCGACACTGGGGAGAATGTGTCTAGATAGTCCACTCCATATGTCAGAGTAAAACCACGAGCAACCAGTCTGACTTTATACCAATCCAGACTCCCATTTGCATGGTGTTTAACAGTAAACACCCACTTGCAACGGACAACAAATGATCATTGAGAGTAGGAATCAAACTTCAGGTACCACATGACTGTAAGGCAGCCATCTCCTCTTCCATAGTTAGTCGTCATTGACTATCCTTCAAAGCCTCATGATAATTCCGTGGAATTTCCACGGCAGACAATGCAACTGCAAATTTCCTGAATTCTCCAATAAATTGAGTAAATGAAACTGTAGATGCTAAAGGATATGATGCCTACACTTTTGCTTCCGAAGCGCCTGATCATCAACCTGTATGTTCGTCCCCTGTAAAGAACCCTGCTCAGGCAAATCATCAGACCCGTCATTAGGAACCATGTATTTAGAATATACATGATGCGTGCTAGATAATAAGCGGTGACCATGAGCAGAAGCAGGCTGACAAGTATAGTAATGTGGTAATGGGGGGATAGAGACAATAGGAGCTGATGGTATAGAAGGCGGTGGTGATGGTGGTGATGGTGATGAAGGTGGTGGTGGTGTCATGTAGATTTCATCATCTGAGTCGGACGAAGTTAACCGATCACCTGTAGGAGAAAAATACATCATAGACTCGAAAAAGGTGACATCGTCGCTAGCATAATACTTCCTGTACAGAGGATCATAACATCTATACACTTTTTGTGTTCCGGAGTACCCAACAAACAAGAGCGGGAGACAACTAGGGAACAAAGGCAATTAAGCCAAAAATCCGAGGAGTAAGTGAGAACAATTCTATCTCAGGAAATGCAAGTGGAAAATGAATTTTCTCACCCAAGACAGACAAAGGCATGTGATTCACGAGATCATGCGATTCACGAGACTCACTTTCTTTGAGTCTATCATGTATTTCTCTCCTACAGGGCATACTGACCTCATCAAACTCTGATGAGATCTACATGCATCCACCTTCTACAGTCGTGTCGCCTACTTCTGCTCTACTACCTCTCATTACACCATTGTTTCCCTCTCCACCACCCTCTCCACCACCATCTCCTTTACCTACTCCCGGTCCTCTACTTGCACCTGTGGCTGCCCATGGACCCCCACCTACCGTGCCTCAGTTTTTGCCTCGTATGTTTACTCGCAGGTCTCGCTCTGTTCCACCTACTCACAGGTCTTCCCCATCACATCTTAGGTATGTAACGAGCATATTATTTCTACTGATGGCACTACTGAGTTGTCTATGCAGTACCAACAAGATTCCCTATAGGATGAACAGGTACCCTCTCAAGAGAGAAACTTACAGGTCCATGATATGTCTGATGATCTTGATGTGTCGATTGCTCTACGAAAGCATAGACGTACATATGCTACTTATCCTCTTGCAACCCATGTTTCTTTGAGTAGACTTTCAAAGGACTTTGGGAGATTTACCTTAGCACTTTCAGCAGTGGAGATACCACGGACATATCATGAGGCTATTCAGGATAGTCTATGGCATCTAGTCATGGAGGAAGAGATGTCCCCGCTACATTCGTGTGACACTTGGAGTCTTGTTTCAGCTCCAGTTAACGCAACTGTTGTTGGGTGCAAGTGGGTTTTCACTGTGAAGCATCGTGCAAATGGCAGTGTAGATCACTACAAGGCAAGACTTATGGCACGTGGGTTCACCCAAACATATGGGGTGGACTATCAGGATACTTTTTCTCCAATAGCCAGACATTCTACTCTTTGTATCCTTCTATCTGTGGCTATGACACGAGATTGGTCCCTCTATCAGCTTGATGCGAAGAATGCTTTTCTGTATGGAGATCTACAGGATGAGGTCTACATGCAGCAACCACATGAGTTTGTTGTTGAGGGGGAGTGTCAGAAGGTTTGCAGGCTACACAAGGCTATTTATGTCTTTAAGTAGAGTCCTAGAGCATGGTTCCAGAAACTGTCGGACTTGATAGAGTAACAAGGGTTTGTGAGGTCGACTATCGATCACTTTTTGTTTGTGCACATGACTCAGAGATGTATAGTTGTCATTCTTGTCTATGTTGACGATATCACTGTTACAAGGGATGATGAGCAGGACATTCAGGTTGCCAAGGATATCCTAGGTCAGCAGTTTGTGATCAAGGACTTTAGTAATTTACGTTACATCCTTGGACTGTAGTTTATCAGGAACCAGCGAGGTCTTGTGATGATCCAGAAGAAGTATGTTATAGATCTTCTTTTTGAGCCAAGAATGACAGATTGTAGATCTATCGCTACCTGTGGACCCGAGCGTGAAGCTCTACGATGATGACACTGAGGAGGTCGACAAGAGGCATGTATGTTACCACTACCAGGCCAGATATATCCTTTGTCGTGAGCAAAGTGAGTCTGTTTATCGAGCAGCCTAGACATGCACATATGGATGCATTCCATATGATTCTGCAGTATCTGAAGGCATCATCTGGCACTGGACTTATATTCATCAGAGGTACATCTCTCTCAGTTACATGTGCAGATGAAGATTATGTTCGGTGTCCCAAGGAAAAGAAGTCTACTTCAGGATTCACATTATTCATAGGAAATTCCTTTGTGTTATGGAAGAGCAAAAAGCAGATTGTGGTTGTCAAATCTAGCGCTGAGTCAGAATACAGGGCCATGGCGTAGGCTAGTGTAAAAATGGTGTGGCTTAGATTTGTTTTTACTGACCTGACTATGGAGGTGCATTTTCCCATGAACCTCCAATACGACAACCAGGTTGCTCTTTTCATTGCAAATAACCATGTCTTCCATGAGAAGACCAAGCACATAGAGGTGGATTGTCACTACACTCGTGATATAATACAGAAGGATCTCATTGCTACTAGCCTACTACTCATGTCAACTCTGGAGATCAGACATCAGATGTACTCACCAAGGCCTTAGTCAGAGGGCCTTATCAAAGATGATGCTCTAAGCTGAGCTTGATTGATATCTACGCTCCAACTTGAGGGGGAGTGTTGAGATATTAGCTATCTTTCATACCGTTTATGTACTTTTATTTCTTATGTCTTCTTTATGTAATTTGCCCAACAAGTTACTCTCATATATAAGAGAACCCTAGGGCATCACGATATGACATCATTCTTTCATCTCCACAATAAGAAAGAACAAAAATATCGTTATATGAATTTACATTCCTTTTTCATTAGATATATGTGCCACAATTTTGCCCTAGGCCGATGCAGATCCTATACAGGGACTTTTAAACATAAACTTGCAGCTGAAATCATGTCATCTAGCAACGAGTATGGAACACTAACCACTTGACCAACCATAATTAAATTACTCAAGAAACAAAAGACGTCTATATGCCTATACATTTGAACATGTAACATGTACAATGTAGTAGTATATTTACTGAAATGTGGGGAAGAAAACTTATTACAAGATGTCAAATCAAACATCTTCCATAACTGTACCAGAAAGAGAAATTAGACTAGTACATATTAAATAGAATCACCTCGATTGATAGTGACTAGCCCTCAAGATAATTCCAGATCATCTTCTACTACTCTAATTCCTTCCCTAAGGTAGGTTGCAAATAAAGAGATTAATTTGTTATTGTTGATTGTTGTTGGGGTGGGCAACTGGATCACTAAACAATAATCACATCAGAGGCATGTAATGGAGATAATAAGATAATATGCACTAGTCCTCAACGACCAGTTGATCTACAGTCTCCTACTTCGAGCGTGCCTGTGTTTGGAGCGCTCCAAATTGAAGAATGTTGGAGTATTTGTTATATGTGTCACTTGAGTATATGGGTAAATGGATTCCTCCAGGATCTATTTACCACATCCTGTTGTTTAGTCCCACATCTACCAGCTGTGAGATGTGGAGACTCAATGAGGGCTATATAAGAATATCTCACCCTCTATATCCAATGAAAAAGTGCAATGCATACATCAACCCTTTGAGGCGTTCTCTCGTGATTTCATCTCGCTCCTTAGGGAGTATGTTCAATGGTAAATCTCGGTATTCCATAATGTTTTTATTCTTTATTTCTCTGATACACTTCCGCATTATGTTTTCTAACATGGTATCAGAGTGGGTTCGATTCTCGAAGATTTATTCTTGAAGATCTATTTTTGTAATGTGTTTGAGATTTGATTTTTTTTGTTGTTCTTGAAGATTATTTGTTCAAGTTCTGGAGTATGAACTATGACCTTGTCATGCCCTGATATCCCTCCAAAGATCTACATGCCACCCCCCCACTTCGAGGCAACGCATCAACCATCCGCTCTCAAGCCTAGGCGGATGCCTCCTGCTTCGAGGTCGAACCCCAGTTGGCGCAACAACCCTAGGCAGCACAGTTCCGATCCCTCCCCCTCTAGATACGCCACGACAACGACTCGCGGCACAGGTGATGATAGGCGATATACTGATTCAAGGCCCCCTGTGGCAGACCCAACCCTATCAGCTTAGACGGAGGACCCAGCCCCAACGACGACTCCCCTTATGGTGGCTCTCCCCACGCGGCGCAGATCCAATAGCAACCCTCGCGGCGGAGCTCGGGATCGATGACGGCGTCCCCCTTCTCCTGATCTCTCCATTCCCAGCGGCTGCTCCAGGGCTCCACGCGTCGAAGACCGACGCACAACCCCTACAACTCCCTCTCCATATCATCGAGCTCCTCCCGATACCGCTACCCTCAATCGCTCCCCTCCCAGACCTCCTCTCCGACGATCGAAGGAGCCTCAAAAGAGGCGGTGGCAATATCAAAGAGGGTTCCCACTATGGAACCCTATTTTTCTTAGGTTTGGAAAGGGGAGTCGGCTATTTAAAAAATGAGAAAAGGGCCCAGTATTTAAAAAGAGAGAGGGAGAAGGGTTGTTTTTATTAAAAAAAGAGAGGCCCCATTTGGGTTGTTTTAATTAAAAAAATAAGGTTGCTTTCTTTGAGCCCAAGTTGGGCCGTAAGTATAAAAACGAGTGTGCGTATACAAAAAAAAAGAACCGTACGCAATTTTTTTGAAAAAAAAGGAATGAAATAACCGAGAAAAAAATGATTTAAAAAAGGGATATTTACACCCATAACCCTAAGTAATTTCATAATTACCTTAGAAACCCTCGATAATCACGAATTACACATAAAATCTTGAGGAATGCTTAACTCTTACACCCATAACCCCGTGTTAATTTCCATCCAATTTTCCGTAAAATATGACGGTATTTGTCAAGTAATTTATATTTTATACCCTTTAACTTTCAATTATTTACAAATGAGACCACTATCCCCTTCCTCCTCCTTCCCCCTTCATCCTCCAAGCAGCACCCACCTCCTCCCACAACCTCCTCCGTCCCTTCGTCCAACACCCCCCACCTCAGGTCAGAGCGTCCGCCCGTCGGCAGTCCCGCCTCCCCTTGGTCGAGCCCATTTGTCGTCTACACCACTTCAGCTGCTCAGCAGAGGTCTACAACCATCCTCGATGCGGCCTCAAGCCATCACCTCCTCGACCCATTTCGCAGAGGCCACCATTCTCCTTCAACGCCTTAGCCGCTCGTGGCGGAGTCGCCGACCAACTGTTGCCACCTCCCATCGAGGTGGTGGGTTCTTGGAAACCCATGTCGTGCCCCCCTGGCGCACAGGTCGTGCTCCCCCCCGCCCGTGCAGGTTGTGGCCAAGTGGTGCCCCCCCTGTAGGTCGTGACCAAGTCGTGCGCCCCTTCGCCCTTGCCTATACCTCCACCTGCAAGCCGCAACCCTTCCTCCCCACCCCACACACACCTCCGACTGCGTAAGCCCTAAGTCGTGCCCCCTGCCCGTGCGTCCTCCTACAAGCCCAGGTTTGGCCGCTGCCCCTTCTCCCCCCCCACCAAGCTTGGAGCCCTCCACCCCACCCCCCGCCTCAGGTCAGATCCCCCACATGCACGCAAGTCCGCCTCAAGTCGTATCTTTCTTCTGCACGCACCTGCGTATGCCTCACTGTTCGCCGCCCTCCGTGAAAGACCCACCTCATGCAACAAGCTTCATCGAACCCACCTCCTCCTCTCTTTTCTTTTTTATTAATTCCAGTTGTTAGATCACGTATTGGGTTAGATTAACTCAGCTATATGGTTGAGTTAATGAATAAAACTAACGAAAGGTTATGGGTGTAAAACGGAGCAGTTATTCAGGGTCTTATGTGTAATTCGTGATTATCGGAGGTTCATGGGGTAATTACAAAATTACTCAGGGTTATGGGTGTAAATATCCCTTTCAAAAAGGAAGAGAGAAAAAAAGAAAATTGATTGAGAAAAGCTGAAAAAAGTGGGATTGGCTTATTCATGTTTTCTCCCATTTTATTATCTTCTTCCAACTTTGTTGATGTCACTTTTTTCCGACAAGCATGAGAGAAAGGGGGAGTATATGTAGAGTTACATGCCAGATTGTTAGATTCTCTAGATTCCATATTCCAGACTATTTAGATTTCAGACTCCACAGTTGTTCAGACTCGGCATTCAGATATTTCGATTCTTCACTATTCAGACATGCACATGCATGCAATGTTCTGTTTGATGTACACATGTTTGCCATCACTTTTTCAGTGGTCCCCATCATTTGTGTTTCATCCGAGGTTTTCATGTGATCTATAGGGATCCCAGAGTAGAAATCACATTCCCTATACCATTCAGGCTTGGATTTTATGTGGTTTCATAAGGACTCCAGAGTAGAGATCCCATTCTCTGAGCTAGTATGGGAGAGACCCAGTTCTCTGACGAGGAGACTTTTCCAGACTCCATTCTTAAGCGAGCATGAACTCCAGTACGAGATCCTTTCGAAGTTCCTATAAGAGAGAACCCACTTTGAGGTCCCTATGAGAGAGACTCATCTTCAAAGATCTATGTATGGATAATTAGCGATGTTTTTTATTCGACCCTTTCAGAAAAAGAACAGTTGCTCACATGTTGTGGCAAGCCAGAGTTCTTCATGTAGAGGTCATTTTCATTTGCAGTGACTCTGACAGATACAATACAGAGCATATTCTCTCCGACGAGGAGATTCAGTTGACTTACACTCCATCCCGTTCGTCCTCCTAACTTGCACGGCATGAGAAGCAACGTCCTCGACAACAACCAACAATTGTGGGTGTTGAGTTGATATTGTCTGTAGTGTCATGTAGCGTGAGTTGAGATTTCTTTCTGTTTGTCTAAGATGAGCATTTCATGCTCCAGCTTGAGGGGGAGTGTTGGAGTATTTGTTATATGTGTCATGTGAGTAGATGGGTAAATGGATTCCTCAAGGATCCATTTACGTCATCATGTTGTTTAGCCCCACATCTACTAGTTGTGAGATGTGGAGACTAAGTGAGGGCTATATAAGAATCCCCTCACCCTCTGTATCCAGTGAGAAAGTGTAATGCATATATCAGCCTTTTGAGGCGTTCTCATGTGGTTTCATCCCGCTCATTAGGGAGTAGGGTTTCACGATAAATCTCTGTATTCTATAATGTTTTTATGATTTATTTCTCTAATACACTTCCGCATTATATTTTCTAACAGAGAAGGGAGGTCAAAGGAGTGTTCTCTGACATGAATATTTAGAGGGTGGGGAATCATAGATCATGGGAGGAGATTCGAAGATTGCTTGTGGGAGATTGGTTTGAGGAAGAGGCCCAACCGAGAGGGAAGTGGATGCTAGGTTTGATCTACAAGATGAGGTATGTTCCTAGAGGCTTGTACATAGACATGGTAAGAGGGATAGACTGTCCTGGGTGGTTAGACAAGGCGATGGAACTTAGAAGATGGATAATGGATAGGAAACATATGGAGATATGTGTAAGGGGGGAAAGAGAGAGAAGAGGTGCTTAATGATGCTGCATTGGGGAATTATGGGAGGTACCTTCTTTGATGGAAATGGGGGAGGCTGCTGAGAGAATGAGTTTGTTGGGGGTCAAAGGCAATAGACTTTCAAAGAAGGTATAGGGGTGGCAGGGTTGGGTCTTTACGGAGGGTGTGAGAGGAGGTTGGTAATGGGAGCTCTGCTTGGTCTCATTGGTGCAAAGGAAGGTGACAAAAACATAGATACCACATGTAAGATGAGATTGATCCAGTAGGAATGGAAGAAGCACCACCATATGGAGACTGGACTAGTCTGTAGAGATCTTGTTGCTCACGGCTACATCCAATCACCCTGGCCATGATTATGTCTTGAAACACAAAAGAAGAACAGTCAAAATGGCATGACAATACAAGCCCTTAGTGATTTGACTAATAGATAATAAATTTATCAAAAAATCGGATGCATGTAGCACATTCCGCAGGTGCATAACGATGTCAAATAGACCTCCCCCGATCATGTAAGGAGAGAATGAGTCTCATCTGCAATGACAATTGATCTGCATGGAAGGACAAATCTATACGAAATAAACAGAGCCTTGTCTCCACACAAATGATGTAATGCACCAGAATCCATGATCCACTCTGTTGTATCTGCCATGTGAGAACTGGTAAGAGCATAAGATATACCTGATGAGTCAGAAGATGCTCTGGTAGTAGTTGCAACGTCTAACAGGCATGTAGGTGCACTAGTAGTACCGGCAGCAGGAGTCGTTATCTCCCTCAAATGAGAGATAATATCATATAATATATGATCTATAACAGGAGCCCAACTGACAGTGGGCTTAATATGCTCGGCTATATGAGTAGATGCAGGATCGTGCTTCTGATAGCATGTCTCCTCTGAATGACCAAGATGACTACATTGACGCCCGCCTCCTCTGCCACAAGCACCACGCCCTCTGACTGAGAAGCACCTCCCCTATCACGAGATGCAGCCATCGTGGAGGTCTATGTGATGGTAGCGGATAGGACCATGATCCCGTTGAGATGGTTGTAAGCCTCCTTCATAGGAGGGATAGCCACACCCGTTAGAAGATGTGTGTGTTGCCTCGTATGTAGGATTTACGACAGCCAGAAAAACTCTAACAATCACGTTGTTCCTATACACCATTTGTTGCTCAGTAGATGTCATCACTAGCTTGAAGCTGTGAAGCTTCTCGAACATGCTAGGAAGTGAAGAGTAGAAGTTGTGTAGAGGATGACGATTTTGCTTGGTCGTGAAAATGCTAAATTGCAACTAAAGAATCTTGACCGCATTCTTTGCCTGATTATATGTGGCTGCCAGGATATCTTACATTGCCTTGACAATGGGATGATTTACAATACCATTGGCTATCTCTGTGATGAGAAGTCCCAGAGAGCCAAATACGGGTATACGCGTCATCTTGCTTCTATGAAGCATTCTCCCCAATCTTATTTGTCATCTCTAGCTATGTCAGAATGTACCCGGTGTTATTGCACTTCATCAGGGTCAAAAATTGCATGAACCATAACTCGTAGTTGGTTACATCCATCTTGATGATGAGAGTCGGGCCCTTGAAGGCGCCTTATGAATAAAAAATATCACAATATTTCTAACATGATGATAAGAGGGCTGAAACGAGACTCAACTGGGGTTGTAGATCAATCTGAATGAGTCTACACATATATAGGGGATTGATTGTATGTGTAGTCTCATACAACAACCATCCCCTTCAATTCTGGATCTGCGCTAGGGCTGGAAATGTGATTTATAGATCGGATATCACCTTTCTCAGGTCAAAATCAGTCTGAAGATGATCCTTGAACGATGAGTCAACGTCGAGGGGAAGACCAAAGGCACCAGGAGGAACCTTAGGCGCCGTCAACATTGCTGGAAGAGGCTGCTGACGCTGCTAGAATGCAGGCGGCGACGTTGGGAGGCATCGAGCACCGTACGACTCGAGATGTGGGGCTCGAAGTGCAACAAGGTGCTGCTATAGCATTGGGAGATGCACATGGCAGTGCTAGGAGGGTGCTCGATGGCGCACGACGGTGTTGGAGGGGAGGTCAGTAGGTAAGGTTTGGACGTGGGATGCAAGAACCCCGGTCTAGGACTGTCGCTCTGATACCATGTGGAAATTGAATAATGAATTAATTATGAGGGAGCCCTAGAGTTCTCTTATATAGAGGGGAAAACTATTCGGAAAATTACATAAGAGATACAAAAAGAAAAGAAATTTCTGAAATAGAGAAAAGATAAATAATTTCTCAACAAAAACCAATGTGAGTCGCTGACATGAAATACAATGTCAGCATGGATGAGCATTGAGTCAGGTTGGCATAATAAAAACTTTATAAATTATGCAAAGTTTAGGTTAGCATGTTTATCCCCTTAATCCCTTCCATGCATGAGTTTCGGTTTTTAAAGCTTGTAAAATTAGTCGATTAGTCAAACCGATTATTTAAATTGAGCGGTTGTCGACCTGACCAGGAATAACCAGCCAACCCGACTAAGTCAGACTGATTTTTTACTTTTTTAATAATTTTTCGATTCTTTTATTGTTTTAAGTTAGTATTCATTGTGACTTTTGAGTAATTAGTATAAACATCATTATAATGTTCAATGGTCCATTGGTAATGCAGTGTGTCGACCACCCAAAGGACCAGGGTTCAAATCTTGGGGTAGGCACATGCTTATCGTTATTGATTATAGCATTCGTAATTAGTATATACCCATCATTCTATTGTTATTGATTAGAAAAAATACATAAGATACTAAGAGCCCTAATCCTATGAAGTTTATATACTAATCACATTACAAATGGATCCCAGATGCAAATGGAACTGAATACAAAATCAAAAAATGTTTCGGGATAGGGGTGCTGCCCCCTTGCAACCCTCGCATGGGGGAGAGCGCACTTTCTCCCCCTCAACCCCCCCCCCCCAGGCTCGTTAATCGGGCAGCGACACCCCTGTGCTGGTATGGGTATGGTACGACGACATGCTATTGGGGAGAGTGTTGAATACATATTTTCAAATGGGTTCAACCAAAACAGATGGTTAGGATTCAAGACATATCAACCGTTTATGCTATTCGATTTTGTATTATTGTTAATGCTAATGCTATTGGTTATTATAAACATCTACATATGGATGAAGATTCATTTTGATGTATTATTTATTCACTGTTAATGCTATTGGTTAATGTTATTCATCATTATGAATGTTATTTTTTTGAATAGGTGTAGCACCCACTTCAATGTTCTACTGGTAGAGCTATGTGCCTACCACCAAGATCAAGGTTCAAATCCCCACTTGAGGAGGGTTGCGTTAGTAGTCGACAATCAACATAAAAAATAGTCGGATCTTTCAACATGGATTTGATAAGAATCCATGTAATCGTAATTAAAATGTCTAACTCTATGCAAATATATAAGTATATATGTATAAAAATGATTTATATATTTAAAATAATTCGAAAAATCAAAAACTGATTAAAGACTTACTAAATCCAATTGGTAATCCGATTGTCTATTAGTCCTTAGTCAGTGACTCATTGACCGAATACTGACTACTGGGTTTTGCTACCTTGGTTTTCGTCCCCTTTACATTTTTAAATATAGGTCATTATACTTACGGAGATATACTAGTAATTGTAATTGGGGCCTTATGTAAATTGTGAATGTGTATGGTCATATGATTCAAAATTTCCAAGCCACTTAACTTGCACCACTTTTGATTAATTATTTATTGTTATTGGTTTAGTAAATGTGACCATTATTTTTATTTATATTCCACGAGTCCTCGTGGGTACCATGCACCATTCACATAGTTTGGGTACTCGCTGAAATGGGGCAGGATAACCCAGAACCCGATAATGATGGGTCAAAGTGGAATATATAATCAAACGGGTTGAATACCCATCCCATGCACCCCCTACTTCTTGGTGCCTCTGATGTAATCAACATGCTTATGACTTGAAATCTTCATCTCAACGGCATCATCCTAGAGAAGATAGTTGTCCTTTGTAAGCTCGTTGGAGATGATTTGAAATCTCATGTTGTCTAACATCTTCACCGAAGGAGATGTAACAACCTTGTTGTCAAATTTTCCTTCAGATTTACTTGATGAGATAAAAGATGCTTGATGGGATATAAAATGATCAATTAAACAGGGAAAATTGATCGACCAAACTATGATTGATTGGTTATCTCGAAGTTGATCTATAACAGGAGGCTTCTGGAAAAAAGAAGCAGAAGGTGATGGATCAATTTGGAACCTTGATCAATCACAAGAGCTTCCTCGGTAACAAAAGGCGATCTATCACCTTGAGCAGAGTGGTCAATCACAACTGAATTGTCAAGTGCACCTAGAAAAACGTAAATGATTGGTGATGCTACATTAATGGAGTAGGGTAGCAATTGGGACAACGGAAGTGTTCTTATCGTGCTTCAGTGCACAGTCATGTCAAACACATTTCTCCATGGAAAAAGATAGTCTTTTTTGGTGTGGGAGATCACAGGTGCAAATCTCGAACCACCCATGGCCACAATTGCAGACACCACTAATATGTATCAAGTATCAGGAAGCTTCCTCAAAATCAATCAACTAGTGATCGGATTTCCTTTGATAATAAGCGATTAATGTAGAAACCCTCACTGTCAGAGGGAGAGAACCACATGGAGAATTACCTTGCAACCTCTCGTGTACAGCTAGGTTTCTCTCAATTCTTTATAAGGAGGGCGATGTGCAATTTATATATGACAGGGTAAAAGGATCCCCACCAAAGATAGATTTACCCAGTACATGTAACATGACTCGACAGCTGCAAAAAGTCATCAAACAAATGCATACATCATAAATATGACCTTTAGGTCTCTCCAAAACATGATCCTTTAAGCACTAGCAGTCATCGAGGAATACTAGCACATGCTGATTCCCAAAGCCAATTTTTTTTGTGATCTCTTGTCTTTACCTTAGCCAGCAAACAAAGTATAACAGTTTCCCCTGAAATTATCATCCACCTCTCTCGATATTTAAAAGATACGGCAACACCTATGTTCTAATAGTACACCTTTTTGACCCCTTGATAGAAGATGAATGAGATTAAAAATACCATCATTAAGGCAAACATTGCAATGACTTTGGTTAGGGCAAAGCCCAGTATACCCAAATAATTGTTTAGCCAATGAAGGATTTCTAGCTACGGAATGAATCAATGAGCTGAAGACATTTCCAATGCCGACGGCAGAACCTGCTAAAGCAATGGTAGCAGCTCCTATTAATTTTGACGCCTCCAATATATTTCGATTGTGATCTTTTCTTGCTTTTCCTTATATACAAACAAGGTTTTGGAATAGAGGGTTGTGGAGGTTGGAACAAAAATGACAAAGAGCCAGACATGTTCCCAACATCACTATAGGAGGTGAGTAATGGATTAAGTGCCCACCCCAGACCTCTAATTATATAGATTTATAAAGATGCAGTTCAATGAGTTCTACATTAATAAATAATAAATGACCCGGCCTAAATGCTAACTTGACTTAGAAGGTTGCTCGATCGAGGACTAGGATTCAGTTGATATGACAAGTGGTGGTTGATTGGTTTTCCTTTAGCAAGTAGAACGGGTGGGGAAAACAGGGATCGAACATGCACTCTAATTCCTCAGATCCCCCTTGGTCAGCCTTCCTTTAGGCGGGCAGGAATGTGCCTTAGGAAGACCTGTAGAATGTAGAAACATTTGTGTTGAGTCAAGTAAGATGTGTCTTTCTGGTCTTCAAGAGATGTACATCATTCATCAAACGCAGTGACTACGCCTTTGTTATATATCCCTAATGAGCTAATTCGACCCGATTTTAGGTAGTCTTTGTCGACGATGTTCTTTTATACCCATGAGACTGGCAGTAGCATGTCATACACCTGAATTCCATGTTGAACATCCCTCATAAAAGGTATACCGTTTAGCAAATGCGAGATAGCTTAGCGTGAAATTCAATGTTTATTCATTGGTACAAGGACTAAAAGACATTGATGAGACATCTCTGACATTGGGTTTGCAGCTCAATATTAATAACTAGAACTGAGTTTTGCTAGTATATAGACAAAATGTCTTGATATAAAAAATGTACAAGATGTTAGAGTTACTAACTCCACAAAGTCTATGCTATAGGAAGATCATGTAGCAAGACGTAAAGCCTAAAAAATCATATTTTCTAAGGGGGGTGTAGTAAAATTTGAATGTGGAGTTTATATGATGCATGCAATGCATGAACCTATATGAGAAGGCTTAATGATAATTATAATTACAAATAAACAAAACTTGAGACATCTTTTTAGGGATCTTATCACTTATACCTCTCTTAACTTATGCAATTTCATTTATGCCCCCTTTTTTTTTAATATCAGTTGTGCACCTGACTTCTTGCATCGTTATCACTTGTGCCATTCTCTTAGTTTGATCATCAATGAGTTAAGCTAACCATAGTTTATTTAAACCATGAGGTGGTTAACATGGTATACATGTCAAAACCAACCCATCCACCTAACCTCCTCTGTTGCCTAGACCCGGCCCCGACCTTGTAGGTACACGTCATAATAGTTCGTTGGTGGCGAAGGATGTGGATTTCGGTCAACACATGACTAAAATCATAAATAAAAAGTCTAAATATTAAGTCTAAATTTACTATTTGATTATTGTACTTTAGCAATTCCATGTTGGTAATCACCTATTTCATCCTTACGACGAACCTATTCATGAAGAATCGAGTCTAGTTCAGCTTTCATGAGTTAACATTAAGTGGATGTGCAACCTCGAATTCTCGATCGAGCAAGTTGTTGTAGACCAAAGAGCAGATCGTCTTTGTTCCAAGAAGAAATACCAGAACCCTTTGCTGGCAAAATGCTCATCCTCCTTCCAGATTGAGAGATCCACCTCAAATCTTTTAATCTAAGGTCTAAACCATTATTTAATGCAAGAATCAAAGGAGTAGCTCTACCTCGACCAAACTCCGTCGAGCATTAGCCACTTCCTACTGGGCAAACCGATGATAGGAGGTCCTCCTTTCTAGTTCCTCTTTCTCGTCTTCTCATCCTTCATCGTCATTTTGGAAGAGCAATGTTGCCTCTCGTTCTGGAGTGTCGCACCGCCCAAAACTAGCAAGAACAAGGGCACCTCCTAGGAGCATCAATACTCCAACATACGTCACCCATTACATGAACATGATTGATGCTTGAGAAATGATATCTTTGGTGGGAGTGGTGGAAGAAGAGGGAGGTTGAGGAGATGAAGGGTGAAGGGGGAGTTGGGTTCCTTGACCTGGAGGCGAGGGAGCAGAGGATGGGCTGGAGAGGGAGAGGGTGTAGGAGGGAGGTCGAGGAGGTGAGGAGAGAAGGAGTTGGGTTCCTCGACCTGAATGGGAGGGGGAGGAGGATGGGGCAGGAGAGGGAGGGGTCAGAGGAGGAGGAGGGAGGTTGAGGGGTTGAGGATGGGGTCGGAGGATATGAGGACACTGAGCTATTCAATCTAATTACATGTTTCTCTCAAAAGTAAATATCCATTTGGGACATGGATGGACGACAACTGACCCGAAGGGCACAAGTGATAATAGTGCAAGAAGTAAGGGGCATAATTGATATTCCAAAAAAGGAGGGGCATAATTGAAATTGCACAAGTTGAGAGGGGCATAAATGATAAAAGTACTTTTTTAAAAAGACTTCCAATTCTTTTTCTCTATTGTTTGCATTTCTACTTGCATGCACTTGGTTTCTTCTTTCACTTTTGCAATGTGCTACTTGAAATATTATCGATGAAAATACTCACACACTATAATGATGAAATTTTTTATCATAAAATCAAGGATTTATATTCGTTCTCAAAAAATCAAGGATCAATATCCATTTTGTTTTCGCATACACCAATCGTTATCTTGGGTACACATCCGTTTGTTCCTTTATGGGGCATGCTTTGTCATTTGTATCATTAAATCGTCACTTTAATTAGCATTGTATATTGCAACATTGTCCTTTCCTGCGTGCACATTTATATGTTCATATGAACAAATTATTTCCATTTAGAGAGTTTCTTTGCGTGCCTTATTACGATTCTTCATTTTTTTAGTTTTCTCAAAATATGCTTACTGTAGAATTGTATTACGATAGTGTGATCTCCATGCCTCTTCTACTCTATTGCACTCTTTCAACTCCTTGTTGATTGTTTAGTTGTATATGTTAAAGTTAAATGGATCATGGTGAGGATCTATTTACCCATTTTGTTACTTTTATGTAACTCATCCAAACTATTCCTATGAGCAATAGGGAAACCTTGCCTCGTGATTTTTACCCTCCAGTTGAGGAGGGTTTCCACGTAAATCATTGTTGTTGTGGTGCTTACTACATGGTATCAGAGCCTTTGCAATTCTCTCAAGGCTACGGTTTGCTACTGTGTTTCTTAAGTTGATGCTTGTGAAGCTACTCCTTTGGGCTTCGTCTTGAGGCTGTTTTTTGTCCTAGGTGTTCGCCAGAGGGTGTTGTTGCTGCATTTGGTGCTGCCATCACCATGTGTCGTTTGCTCTTGCCAAATTGATTTATACCTTATGTTTTTACTCTGTAAGTTGTTATTGTTGCAGCATATTTGGTTCTTTTGGCATGTTGGAAGGTATCCGTAAGAAGGATATGTGCGGGGTTATGATAGGAGACAAGTAGGTTTGGGTAAAGTTGCACTTGACTTGGTGGTGCATACCAAATGTTTGACAAATGCTTGAGAAGACGGTTGCCCATTGGTTTGTGGTGTTACTGCGATTTGCTTTTTGTTGTTGTTGCTCCATTTCGAGGTTTTTGAGGGTCGTTCTCCAGGGCTACATTGTGTGGAGGTACCTTGCTTGCTATTGGGGTCGCAAGTTATTAAGTCAAGTTGCTGCAAGAACTGCAAGTTGCTACTACTGTTGCAAATGGGGTTGGAAAAACCCTTGGGCTGCAATTATTATTGTTCTATGAACCCCTTGGTCTGAGATTCCTTCTTTCCTTGTGCATCAAGTGCTGCTACTATTGTTCCTCTTGGGACTGCACTAGTATGTCTTTGATGTTGTTTGATGGTGTTATTGTTGCTATTTACTTGCAAATTATTTTTTAGTGTGGGTCGTTTGTCCATCTTGGTATTGTCAGTGCTTGTTATTAGCGTGTCAGTTTGGTCCATCTCGTTGTTGATTGCTCGGTCTGTGTTTGCTCAGTCGCAGTCATCGGAGATTGGCTTTGTTGAGATATAATGTCGTGGTGATGTGTTCCTTCCCTCATGGCAGGTGACCCAAAATTTGAGTGGATAATTAATAGTGGTGCCACTAACCATATGACGGGTAATCCGAAACCCTTTTGAGTCTATAGGAAATGATCATATTGATCTTATTGATGGATCTCATGTTACAGTTGTAGCGAAAGGAAGTATCCCTCCTTGATAAATTTGCTATTTACAATGCAGTTCATATTCCCGACATGCCTTTAAATCTTCTCTCTATTAGCAAGATAACAAAAGAATTGAACTGTGAACTTGTCTTTTCTTCGGGTCGGTGTATGTTGCAAGACTTCGTAACAGTGAAGAGAATTGGGATCGGTTTAGTTTCTTAAGGTTTGTATCGTCTGCCAATTAAAGTGGTAGTTGTTTTAACAACTGGTATTCGAGGACGGAAAAACAAGAGTGATTGTTACAATCAGTTCATATAGTGGCACGCTTGTCTTGATCATCTTCCATTTAGTTATCTTAAAGAGTCGTTTCCTTTAGTATTTGAAGATTTGAGCTCAACATATTTATTGTGTCATGTTTGTTTAAAGACCAAGCATACTTGTGGAACATATTCTGTTTCTGGGAGTAAACAAGTGGGCTTTTTGAGCTAATTCACTGTGATGTATGGGGTTCATCTAGTGTTCCTACTTGTAATGTCTACAAGTACTTCATTATGTGTTGAGATATGAGTTATCTTACTTATTATTTTTCATATTATCTATTTATTTTATTTATCTTCTTCTAATTTACCCAACAGGTTTCTCTCCTATTTTACCTTGGCACTATCAGTCGTGGAGATACCACGGACATATCATGAGGCTCTTGAAGACAGTCAGTGGAGGTTAGCCATGGAGGAGGAGATGGTTACATTACAGTCGCATCACGCATGGTACGTGGAGTCTTGTTTCTGCTCCAATTGGCGCATCCGTTGTGGGTTGCAAATGGGTGGTGTTCATTGCAAAACACCATGCAGATGGTAGTGGATCGCTATAAGGAAAGGCTTGTAGCACCAGGTTCAGCCAAACATAAGGGGTGGACTATCAGGATGCTTTCTCTCCAGTTGCCAGACATTCTACTCTGCGCATTCTACTTTCTGCTGTTGTCACACAAGATTGGCCTCTTTACCAGCTTGATGTGAAGAATGGCTTCCTCTATGGTGATCTACAGGAAGAGGTCTACATGCAACAACCACCTAGGTTTGCTGCTGAGGGAGGCAGTGTCAGAATGTTTGCAAGTTTCATAGGGCTATTTTGGCCTTAAAACATAGTCCAAGAACATGGTTCCAAAAGCTCTCGGACTTGATAGAGCAACATGGGTTTGTGTAATTGACTGTCGATCACTATTTGTTTGTGCACAGGATCTAGAGAGGTACTATTGTCATTCTTATGTACGTTGATGATATTATTGTTACAGGGGATGACGAGCAGGATATTCAGGGTGCCAAGGACTTCCTATGTCAGCAGTTTGTGACCAAGGACCTTGGTAATTTACGTTACTTCCTTGGACTGGAGTTTGCCATGAGCCAGCGAGGTCTTGTGATGACCAGAGGAAGTACGTTATAGACCTTTCAGAGACAGGCACGACAGATTGCAGACCTGCCACTACTCCTATTGACCCGAGCATGAAGCTAGGAGATCGACATGAGAAGGTAAATGGAGCTTGTTGGCAAGATACTATTTGTGACTATTACCAAGCCAGACATATCCTTTGTCATAAGCAAAATGAGTCAGTTTATGGAGTAGCCCAGATAGGCACATATGGATGTAGTCCATATGATTTTGAGGTATCTGAAGATTTCACTAAGTATGGGACTTCTTTTCAGCAGAGACACATCTCTTTTAGTTACAGCATGTGCAGATGCAGATTATGCTAGGTATCAGTTGGAAGAAAAGACTACGAAGATATTTATTCCAAGGAACCCTAGGCTCTCTTGTATAGAGAAAGTCTATGGGTAAATTACATAAGATGGAACAAAGAAATAAACATAACAGAAAAATACTTAAACTACAGAAATATCTCTACACTCCCCCTCAAGATGGAGCATAGATATCAATCATGATCAGATTGGAAGAGCATTTCTGAAATGACCCTTTGAGCAATGGCTTGGTGAAGATGTCTGCAATATGCTTTCCTGAACTGACATGGGAAGTAGAGATCAAGCCTTTTTGATCATGTCTCTGGTACAGTGGCAGTCTACCTCGATATGCTTTGTTCTTTCATGAAATGCCGGATTATTAGCAATAAGTAATGCTGCTTGATTATCACATTGTAATTGCATGGGTAGAGGTACATCTATATGTAGATCTTCTAATACATCTCGAACCCACATCATCTTTGTACTTGCCTGAGTCATGGCCTTGTACTCAGACTCAGCACTAGATCTGACTACCACTGTCTGTTTCTTGCTTTTCCAAGAAACCAAGGAGCTGCCAACGAACACTGCAAAACCTGAGGTGGATTTCCGATCCCTAGGACATCATGCATAATCCGCATCAGCACATGCAGAAATAGAGAGATTTGTTTCTTTTCTGAACAAAAGTCTTGCACCTGGAGACGGCTTTAAATATCTCAGTATCATATATATGGCGTCCATATGTACTTGTTTGGGTAGTTCCATAAACTGACTCACCCGACTTACAACAAAAGCGATCTCTGGTCTAGTGATAGTAATATAGAGAAGCTTTCCCACCATTTCTCTATATCTTCTCCTGTCAACCTCCTCAGTATTATCTTCATATAACTTCATGCTAGGATCCATGGGAGTAGTCGAAAGGCGACAACAGATCATGCTTGTCTCAACAAGCATGTCTGTAATATACTTCCTTTGGGTCATTACAAGACCTTGCGCATTCCTAGCGAATTCCAACCCCAGAAAATATCGTAAGGTACCAAGATCTTTAGTTACAAACTGATGGCCTAGAAATGCTTTTGCCATTTCTATTCCTTGCATGTCATCTCCCGTAACAAGTATATCATCAGCATATTCCATGATAACAACAGTCCCTCTGGGGGTCTTCTGGACAAACAAAGAATGATCAACATTTGATCTTTTGAACCCTTGCTTCTGAATTAGATCTGAAAGCTTCTGAAACCATGCTCGTGGGCTTTGTTTGAGACCATGTATGGCCTTATGAAGTCTATACACCTTCTGACACTCCCCCTCAGCAGCAAACCCCAGAGGCTGCTGCATGTAGACTTCTTCATGCAGATCCCCATATAAGAAGGCATTCTTAACATCAAGTTGGAACAATGGCCAATCACGTACCACAACTACTGAAAGGACACGTAGAGTGGAGTGGCGTGCAACCGGAGAAAATGTGTCTATATAATCCACGCCATAGGTTTGAGTGAATCCATGTGCCACTAATCTTTCTTTGTAACGATCAAGGTTGCCATCTGCATGATATTTGACAGTAAATACCCATTTACAACCGGCAACAGAAGCTCCTGTAGGAGCACTAACCAAGCTCCATGTGCCACGAGACTGTAGAGCAGCCATCTCCTCCTCCATGGCTAAATGCCAACAGCTATCCTTCAAGGCGTCCTGATAATTCCGTGGTATCTCCACGGTAGATAAGGCCACAACAAACCTCTGAAAATCACCAGTAAGGCGATAGAATGAAACCTGTGAAGTAAATGGATAGGATGCACATGTCCGCTCCGGCTTCCGTAAGGTAATAGGTACATCTAAATCATCAGTAATGCCCACCGGTATGCTATTCTCTTGCAAAGATCCCTGCACTTGCACATGTTCAGACCCATCGTTAGTAATACCACCTGGACATACATGGGGTGTGGTGGATTAATGACGGCTTTCATGAGCAGGGGTCGGATGACAGGTATAAAATCTCGGTAAAGCTGGTATTGGCGGTTGTGGAGGTGGTGGTGATGGTGGTGGTGCAATAGGAGTTGGTATGTGAACAGATGGACGCAGAGGAGGAAGTGGTACATAAATCTCATCATCAGTAGTAGACGAAGTCTACCTGCCACCTGTAGGCGAAAAATACATCACAAACTCAAAGAAGGTGACATCGGCACTGACATAATATCTCTTGTTCACATGATCGTAGCATCTGTAACCCTTTTGAATACGAGAGTACCCAAGAAACACACACTTGACAGCCCCAGGTGAGAGCTTGTCAAGTCCCGGAGTGAGCTGATGAACGAAAGCAACTAAGCCAAAGACCCGAGGTGTTAGGGAGAACAATTCCTTATTAGGAAAGACAACTGAAAGATGAACTTTCTCACCCAAGACAACATAGGGCATACGATTCACTAGATAACACGCTATAAGGACGTCATCACCCAAAAAGACATAGGAGCACAACTGTGGATAAGTGATGTCCGAGTGATATCAAGAAGATGAAGATATTTCCTCTCGGCTACACCGTTTTGTTGAGACGTGTAAGCACAAGTTGTTTAATGGATAATGCGCGAGGCAAGAAGAATTGTGAAAGAGCACGAGTGCAAAACTCCAAGGCATTATCCGTACGTACAATTTTCACAGTAGAAGAGAAAATGTTCTGAATTTCATTTCATAAGATTTTGGGTAAATTACAATTTGGGTCCCCATCTATGGGTCCGATCTCAGAATGGGTCCTGATCTTTAAATTGTAACGATTCAGATCCCAGGGCCATTAATGTAAGGAACTTTTTGGGGCTAATGACGAGTATGCCCTTGTTTAAAAGTTGGAACCCAACCCCCATTCTCTTCTCAACAAGGGCATATTTGTTATGATCCCTAAAATTTCCATTTCCTAAATGATCCTGGGACCCGAAACGATACAATTTAAAGATCAGGACCCATTCTGGGATCGGACACATAGATGGGGACCCGAATTGTAATTTACCCTAAGATTTTTTATTATATCCTCTGCTTCAGATTTATTCTTCAACAAAAACACACATGACAATCTAGAGAAATCATCAACCACGACTAGGTAAAACATGTGTCCCTGGTGATCAGGGACACGACTCGGACCCCAAAAGTCAACATGCAATAGTTCGAACGGGGAGTGACTGCTCCGAGACTCACGACTAGGGAAAGGAGATCTGTGATGCTTTCCCAACTGACACGCTTCACACTGAAAAGAAGAACTCGGTGAAATCTGGGGCAAGATATGACGCAGCTTCTGAAGAGGGAGGTGACCAAAGCGCAGATGCCAAGTAAAAGGAGAGATTGTTCCACTAGACTGAGATGAGACACCAACATAGGGAGTTTGAACCAACCGATAGAGACCATCCTGCTCACGGTCACAGCCAATCACCCTGCCTGTAAGAATGTCCTCAAAAAGAAGAGACGATGGGTCAAAAATAGCGCGACAGTGCAAATCCTTCGTAATCTGACTGATAGATAACAAGTTCATTGAGAAATATGGAGCATGCAAGACATTCTGTAGACGCATAGAAGGTGTCAAACTGATCTCCCCCTGTCCAATGATGGGGGGAATGAGCCCCATCTACTATCATTACCGATCGTCGTGGAAGAACCTCCATGTATGATGTAAGCTTATCTTTATCTCGACAAAGATGATGTATTGCACCGGAGTCCATAACCCAATATGAAATATCAGAACTATGACGGGACGTAAAAGTACAAGAACTACCTGATGTGCTAGTTGAAGCTGACGTACTGGCAGAAGCTGAAGCTGCTATGTCTGAGTGACCTCCTGGAGAGTCAGTAGAGGCATGATATCACGGAGTCTGGCGACAAGGTCCTCAAACCGTTGATCTGAAGTAAATGGATGGGGAGGCGCAGTATGCTCAGCTACATGGGCTGATGCAGGAAAACCATGCTTTGAACATGTATCCTCCATATGACCAGGGCGATGACAGAAGGTGCATGGCTGACAAAAACGGCCACCTCGACCACGAGGTCCATGACCATGAAAAGAAGAGGAGGCTCCTCTGCCTATGGAAGTTGTCATCTTCGAAGGAGGTGGAGTAGTAGCAGTAGAGGAAACTGTGATTCTGCTAAGCCTTCTATATACTTCCTCCATTAGAGGAATAGTAGCATTCGCCAGGATCTGCGAACGGGCTGCATCATATTCCGGGTCAAGCGCCACTAGTAAGATACCCACCATTGTAGCGTTGTGGAATGTCTTTTGCTGCTCTGGGATCCCCGTAAGGGGAATGATGCTGTAGAGCTTCTCAAACATCCCTCGCAGGGATGTATATAACGAATGCAGGGGTCGGCCATTCTGCTTGATCGTAAATATATCATGCTGAAGTTGGAGGATCTTGGTCTCATTTCTCATCTGCGAGTATGTCGCGGAAAGGATGTCCCACATTACCTTAGCAGTGGGTTGATGGAGTACATCATTAGAAATCTCCATCGTTAGTGTGCCGAGAAGCCAGACCTTGGCATACGAATCATTAGCCTCCCATGAGGCATAAACCCCAGTTTTCTCTGTCGGCTCATCTTCGGTAAGGATGTGCTTCTTACCATTGGACTTCATGAGACTCATGAACTGCATCGCCCAGAGCTCGTAATTTGTCCCATCCATTTTGACTATGGGCGTTAGACCTTTGAAAGCGCCGATGGAGGGCATGTCGACTTTGTTTTCTGACATTGATGTCAGAGACGAAGAAATAGGGTTTGTAGACCAAGTAATAAACGTCTATCAAAACATCTAGGGATTTGAGTGCATATTTACACTTATGCACTCAAACCATGAGTGAGGAGAGAGTGAAGGAGACGACGCCGGGTATAGGGTGGGGGTGGGGGGCAGCGCCGACTAGATGGTGGCG
The DNA here is from genome assembly GCA_037367405.1 of Ottelia alismoides. Taxonomy (NCBI): domain Eukaryota; kingdom Viridiplantae; phylum Streptophyta; class Magnoliopsida; order Alismatales; family Hydrocharitaceae; genus Ottelia; species Ottelia alismoides. The sequence goes on along the minus strand of JAZKJV010001338.1, from coordinate 21,205 downwards.
GTGCGGCGGGAGGAGGGGCACTCGGGAGGTGGGGGAGGGGGTGACGCTGGAGGAGGGGCGGCGGGAGAGTGGCAGCGCTAGAGGAGGGGCGACGGGAGGGTGGCAACGTCGGAGGAGGGAGAGAAGGTGGTGGCTAGGTTTTAGGATGGTGGCTTTGATACCATGTTGGAAGAAAAGACTACGAAGATATTTATTCCAAGGAACCCTAGGCTCTCTTATATAGAGAAATCCTATGGTAAATTACATAAGATGGAACAAAGAAATAAACATAACAGAAAAATACTTAAACTATAGAAATATCTCTACAGTATCTAAAGGATATGAAGTCTACTTCAGGCTTCGATGTGTTCATAGGGAATTCCCTGATTTCTTGGAAGAACGAGAAGCAGACCGTAGTTGCCAGATCGAGTGAATGAGTCAGAATACAATGCTACGACTTAGGTTAGCACGGAGATGATGTGGGCCAGATCTGTTCTTACTAACCCGACTATAGAGGTGCCTCTTTCCATGCACCTCAAATGTGACAATCAAGCTGCTTTTTTTATTGCCAACAACCCAGTTTTTCATGAGAGGACCAAACACAGAGGTGGACTGTCACTATACTCGTGACATGATACAAAAGGGTCTTATTGCCACTACACATGTCAGCTCTGGAGATCATACATCATAAATTTTTACCAAGGCCTTAGCCAGAGGGCCTTATCAGATATGTTGTTCCATATTGAGCCTAATCAATATCTACGCTCCATCTTGAGATGAAGTGTTGAGATATAAATTATCTTCCTTATTTTTTTACATATTATCTATTATTTTTTTCTTATTCTTGTAATTTATCCAACAGGTTTCTTTCCAATATAAGAGAACCTTAGGGCCTCTCGTTAATGCAATCGATTCTTTTTTCCTCCATATTACATTTATTTATCAGTATTCTATATCCACATTTGTTTATCTACTGCATGACCGTAATAAAGTTGGTAGCATTGTGAAACAGTTTTTCATTCTTATTAACACACAATACAGGAAGTGATTAAATGGTTGAGATTTGATAATGCTCATAAATATTTTTCTAAGAACTACAGAAAGTAACACGGTTCTGCATCAAGGTTCAACTATGAGTACATTCCTTTTTACTTTGATTATGGATGAGTTGGCCGGTCACACTAGGGATGAGTTACCTTAATGTATGTTTGCTCACTGATGATATTGTGTTCATTGATGAGGCAAGAGATGAAATAAGGGAGAAGCTGGAGGTTTGTAGACATGCCTTAAAGATTAAAGGATTTCGTATAAGTAGGGCTAAGATCAAATATATGGAGTGCATATTTGATGGAAGCAACAATGAAGGACTTGAGGTCAAGATTGGAGACGATAACATTCTGAAGAAAGATTCTTTTAAATACTTGGTATGTATTTTGCAACAGGATGGGGAAATTGATGGAGATGTTAGTCATATAATAAATGCATGTGGGCTAAAGTGGATAGGAGCCTTTATTGTTCCTTGTGATAAAAAAACCCTTTGAAAGTCAAAGTTAAGTATTACAAAAAAGTCGTGAGACCTTCTATGCTCTATGGATAGGAGCCTCTACTGTTCTTTGTGATAAAAAAAACCCTTTGAAAGTCAAAGTCAAATATTACAAAGAAGTCGTGAGACATGCTATGCTCTATGGATCAAAATGTTGTCCTGTGAACCATAGACATGCGCAGAGAATGACAGTAGCATAAATAAAAATGGTAAGATGGACGTGTGGTCATATACGAAAAGATCGGATTTGGAATGATGTAATCAGAACGAAAGTTGGTGTAGTTCTGATAGAGAATATGATGAGAGAAAATCGCTTAAGATAGTTTGACTATTTGTAAAGGAGGCCGGTTGATGCACCAGTTAGAAGATGCAAGATTTGGGATGTTGAGCCGGTTAAGAGAGGGCGGGGAAGGCCTGAGAAGTGTTGAAATGAGACTATCCGAAAAATCTTAGTTATTTGGATTGAAGCCCGAGAATGGCACAAAATAAATCTGAATGGAGACAAAAAAATCCATGTAGCTGACCCACTTAATTATGGGATAAGGCTTTGTTGTTGTTGTGTTGTCATTCTCAAGGAATGGAAGCTTTATCAGAAGGATGTTAAGAATGTCTTCTTGAATGGAGATCTCCATGAAGATGTTTGTATGTATATACCACATGGACACGAGAAGACATGGCAAATTGAAGAAAGCATTATAAAGGCTGAAACAATCTCCTAAAGCATGGTTTGAGACTCTTAAAGTTGTGATGATCAATTTGGGATATCACCAAGGCAATGGTAATCATAAGTCTTAGAGTGGTGATGATCAATTAGGGATATCGCCAAGGCAATGGTGATCGTACTCTATTTGTTAAGAGAAGTGAAAACAAAATATTTCTTCTTGTTTATGTTAATGGCATGATTATCACAGGGGACCGTGAAGAGGAGATAACATGTTAAAAAGAGAGCTCCTTGCAGTCTTTGATTTAAATGATCTTGGAAACTTAAAGTATTTTATGGGTATTGAATTTGCAAGGTCAAATAAAGGTGTTATTCTTTGTCAAAGAAAGTATGCTCTCAATTTTTGCATGCGCATATTGATGTTCACATGAAGGCAGTAGAGTGCATTCTCTACTATGTGAAAAAGGATCTTGGAAAAGGACTCATCTTTACCAAAAACACAAAAATTGAGATTGACGGATACACCGATGCTATTGGGCTGGGTGCACCAACACAAGGAGATCTACAATTGGGTATTGCATATTTCTGGGGACAACCTTGTGACCTGGAGGAGTAAACGACAAGCAGTCTTGCTAGATCTAATGATTAAGCTGAATATGTTGTTGTTATGGGTATTACTGAGATGTTATGGTTAAGACTATTTTGATAGACAATGGAATAAATCTCGAGTTGCCTATGAAGCTATTTTGTGGCAACAAGGTCGTTATAAATCTTTCCAATAATCATGTCTTGTGTGATAGAACCAAGCATGTGGTGATTGATCATCATTTTATTAGAGAGGAAATTGACTCTAAGGAACTTGTTCTACCGTACATAAAGACTGGAGATCAAGTTGATGATGTCTTTACAAGGGGCTTCCCACGACTAATTTTGATAAGAGTGTGGGTAACTTGAGCATGTACAATCTCTATGCCCAACTTGAGGAGGAATGTTGAGTTATATGTCTAATGGGTAAATGGATCATGGCTGAGTATCCATTTACCCGCTTTGTTGCTGTTATATAACTCATCCCCAACCCTTGGTTACAAAAGAAAACAAAAAACAAGGAAACCTTGCCCCCGTGGTTTTTACCCTCCACTAGAAGAGGATTTCCGCTTAAATCATCGTCTTCGTGGTGTTTGTTCTTGTTACTTGTGGTGCCCGTTGTTACTACATTGACAATATTCCTCAATGAAATTATCTTCAATGGATTGGATTAGCTTGCATATTTTTACTTGATATATAATAATCTATCCACTATTCTAGTAGACACAATTACTCACAACGGTTGTTTTTCAATCTTCTGCCTGAAAATTCTGCAACTTATCGATTTTATATGTTTACTGAAAATTTACTAGCAGTAACACTCAATACCGAAAAAAACTACAGTGGATATTTGATGCAATCCCAGATTAGAGATCAATGTTAGTAGATTATTTCCAATTATCTCAAGTCCAACTTATTCTTATTAAAAAAGTTCAAAACCAATCAGCTATGTCCAGGTGAATTTTTTGAAAGGAAAAAAGGCGATCACAGCAAAGGATGAGTACCCAAAAACTTCCTTAATTATGTCTAAGTGATAGATTTATTGGTTTAATTAAGACTAGAAAACTATCATTAGTTAATCAAATAGAGTTCAGTTATGAGTTGATTAGGATTTGATTCGAGTTATTATTTACCTTTTTTGGGCAAAAACTGCTCTCCTCATCACGTGGCTTTTCCTTCTCCCTATTATCTCCAAATTTCTATATATTTGCGTCAGTTTAGCTACTCTTATATTTTTTATGTTTCTAATAATCTGTATGAATATTGCAGGGTCTGCTTGGATGATGCTCTCTCATCAATTTATTGAATACTGCTTGTGGGGTTGGGACAACCTTCCACGTATAGTGCTTATGTATTATGCCAACTTCCTTTCGTCGCCAGAAGGCTACTTCCACACCGTGATTTGTAACTCAGATGAGTTTAGGACAACTACTGTTAACCATGACCTTCACTTCATATCGTGGGACAACCCTCCTAAGCAGCACCCTCACTTCCTCGGCCTCGCAGATTTTCCACAGATGGTTAACAGCAATGCTCCGTTTGCAAGGAAGTTCTCACAGGATGAACCATTACTCGATTATATTGATAAGGAGCTACTGGGCCGTGAACCTGGAGGATTTGCCCGGGGTGGATGGTTAGTGAACACGACCACTTTGCAGTTCAAGACAGTAAAAAGTGCGAGTGATTTGAGGCCAGGCCCTGGTGCGGCGAGGTTCAAGAACCTCACAAGTAGCTTGTTATCAGGCGCTGGGCCTGGTAGTCAGCAATGCCTCTGAAGTTAGAACACACGTCCGTTCTCCTTCGTCGGCTACATTTATGTGAGCATTCGATGAATTTGGTGATTCATTAAAGGAAAGATTACTGGTAGAGACATCTTTGGAAGACATCCCAACAGTGGAATGTACTTGCAGTTGCAGCTTCTACCTGGTGCTGTCTGACAGCAAAGTTTGCAATTTCTAGCTGTGGCCTACTGGGATCAACCTCTTTATTTTTACCAGTCCTGATATATTCCACGGTGTATAGGCAGCCTATAGATGGGAGAATTTAGTGCCGTTTTGTTGCATGGAGTCGAAGCAAAGAGACCTGAAATGTATCACCACGTCAAAGTTTAAATACCTAGACCTGTTCTTAAGCAGAGGGTAAAATTTGGGTGTGCGCGTGCATGCCTGCATTTTCGCATGCTCATACAAACATACGACTATAAATATGCATGCTTGTTTTTGTGTATTTATATACGTATACATATAATGTATGTATAGGCTTCTTTGTGGTTTTGGCACAAATCTTGCCCATCACAATCCATGTTAATAAATATTCGAACATGTTATATTTTCATATAAAATGATTAGACAAGACTAGTAAGAAATTATCAACAATAGTATCAACCTCATAAGACATGGGCTTGCAGAAGGTTGCTCGCTTAGATGCACAATATAAGAATCGAAAATATTACATAATCATGTGCATTTCTTTCCTTGATAAATGCTTCGGGGTCATTCGGTAGAAGAATAAGGGAAAGAGAAAAGGTGGAATAAGACATTGTTTATGTTTAGTTGAAGGGATAAGGAGAAATAAAGAAATATAAGTGGTAGTTATGTGCTATTGTTCGGTAGGAGGAAAAGGAAAAGGTGAGATAAGGGATTTATGTTAGATAAGACTATTAGATAAGTTGGTAGTTATTTGATGGAGGAATAGTGAGAGAAATCTTATTCCTTATTTTGACTCCAGGATCAAAACATTGACGGGAAGACGAATAAGGAGGGACATCATCCTTATTCCTCAAACAAACAACCCCTTGAGATGGAGTGTTAATTTAATGCAGCACATAGCTTGAGTATTATAGGCTCGATTTACCACTTTTTTAGTGTTATAAAATTTTGGATATACATGATATGCATGGCTATACATAAATGTATGGTTTGACATACAAGTATTGCATATAAAAATGTGGGTAAAATTGGGTTGCACTTGTGTAACTAATTTGGTTCTTCTGTCCTACTTTTTTCCATTTTTATTTTTTTTTGAAAAATACTTTCGTAGATTTTCATCACTATATCCTTGTATTATGTCATTCAAATTCGTGGAGAACAGAGATTCCTACAACCTCTATCCATATAAAGTCGTTTCAACAATTCTGCGACCTTTAAAAAAATGATTGTCTGGATGGATGTTGTGGGAGTCTCTATTTCGCATGAAACTTGTACATAATATAAGAATATAATGATGAAAATACATGGGTTCATTTAAAAAAACGAGAAAAATGAAGCAGGGGGATCCAAGTTAGCTTCCTTGGAGGGCAAACCCATTTTACCCAAAATATATAAAGAGGGAAAATGGGACTGCCCCCTGGGAGAAGCAAACTTGACTTAATCGCCTCATTTTTTCTATTTTTTGAAAAATGAATCCGTGGAAATTCATCATGGTATCCCTATATGATGTCATTCAAGTTTCGTGAGAAATAGGGACTCCTACGGTCTCCATCTAGGCACTCATTTTTTAACGGTCGTAGAATTGTTGAAATCGATCCCGTCTGGATGGATGTCGTAGAAGTCTCTGTTTCGCACAAAATTTGAATGACATAATGATGAAAAATCATGTAAATATTTAAAAAATATAAAAATGGAGAAAATGAGACGGGTGAGTCAAGTTTTTACCCCCTCCACCCACCACACACACTCACTCACACAAGTGTGTGTGTGTGAGAGAGAGAGGGGGGGTTATGCCTTCCTTGGAGCATATGTAACTTACATGCTCCCACCATTTTTCCTCATATTTTTTTATTTTTCTGAAATGAAACCTAGTAGCTCAGCTATGGTCGGTCCCAAGCCCGGCTAGATAAGGAGGGGTTGCGTTAGGTAGCCGACAGTCAGCGTAAAACAGTCGGAGACAACTTCTTAAATAGTATTTTTAAAAAATACTATTTAGGAAGTTGCCCCATGACAGTCGGATCTTTTTTCAACATGGATTTAAGTAAACATTCAAATTTCGTTGGGGTGTTCCCTACTTGCGACACATTGCATCGCCCGAATGCAATGAAAAATTAGCAAGGACTGCTACATCGTAGCATGGATGTAGTTCAAAATTTGTAAAGGTTCTCGCATAAGGAATGCATACTGGTAATTAAGCTAGTTGCGTTGCATCACCGTCCAGATGCAATCCAAAATTTGGAAGGATTCTCCTATAATAGACGCATGCGAGTAAAGAAGCTAGTCCAAAAGAGATTGCAACGGAAGTGTGGATTGGTAGTTAGAATGTTGGCATTTTAACTAGAAAATTGATGGAGATAGTGGATATGATGGAAAGAAGGAAGATTCATATATTATATCTTTAAGAGACTATATGGGTTGGAGAGAAAAGCAAGGGAGATCGAGAAGGCATGCTTTAAACTTTGGTATTCAGGTAAAGATAAGGGTAGAAACAATGTTGGAGTGGTTGTTCATAAGGATTTAAATGATTGTGTAGTTGAAGTCCAAAGATTCGGGGATTGGATTATCTTGATAAAATTGGTGCTTGGAGAAGAGTTTTAAATACATCTCAGTTTATGCACCACAAAACTAGTTTAGATGAAAGGATTAAACAAGCTTTTTGGGAGGATCTGGATAAGATTTTACAAGGAATCCCACAAAGAGAGATGATTTGCATGGGTGGAGATCTTAATGGACATGTACGAAAATATGCTTCAAGGTATGCTAATATTCATGGAGGACATGTTTTGGGGATAGAAATGAAGAGGGAAAAATTATTCTGGATTTTATAACGGCATATGATCTTTTCATAGCAAACACTCTCTTCAAGAAGAGGGAGGAGCATTTAATTACATATAAGTGTGGGCCAACTAGAACACAGATAGATTACTTTGAGTTGAAGAGAAGAAATCGGTTGTATTGTAAAGACTGCAAAGTAATCCCAAGAGATAGTTTGACAACCCAACATCGCTTGTTAGTCTTGGATGTACAAATAAAGGGCTGGTAAAGAAAAGGAGGGTTCCAAAGATCACTAGAACTAGATGGTGGAATCTTCCACTGAAGCAATCGAGCTTCACGTGGAAGGTTTTAGAAGACCTATCTTGGGATTATAGAGGAAGTGCAAACGAGATGTGGGAGGCAGTTGTATCTTTTATCCGAAAGGTAGCCAAAGAGATGATAGACGAGTCAAAGGGAAGATCTTTATGTCAAAAGGAGGCCTTGGTGGTAGAGTGAAGGGGTGCAAGAGAATCTAAAAATTAAAACAACGTGCTTTAAAACTATGTCTAAGGATATAACAGAGGAAACTGTCATAAACTATAAAATGGCGAAGAAGGAAGCAAAGAAGGTTGTAAGCGAAGCTAAGTCAAAAGCTTATAAAGTTCTGTATAAAAATATTGGCTCTAAGGGAGAGTTAGAAGGATATATTCATGTTGGCCAAAGCAAGAGAAAGAAAGATCAAAGACCTTTCTCAAGTGAGATGCATTAAGGACGAGGAAGGTCAGGTGCTTGTTACTCAGAAGGATATATAGACTAAATGGGAGCAATACTTCCATAAACTTTTCATTGGGGAAGGAAATAGAGAGATCACTTTGGGTGATCTAGCTAGTAGTGGAAGTTACTTGAATTGTGAAGGTTATAGACGGATACAAAGAAAGGAAGTTGATGATGCTTTGAAGGTTTTGAGACCTGGGAAAAGTGTAGGACCGGATGGCATCCTTGTAGAAGTATGGAGAGTTTTAGGTGAATGCGGTTTGACTTGGCTTATGAGTCTATCAATGTTATTTGGCGAAGCAAGAAAATGCATGAAGATTGGAGAAGTATCGTGGTGCCTCTTTATAAGAATAAAGGAGACATTCAAAATTGTTCAAATTACAGAAGTATCTAGTTAATGAGTCACACTATGAAAATTTGGGAACGTGTTATCGAAAGGAAGGTTGAGGCAAGTTTCCAACGTACACATTAACCTCATAAAAGACATGTATGATAGGGCTTTATCGTGTGTAAGCACCCCGTCTGGGAAGATTGGATATTTTGACATCAACACTGGTTTACATCAAGTTCATCTTTGAGTCTATTTCTTTTTACTTTGATTATGGACGAGTTGACAAGTCACATTCAGGATGAGATACCTTGGTGTTCCACTTACACTTACCTTTGTAAATTACATGAAATTTAAAACACACGTTCCACTTATTACTCTAAGTAAAACTCCCCATGTTTCATTTCAAAAAAATAAAAAAATTGCTGAAAAAAAGATGGAAGCATACTCTTATATGCTCGCAGGGAGCATATTCATTTAACGGTGTATATATGGGAAAAAAATGGGGCTGCCCCTGCCCCCATTTTTCTGTAATTTTTTAAATTTTTTGAAAAATATCACCATGTGCATATATATATATATATCTTCAATGTATCATTCGAAGTTTGTCAGAAATGGAGACTCATATGCCCTCCATCTAGAATATGTAATTTTAACAATCTAAATGTTGGTGTAACTGACCTGTTCTAGATGGAGGGCATAGGAGTCTCTATTTCTGACGAAATTTGAATGACATATAGAATGGATATATAGATGAATATACATGGTAATATTTTTCAAAAAATTGAAAATAATTGCACGAAAATAAGGCGGGACAGTCATGTTGGCTGCCACATGGGGGCAGCCACATTGCACCACACACTCATACACATACGCACACACGCGCACGCACGCACACGCGCACACACACACACACGCACATGCACACGCATACACACACACATATATGAGGAAAGGGATCATACTCCATGGAGTTGGTAACTTACCTACTCCATTTTCATTTTTCTACTTTTTTTTGAAAAATACTTCCATGGATTTTCATAACTATATCCCTCTAATATGTCATTTAAATTTTGTCAGAAATATAAACTCATATGCCTTTCATCCAGAATAGGTAATTTTAACGGTCTTAGATTTGTTGTAATATACATGTCCTAGATGAACGACATAGCGTCTCTGCTTTTGACAAAATTTGAATGACATATTATATGGATATAATTATGAAATCCATGGAAGAATTTTTCAAAAAAATAAAAAATGGGAAAAAATAAAAATGGAGCATGTAAGTTACCTACTCCATGGAGTAGATCCCTTTACTTTCTCTCTCTCTCTCTCTCTCTATATATATATATATATATAAGGTCGGGGAAGTTGTTCTGTGTAACAGCCAAGTTGGTTGTTACACGGAGCAATCCCCTCCCTTTTTATTATTTTTTCAAAAATTCCACCATGTATATTCATATATATATAGGATTTAATGGGGCTGCCCCCAACATGGCTGCCCCACCACCTATTTTCGGCGATTTTTTTTATTTTTTGAAAAATAAAATCATGTATATTCATCCCTATATCCCTCCTATGTCATTCGAATTTCGTCGGAAAAAGTGACTCCTACGGCCTTCATCGAGATGTTGTCGATTTAAAAAATCATGTTATCGTTAAAAAATGATTGTCTGGATGGAGGCCGTAGGAGTCTTTTGTCTCTGACGAAATTTGAATAGCACATAGGAGGGGTAAATGGATGAAATACATGGTGATATTTTACAAAAAAATAAAAAAATGACGAAAATGACGTGGGGAAGCCCCATTAACCTCATATATATCCCTCCTACATGTCATTCAAATTTCGTAAGAAATGGAGACTTCTATGCCCTCCATCTAGAACAGGTAGATTACAACAAATTTCAGACCGTTAAAAATTACCCGATCTTGATGGAGGATATAGGAGTCTCCGTTTCTCACGAAATTCGAAGACATGTAGGAGGGATATATAGATAAATATACATGGTGGAATTTTTGAAAAAAAATAGGGAGGGGGGATATATAGATGAATATACATGGTGGAATTTTTGAAAAAAAAATAGGGAGGGGGGATTGCTCAGTGTAATAACCAACTTGGATGTTTCACAGAACAGCTTCCTTTTACTCTATATATATATATAGGGGAGGGAGGTCGTTTTGAGTAATAGCCAAGTTCGTTGTTACACAAGGCAATCCCCCCCTCCCCTTTTCAAAAATAAAATTATGTATATTCATATATATATCCCTCCTACATGTCACTCAAATTTCGTCAGAAACGGAAACTCATATGCCCTCCATCTAGAACATGTCGATTATAGCAAAATTCATACAGTTAAAAATTGCCCATTCTAGATCGAGGGCATAGGAGTCTCCGTTTCTCACGAATTCGAATGACATGTAGGAGGGATTATATATATATAGGAAATATTTCAAATGAGGTGCACCTTTCCTGGATGCTTGGAAAGCCACGTCAATTTAAGGATTTATTCTATTTATTTTACACATTCTAACTCCATAAATTTAATACTAAATATTAACATAATATGTATATCATGAAAGATTTAAGAAAATATTACTATATTTGACATTAAAAGTTTGTTACAATATGGATGATATATTTTACATAACTGTATGATCGTCATTATTTTACAATATGCAGTTTAAATTTACAAAATTGTTACGTAATTTACAAATTTGATAGTGGCTTTCTGAATTTCAGGAAATACCCACCTCATTAGAAGGGCCCCCTATATATATATATATATATAAGAATATATGAATATATATGGTTTTATTTTTGAAAAAAAGGGAGGGGGGGACTACTTTGTGTAACAGCCAAGTTGGTTGTTACTCAAAATAGCTTTCGTTTCCTCATATATATATATATATATATATGGGGGTAAAATGTGGCTGCTCCCACTCCCATTTTTCCCCCATTTTTTTATTTTTTAAAAAAATAAAAATATGTATATTCATCACTGTATTCTTCTAAAATTTTGTTAAAATTTCATCAGAAACAGAGACTCTTGTACCCTCCATCCAGAACAGGTCGATTACAACAATTCTAAGACCTTTAAAATTACATGTTCTGGAGGGTATAGGAGTCTCTGTTTCTGGTTAAATTTTAATGGAATGTTAGAGGGATATAGTGATGAATATATAAATATATATTTAAAAAAATAAAAAATGGAGGAAAATGTTGATGTGAGGAGCTCGTTGGCTGCTCCCAGGAAACAGTCACATTTTACTATATATATATATATATATATATATAGAGAGAGAGAGAGAGAGAGGTTGGGGAGCTTGCACCATGGTGCATGTAACTTTACATGCACTGGTGCCAAAACGCCCAATTTTTGATATTTTTTTGAAATGAAATCGTATGGAAGACTATCTGTTAAGTCAAAATCCATTATATTAATAGACCATGAGATCCGGTGCTTTAGATAGCCCTTAGCTTCTCTCTGCATCAGGGTCTCGGTACCCTGTCCGCGCTTTCCGGAAGCATACATAAATAAGGTGAGGGAATTGAAGGCTAGCTTGCTTGGGAAAGGTTTGACTCTCTCCCTTGTTGCTTCGCCTTCTTCAATAAGCAGGCCTCTTCTCTCAGTAATGGACTGAGAGCAGGAAGCCTTTGAATCGAGCAGGATCTGATATGATCTAAGGAGCGTGGGAATTTCTCTCTTTCCCCAGACTCTAGCATGGTATTTATATCACTATCACCATGACGTCATTTAAAAATCAACTTAATTCAAGACTTCTAACCCATCCATCAAGACTGCGACATTTTAACGGTCTCAGAATTGCTGAAATTTTGCCCTTCCAGATCGACAAGCTAGGAACATTTGTTTTATACGAAATTTGAAATACATATTCCACTAATAGGTCTAAGTAAATCCTCTGAGGTTTCATTTTTAAAAAAATGAACATTTTGGGGCACCGGTGTATGTAAATTTACACGCACCATAGTACAAGCTCCCCAGCCTCATATATGTATATATAGAGAGAGAGGGGGAGTGATCTTGTGAGCAAAAGGCTGTGAGAGAATGAGAGAATTGATTCTGACCACTAGATTCAATCAGAAAAGAGAAGACCAGGAGAGAGAAGACATAATCTAGTGGTCCAGAATCTCCTCTCATGCTCACAGTTTTTTGCTCTCACAAGATCACTCCTCCCTCTCTCTCTCTCTCTCTCTCTCTCTATATATATATATATATATATAGGATTTTTATCCAATGCGCACAGGGCGCATTAGCGTTTCGGTGCGCACCATTTATTGGCCATACACGTGTATTCCCATTTGAGTGGTTACCTATTTCGAAGGATCTTGTTTTTGGAAGGAGATTAATATGCAAAGCGATTTAACAGTAAGTGTTATTCCAATTATATCTCGTCCTATAAAATAGGAAGATCGTTTTGGAAAGAAAACAATCGAATAGATGATTTCTTACAGAAAATCGAGATCCAAATGCTCATGTCAGTAATATATATAAATAGTCAAGTAAATGATTGTTGCGAGATCAGTAACATCCAAAACAATGGTCAGTAATTTACATTCATTGTATTACATGTTGTAGAATTCAGTAATATATACACAATGGACAAGTAAGTGCTTGTTGTGATGTCAGTAAAACCATAACCAATGGTCAGTAATTTCTATATGTATTACTACTTTGAATAGAACTCAGTAATTTCGACACAATACTCACGTAAATGGTTGTTGTGAGATCAGTAATATTCAAACAACGGTCAGTAATTTACATAACCAATGGTCAGTAATAGCTACTATGAGATCAGTAATAACAAAGTTATGGTCAGTAAGTCATGAGCATTGCTCAAGTAAGTCATGGGCATATCCAATGGTCAGTAATAGCTACTATGATATCAGTAATAACAAAGTTATCGTCAGTAAGTCATGGGCATTGCTCAAGTAAGTGCTTGTTGTGATGTCAGTAAAACCATAACCAATGGTCAGTAATAGCTACTATGAGATCAGTAATAACAAAGTTATGGTCAGTAAGTCATGGTCAGTAATAGCGTTTGGATCCTTAATCATCCGCGTGGAATCATTTATTTGAATTGATTCTTTCCAAAACCGTCTTCCAATTTTTAAGGACGTTGGTATAATAGGAAATATAGGATTTTTTTAAACACGTCGTAGCCTATAATTAGAAATATAGTTATTGTTAATACACGTGTAAGGCCTAAAATGAGTGCTCATTGAAACGCTAATGAGCCCTGTGCGCAGTGGATAAGCCCTATATATATATATATCCTGAGCATTGCTGATAAATATTTATTCTTTTCTTCGGTTTTCAATGCATATGTATTATATGAGAGCAACTTTTAATTTGTTATGAGCTCAAACAATGGATTCATAAGTTCTTGCCAATAACCGCGTCCGCTAAATAGAAACATTAAACTAAAAACTCAAATAAAATGAGCACCCAAGAAAAAAACCATACGCGGATAATGAAGAACCATGAGACTGAATTACCTGAGACGTTTGTGCCCATAAGATCTCTCAAAGCCACCCATTAATAGTAATGGAACTCCGTGCAAAGCTCCTCCAGTGATATGAGTTACCACCCCTTGATCACTTACAGTAGTCCAAACATCCGATTGCATTTTCCAACTGAAATGGAATATTACTACCGAAATTGCATTGCACATCCAGTATATATAAGGCGCAGCCAATATGGTTGCCCTCACACCTATTTTGCTGTATTTTTTTCCAAAAATTTCACCATGTAATTCATCTCTATTCCCTCCCTATATGTAATTCGAATTTCATCAGAAACAAAGACTCATTATGTCCTCCATCTAGAACAGGTACTATTACAACAATTCTAAGACCGTTAAAATTACATATTCTAGATGGAGGGCATACGAGTCTCTATTTCTGACCAAATTCCAGTGGCATATAGCAGATGAATATATATATATATGGTGATATTTTTCAAAAAAAATAAAAAAATTGCGCAAAAATAGCTGCCCCACACCATTTTTCCTAATTTTGTTATTTTTTTACAAAATAAAACCATGTATATTCATCTATATATCTCTTCAATATGTCACTCGAATTTCATCATAAATAAAGACTTATATACCCTCCATTTAGAACAGGTAATTTTAACGGTCTAAACATTGTTCTACTCGACATGTTCTATATGGAGGCCATAGGATTCTTCGTTTCTGATGAAAATTCGAGTGGCATATAGGAGGGATATATAGATGAATATACATGATGATATTTTACCAAAAAATAAAATAATTCTGAAAAAGGGGCGGTGGCAACCTTGGGGCAGCCCCGTTGAACCTATACACACAAGTAAAAGGATTATGCTCCTTCGGAGCTTTAACTTACATGCTCCCACCCTTTCTTCTCATATTTTTTAAATTTCTGAAATGAAACTTAGTGCAATTTAGATCACAATATATCACCATGGTGTCATTCAAAATTCGACTTAATTTTGAGACTTTTATCTGCTCCATCAAGACTGTCAAATTTTAACGATCTCAGAATTGTTATCCCCTCCAGATGGAAGTGTTAGGAGCGTCTATTTTACTTGAAATTTGAAACACATATTCCACTTATTATTCTTATTAAATCTCCCTAGGTTTCATTTCAAAAAAATAAAAAATGTAGAAAAAAGGTGGGAGCATAATTATTTAACCCATATATATGGAATAAACTTGGTTGCCCCCGCCCCATTTTCATCAATATTTTTTTATTTTTTTGAAAAATATCACCATGTATATTCATCTATATATTCCTCCAATATGCCATTCAAACATGTAATTTTAATGACCAAAATATTGTTGTAATCGACATGTTCTAAATGGAGGGCATAAGAGTCTCTGATTCTGACAAAATTCGAGTGACATGTAGGAGGGATATATAAATGAATATACATGGTGATATTTTTCAAAAAAAATAATTCTGAAAATGGGTCGGGGGCGGCCCCATTGAACCCTATATATAATGCCGAACATGTCGATTACAACAATTCTAAGACCATTAAAATTACCTGTTATGGATGAAGGATATAGAAGCCTCTATTTCTGACGAAATTTTAATGGAATGTAGAGGGATATAATGATGAATATACATATATTTATTTTTAAAAAATAAAAAAAGGGGGAGAAATGTGGGTAGGAGATGCATGTTGGCTCCTCCCAGAGAGCAGCCACATTTTACCCACATATATATATAGAGAGAGAGAGAGGATGATCATGTGAGAGCAAAAAGTTGTGAGAGCATGAGAGGAGTGATTTTGGACCACTAGATTCGATTTTCTCTCTCCTTGTTGAATCTAGTGGTCCAGAATCACTCCTCACATTTTTTCACAACTTTTTGCTCTCACATAATCACTCATGTATATGTGGAAAAAATGGGGCTGCCCCCACCTTATTTTTCGCAAAGTTTTTTATTTTTTTAGAAAATATCAATGTATATTCATCTCTATATCCCTCTTTATATTTCATTCGAATTTCGTTAGAAACAGAGACTCCTACGGCCTCCATCCAGAATAATCATTTTTTAACGGTCGCAGGATTTGTTAAATCGACCCTATCTTGATGGAGGCCGTAGGAATCTTTGTTTCTGACGAAATTCGAATGGCATATAGGAGGTATCTAGGGATGAATATACATGGCAATATTTTTCAAAAAAAATAATGACAAAAAAATGGAGCGGGGCAGCTCATATAGCCCTATATATATGGAAAAATAGGGATTGCCCCCACCCCATTTTTCGCATTTTTTTTTACTTTTTTGGAAAATATCATCATGTATATTCATCTCTATATCCCTCCTATATGCCATTCGAATTTCATCAGAAACAGAGATTCCTACAGCCTCCATCCAGACAATCATTTTTTTAACGATCGCAGGATTGTTTAAATCGACCCTATCTGGATTGAGGCCGCAGGAATCTCTGATTCTGACGAAATTCGAATAGCATATAGGAGGGATATGTGGATGAATATACATGGCAATATTTTTCAAAAAAATAAAAAAATTAACAAAAAATAGGACGGGGCAGGCCCCATCAACCCATATATTAATATATATATATAGGAGTGATCCTACGAGAGCCAAAACCTATGAGAGCATGCATTCGAGACCACTAGATTCAATTAGGAGAGAGAAGATCGAGAGAGAGAGAGAGAAGAAAGAATCTAGTGGTCCAAAATGCATGCTCTCACAGTTTTTTGCTCTCGCATGATCACTCCCCCCCCCCCATACACAGAGATGTATATATAGGGGTTGGGGAAGCTGCACCCGGGTGTGTAGCTAACTAGCTGCACCCGGTCATTTTTTTCATTGATTTTTGTGTTTTTGAAATGAACCTATGGGGATTTAAATCACTATATATCACCATGATATCATACCAATTTCAACAAAATTCGACATTTTTATCATCTCCATCAAGGCTATGACATTTTAACGGTTTCAGAATTATTGAAATTGACCATATATAGATGGGCATGATAGGAGTGTTTGTTTTGCATGAAATTTGAAACACATATTCCACACAATAAACTAAGTAAATCCCCTATAAGTTTCCTTCAAAAAATCAAAAATCAATGAGAAAAATACCTGGGTGTAACTAGTTGGCTGCACCCCCGGTGTAGCTTCCCTTTTCCCATATAGTGTGTGTGTGTGTGTCTATATATATATATATGTGTGTGTGTGTGTGTGTGTGTGTGTGTGTGTGGAGTGATCCCTATGAGATGGGATTTTGTGAGATGGTGAGATGGGAGATTCTGGACTACTAGTTCTGTCTTCTCTCTCCTGGTTGTCTCTCTCTTGGTTGAAACTAGTGGGCAGCCAAGTTAGCTCCCCCTCAAGGGGCAGACCCATTTTACCATATATATATATATATATATATATATAGGGGGAAAAAAAGTGTACTCCCTTAGAGCATGTAACTTACATGCTCCCACCCTTTTTTCACGTATTTTTTTATTTTTTAGAATGAAATCTAGTGGAATTTAGATCACAATATGTCATCATGTATTATTCAAAATTCAACATAATTCGAAACTTATATCCCTCCATCAAGGTTGTCAAATTTAACGGTTTCAAAATTGCTGAAATTTAACCTCTTCATATGGAAGTGTTAGGAACGTCAATTTTTATAAAATTTGAAACACGTATTCTACTTATTACTCTAAATTAATCCCCCTAGGTTTCATTTCAAAAAAATAAAAAAAATGCAAAAAGAAAGGTAAGAGCATACTCTTATATGCTCTCAGCGAGCATACTCATTTAACCATGTGTGTATATATAGAGAGAGAGAGGGTTGATCCTGTGAGAGCCAAAATTTGTGAGAGTATTAGAGCAATGAATCTGGACCACTAGATTTTATCATCTCTCCCCTCTTTGCAATCAATGAGGAGATATATAACAGAATCTAGTGGTCCAGAATCATTTCTCTCATGTTCTCACATATTTTAGCTCCCACATGATCAACCCCCTATATGTATGTGTGTGTGCGTTGGTTAATTGAGTATGCTCCCCACCTTTTTTCCACATTATTTGTTTTATTGAAATGAAACATGGGGGATCTAATTAGAATAATTAGTGAAATATGTGTTTCAAATTTCTTGTAAAATAGTCCGTTCCTAACACTTCCCTCCGGAGGAGGTCAATTCTGCAATTTTGAGACTGTTAAATTTAACAATCTTGATGGAGAGGATAAAAGTCTCGAATTAAATCGAATTTTGAATGACACAATGGTGGTATATTGTGATTAAATTCCACGAGGTTTTATTTTAGAAAAAATAAAAAATACAGAGAAAAAAGGGTGGGAGCATGTAAGTTACATGCTCCCAGGGAGCATACTCCTTTTTCCCATATATATATGGAGAAAATAGGGTTGCTCCCTAGAGGGGAGCTAACTTGGCTCCCCTGTCCTATTTTTCTTATATTTTTTATTTTTTGAAAAAAATAAGAATTCATCACTATATCTCTATATTATGCCATTCAAGTTTTGTGAGAAACAAAGACTCCTACGGACCTCCATCTAAATAGTCACATTTTTTAATGGTTGCAGAATCGTTGAAATCGACCACATATGTATGGGGTTAGCTTCCCCTTGGGGGCAGCCCTATTTTACCCTATATATATAGGATTTCCTTCCAATAAGAACGCGATCCTTCCTGAATTCAGGAAGGCCGCCCCCTTTTTTGAAAAAAGTCATGATGACTTTAGTAGAATACGTATATAGTTTTGTGTTATAATGTGTGATTTTAACATTGGTATTATAATGTGCAATTTTTGTATATGGTTTTGTATTTATAATGTACAATTATAATACAAATTATATACGTGTTCTACTAAAAACTCATAATTTCTACAAAAA
The DNA here is from genome assembly GCA_037367405.1 of Ottelia alismoides. Lineage (NCBI taxonomy): Eukaryota > Viridiplantae > Streptophyta > Magnoliopsida > Alismatales > Hydrocharitaceae > Ottelia > Ottelia alismoides. The sequence continues at coordinate 2,260 of JAZKJV010001338.1, read as the reverse complement.
GAGGTGACCTTCCTCAACTCGGGAAGGACCATCTTTTGAAAGAGCCCTCGATGTATGTGTGTGTGTGTGTGGTGTGTGTGTGTGTGTGTGTGTGTGTGTGTGTGTGTGTGTGTGTGTGTGTGTGTGTGTGTGGTGTGTGTGTGTGTGTGTGTGTGTGTGTGTGTGTGTGTGTGTGTGTGTGTGTGTGTGTGTGTGTGTGTGTGTGTGTGTGTGTTGTGTGTGTGTGTGTGTGTGTTGTGTGTGTGTGTGTGTGGTGTGTGTGTGTGCGTGTGCGTGTGCGTGTGCGTGTGCGTGTGCGTGTGCGTGGCGGTGCGTGCTGCGTGTGCGTGTGCGTGTGGTGTGTGTGCGTGTGCGTGTGCGTGTGCGTGTGCTGTGTGTGTGTGTGTGTGTGTGTGCATGCGTGTGTGCATGTGTGCTGCATGTATGCATGCATGTATGCCTATGCATGTGCATGCATGTATGCATGCATGCATGCATGCATGCATGCTTGCATGTATGCATGCATGTATGCATGCATGTATGCATGCATGTATGCATGCATGTATGCATGTGCTGTATGCATGTATGCATGCGTGTGTGTATGTATGTACGTATGCAGGTATGTATGTATGTATGTGTGTATGCATGTGTGTATGTATGTGTGTATGCATGTGTGTATGCATGTCTGTATGCATGTATGGTGTATGTATGTGCATGTGTGCATGTGTGCATGTGTGCATGTGTGTGTGTTGATGTGTATGTATGTATGTATTGTATGTATGTATGTATGTATGTATGTATGTATGTATGTATGTATGTATGTATGTATGTATGTATGTATGTATGTATGTATGTATGTATGTATGTATGTATGTATGTAATGTATGTATGTGTGTGTGTGTGTATGTATGTGTGTGTGTGTATGTGTGTGTGTGTGTATGTGTGTGTGTATGTGTGTGTGTGATGTGTGTATGTGTGTGTGATGTATGTATGTGTATGTATGTATGTATGTATGTGTATGTATGTATGTATGTATGTTGTATGTATGTATGTATGTATGTATGTATGTATGTATGTATGTATGTTGTATGTAGTATGTATGTATGTATGTGTGTGTGTGTGTATGTGTGTGTGTGTGTATGTGTTTGTATGTATGTGTGTGTGTATGTGTGTGTGTGTGTATGTATGTATGTATGTATGTATGTATGTATGTATGGATGGATGTATATGTATGTATGTATGTATGTATGTATGGATGTATGTATGTATGTATGTATGTATGTATGTATGTATGTATGTATCATGCATGCATGCATGCATGCATGCATGCATGCAATGGTATGTATGTATGTATGGTATGTATGTATGTATGTATGTATGTATGTATGTATGTATGTATGTGTGTGTGTGTGTGTGTGTATGTCTGTGTGTATGTGTGTGTGTGTGTCTGTGTGTGTGTGTGTCTGTGTGTGTGTGTGTCTGTGTGTGTGTGTCTGTGTGGGTGTCTGTGTATGTGTCTGTATGTGTGTATGTATGTATGTTTGTATGTATATATGTGTGTGTGTGTGTGTGTGTATGTGTGTGTGTGTGTATGTATGTGTATGTATGTATGTATGTATGTATGTATGTATGTATGTATGTATGTATGTATGTATGTATGTATGTATGTATGTATGTATGTATGTATGTATGTATGTATGTATGTATGTATGTATGTATGTATGTAGTATATGTATGTATGTGTAGGTGTGTGTGTGTATGTGTGTAGAGGGGGAAACTTTCGATGTGGTGGGTCTTTCTTAGAATGCATGAAAAACCACACCAATTTAGATATTTTCTATTATTTTATAATTTCAAACTACATAAATTTAATAATGAATGTTGACATAATATATATCTAGAAAAATTTGTGAAAATATTATTATATTAGATAAAAATATTTGTTACAATATGGATATTATATTTTATAAAACGTATGATCATCATTATTTTATAATATGAAATTTATATTTTACCAAATTTTTACACAATTTACACAGTTTTGTGGCTCTTTAAATTTCAAGAGAGACCCACCTCATGAATATGTTATCTGGGAGCATATAAAAGTATACTCCCTTCTTTTTTTCTACATTTTTTATTTTTTTGAAATAAAATCTGAGGGGATTTACTTAGAATAATAAGTGGAATATGTGTTTCAAATCTGATGTAAAACATGCATTCCTAACACTTCCATCTTGAGGGGGTCAAATTTTAGCAATTTTGAGGACTATTAAAATTCCAC